>CP136069.1:204489956-205004949 GCA_032622095.1 Siphonodentalium dalli
TTTGGGTCCATGGATAATTTGGCTTCAAACATGTCTAAATGGTTTAATAAAAAGGTGCTTGTGAGATTGGAAATTTCAAACAATTGAGAAAGTTTGAGATGTCGGTTGTGAAATTCCAAATTAAGACTTGGGAGTCTGGAGGGGACTTGTTGAGCTTGAGGAGGGGGTGATCAGTAGTGTATAGTTGGTAATTTCAAGGTGGATATTCACCCATCTACATACATGAAGCCTCTCTAGCCACATATCCTGTTTAGATCTACTTCTTTTAAAGTTATTATGAAAAGTTCTGACTGTTGTGGTCTCCAGAGTCCCAGTCTTTGCAGTCTGGTTAGCGACACCCCACAGTCATTGACTCTTGTTTTATGAAAATTTTTGTAACTTTGGGGGAAAAAAATCGGTAATTTCCATAATTGGCCTATATGACGAAAACAATCATTCAGTATTATTTTTCTTATGCAGAAATCACAGTACCATCTTGTTTGATTTTATTTTAGTAATTTTCCAGTCCTTGTTACAAAACAAGTTTATCATTTAACTTTACTGACATGGTAGTGTAGTTTTTGTTTCTTGTTATATTATGCGAAAATTGGAATATTTTAACATTTCATTACATATTGTGTTTGACAAAATGACATTTTATTTTTATTTTCTGAGTTTATTGCCCACGATAAGGTTGCCAAATAAACTAGTGACCCTATTCCTGACAAATAACCCACACAAATACTGGTCGATTGCATTTATAAGATGAAATTGATGTCAATCATTATTTATTTATCGCGTCCGATGCTGATGAGTCGTTACTGAGAGATTTCAACAGAAACATCTTTTTAATTGCCTCTATCCTCAGTCCTGTTAATTAATGTCAGCTCAGCTAAATTTCGGAAACTGTCGATATTTTGTGCATAATTTAACGAAATTGCTGAGGGTGTTCAGGCCTGGAAATCTCAAGGCGGGCTGGCGGGCTGCCCGCCTACAGCCCGCCTAGAATTTTCCAAGGCGGGCTTTTTATAGCCCGCCTCGTCTACGATAGGACATTTATTATTTAGTTATTTTATTGTGTTTAATGAGTAAAATACTGCATCGAAATCGTAATTATATTGTACAGTGTGGGGACTGTGCGCATGCGTGACCTGACGGTAATGTCAAATGGGAATTATAGCGGAATCAGTAAATTCCGGAACGAACTGTTTCGTAAATCTGATCTTTTGATCGATTCTCACACATTTTATGACCAAAATAAATTATTTCTCTTCATAAGATTGAGCTTACAATATATTTCACTGGATAAAATGAACACATGTTTGTGGATAGTGAGAACCAAATGTCACTGTCCCAATTAAGTTCAACCTTTCGTTCCGTTTCCGGTTCCTATCAGTGAAAATTGTATTTAGCTTGCAGCCGTCTTTTATCGCTTCGATTGACAATATTTTAATATAATTAGCTAAATATATCCACGTATTCTAGTTTACACTGTTATTCAATTATTAAAGTTCAGAAACTATTTTCTATGTCCCCAATTGCAAACACCCAGTAAATCTATAGATAGCAACTTGACTGCTGCAAGCAGCAGTCTGCGATCGGCAATGGAATATGGATTACATTGAGAGAAAAAGCAGTCAATATTCAAGTGCAAATATACTGGATTTAATATTGTTCTTGATTGTGTATTTTATGTAAAATTACACTTTCATGGAGAATGCTTTTAACGTGGACAAACTCACCCAATTCCGTTGCATGGGTTGGACACTGACTGACAAATTGTTGAGTACAAACACTCTTACATTTTGTTTCTTGTTCATATAAATTATCATAACATATAAAACATAGTTAAATATTCACCATACCATAATTACTGTGGGGGACATTCACAACTCTGTGGACACTTTGTTTCCGCATAAAAAAAATTAATTTAGATGGAGTTATACAACATCAAAAATAGACAAACTAACGGCATTAGTAACTCAGATAAAATAAATCATAACTTTAAAAGTTGAGGAGGGCTATAGCCCTCCTAGGCATATCTAGGAGGGCTATTAATAGCCCTCCTGGATTTTCTAGATCGCCAGCCCTGGGTGTTACATTAGTTTTGCAAGCAACATAAAAGAAATGTTGAATGTCTTGCAGTTAATACAGGACCAGATAACTAAGCCTATTGAACATCAGCAATCATATATTAAATGGACATGATACATCTGCAATAAAATAAATGGACATCGCTCATTCGAGCTTCCAAGTTGTTTTTTACGTAATTTGGAAGAATGGGTAAGATACATGGAATATTGTTATACAGGCCTCATATCCTCTGAAAAATACTTGCAATGGTCACAGCCATTTTTAGCTGTTTTCAATTTTTTCGCACATACATGTAAGTGAAATAAAAACGCCCTTTATTTCTACCGTATTAGGAATTGACTAACACAATTTATTTGTTCCATGCCATCCAAATGGCTGTTTTTTGTTTGGGACCTAACTGCCATGTTCAACATTGTATTTTTTATGACTTACAATGCATTGTTTCGAGGACATATAATGCCCATTGTTTCGAGGACATATAATGCCCATAGAAAGGTAGTTTAAGTATTTATCGACATATTTCGATTCACAGAAAAATTCAAAAGCGAATATTATTAGGTGTATTTTGGAGAGGAAACTGCCAAGTGGCTTTAACCCTTTACCCAACAGAACGCCCAGAAAAGCCCAAATGAAGCTTCAACAGCCTAAATTATCTTGGGTCTGTCTCAATAAAACCATACAAATATGGATATCATTGGAACCGGCTCATTGCCCACATTGTGATAGTTACAGTTATACACTGTGCCAATGCATTCTCTTATATATGCGAGTCGACCATAGGTCGCCTCGCATATATAAGAGAATGCATTGGCCTAAACAAAATTCTTTAACAATTTTTATAATATTTTTCTACATTCTTTGACAATTTTATCATTTTTAATTTGTGTTAAGCCAATGCATTCTCTTATATATGCGAGGCGACCTATGGTCGACTCGCATATATAAGAGAATGCATTGGCACAGGGCCGTTCTGTTGGGTAAAGGGTTAAGCCAGACCCAAACTATGTGTGTGATAATAATGGGCCAAGCTCCAAAATCATAAACTGAAGTTAATACCATGTATATGTAGAGCATGTGGTTATACTGAAGTTAATACCATGTATATGTAGAGCATGTGGTTATCCTGGGCTTTATACTGAAGTTAATACCATGTATATGTAGAGCATGTGGTTATCCTGGGCTTTATACTGAAGTTAATACCATGTATATGTAGAGCATGTGGTTATCCTGGGCTTTATACTGAAGTTAATACCATGTATATGTAGAGCATGTGGTTATCCTGGGCTTTATACTGAAGTTAATACCATGTATATGTAGAGCATGTGGTTATCCTGGGCTTTATACTGAAGTTAATACCATGTATATGTAGAGCATGTGGTTATCCTGGGCTTTATACTGAAGTTAATACCATGTATATGTAGAGCATGTGGTTATCCTGGGCTTTATACTGAAGTTAATACCATGTATATGTAGAGCATGTGGTTATCCTGGGCTTTATACTGAAGTTAATACCATGTATATGTAGAGCATGTGGTTATCCTGGGCTTTATACTGAAGTTAATACCATGTATATGTAGAGCATGTGGTTATCCTGGGCTTTATACTGAAGTTAATACCATGTATATGTAGAGCATGTGGTTATCCTGGGCTTTTTAGCCGGGGTAAAATTTCTGGATATATTTTAGCCAACGCAGCACCCACCATGAAAGGGTTAAGTAACATTATATAAGTATTAAATAATATTAATATTAAGTATCATATTTTATACTTCAGTCTTGTAGCCACAAACTCTGTAAGATTCAGGTTAGCTGCCGGAGCTGATAAAACGTTACTGGAGTTTGGGCTTCGTCGAGCTCAGGGTCCCGATGGAGGATTGTCAGCATCCCGATACTGTTACCTCGGAGGTAAACTTCATGTTTATTATTGATACTGTTAGCTCGGAGGTAAACTTTATGTTTATTATCAATACTGTTACCTCGGAGGTAAACTTCATGTTATCAATGTTCACAAACAATTGATTTAGATATGCTTAACAAGTTATTCAAACTTTCCTGAACTAATTTTCCACTCACCAGGTTTTTATAGTGCCTTGATATACGGTTTTAATAACTATCTGTGATATAAAATATGATCAAAATTCTATAATTCATCACCATTTTAAATGTCTGTGTCTCAGGTGCCCATAGAAAATAGCTGAAATCATTGAAACATTTCTCCCGTCTTGCTACCAGAATGCAACAGAATTCATACTAAGATATAGAGTTATTACCCTTCCTTTGAAAATAATAGATTTTGCAGTATAGTCCAGATGAAACTTAAGCACAGAAAACACTTCGGTACCTCAACAAAAACAACATGTTCTCAGTTTATTACACTGGATAAGTTAATAATACAATGTTTTGGAGCTTCTTTTTTCAAATGGTATATAATATGGCATATATTTTATATAGTGTGATCTGGGGGTTCGAAAATTAAGTGGGCCTTTAATGGCCTTAAATCTATTTCAATGCATAAAATTTATTTACCATGTACCGGTATATATATATATATGAATATATGAAACACATTTCTGAAATTGTGACATAATTTTACATGAGGATGTACCGGTCCATGTAAAATTATGTCGCAATTTCAGAAATGTGTTTTATATATATATATATATACCGGTACATGGTAAATAAATTTTATGCATTGAAATAGATTTAAGGCCATTAAAAGCCCACTTAATTTTCGAACCCCCAGATCACATATATAAAATATATGCAATATTATATACCATTTGAAAAAGGAAGCTCCAAAACATTGTATTATCAAATTTTTGTCAGTTCTGCATACACCAGCAATATGAGTTGATACCAATTGATGGTGAAGCATTTAAGCCTGTGTTCTCATTGATACATTGCATATACCCTCGGTAAAATTCAACATTTTATGGGGTTTTCCATAGCCGTGTGGTCCACATGTATTATGTCATGGACAACATCATCGCATTGAGAGCTAGATTAAGTGGGCATAGTTTTGGGTTAGCCCGAAAATTCACTTTTGCAAACAATATTCGGATTTCTTCATTAGGGATGTAAATGCCATCCAAAAAAGGTGTGAACTCGGTCGAAAAACGATGTAAATGTTAAAAGGTTTGAACTCGGTCGAAAAACGATGTAAATGTTAAAAGGTGTGAACTCGGTCGAAAAATGATGTAAATGTTAAAAGGTGTGAACTCGGTCGAAAAACGATGTAAATGTTAAAAGGTGTGAACTCGGTCGAAAAACGATGTAAATGTTAAAAGGTGTGAAGTCGGTCGAAAAACGATGTAAATGTTAAAAGGTGTGAACTCGGTCGAAAAACGATGTAAATGTTAAAAGGTGTGAACTCGGTGTGAACTCGGTGTGAACTCGGTCGAAAAACGATGAAAATTACTAATATGCCTCTAATGATGTACCATCTAATTTATAATTCTTTTGAAAGTCGATTTCTTATGATTCTTATCTAACCATTAAAAATTTCATAGTTTCATTCTCATTGTTGCCACGTATGATTTGTCAGGTCTTTTATGTGGGATATTGATCATTAAGTATTGAATATATATGTTATCTGGCCAAGATTTTAATAATTAATGGGTTTTTTCCTCATTAAACTCAGGTTTTGATGACACCAGCATTTAACAGGTTTTGATGGGTATCTTTGTGAGTCGATCTGATAATTCACGCATTCTATACTAAATACTCATTGATGAGTAGTTCCCTTAGGAAATGTTCAGATAATAGGTTCAACCAAAACCATGAACATAGGAACCCTTCTGCACCAGTATTATCTTTTTGACTGTTTGTAATCTGCTCATTTTTTCTGAATACCCTTCCAAATAAATAATGCAACATTCCAATGTATACTTTTATAACTGAATGGGAGAATCCATTTATTAAAGAAAGGGTTATTAGCAGGCCTCATAATATGGTGATGGACATGTGCAGAATGAGGTCCCAGAGGCTAAATTTAGTGACTCTACCCCGCACAGTGGGCTACCATAATTAAATTCACCCTCAGGGCACCTCGTTCTGCTTAGGCCTCATCTTCTCTGGAACGTATCTTTTTTGTAAAATTAACAAGTTATTTAGTTTCTTTTGTAAACTTCTCATTTGGTTAGTTTCTCTATATCCCCAAATTGGCAGACGACACAATGCATAATCGGGGTGCCCCATGGGTGCACATCACCATCTGGGAACCTAAATCAACCTAAAGCAGATAAGGCCATGCAGAATGAGGTCCCCAGAAGAATTTGATGATTCCAGCTTGAACAGCGGGCTAGCATCACTAAATTCACCCTCTGAGGACCTCATTCTGAAAATGTCCAGCACCATATTTTGAGGCCTGGTTAATAGCTGTTTTTCTGTCATGTTTCGATGGCACCAGTAATGTGTTGGGGTCGGGATTACAACATTTCAGTGATAATTAATAGCTTTTTTTCTGTCAGGTTTCAATGGCACGAGTAACCTGTTGGGGAGCAAGCCTTGAAATAGGGTGTCTGTCATTTTCAGAATGAGGTCCCCAGAGGGTGAATTTAGTGATGCACTAAATTCACCCTCTGGGGACCTCATTCTGCAAATGACAGACACACTATTTCAAGGCTTGTTGGGGAGGGGTGGAGGGTTACGACATTTCAGTGATAATTAATAGCTGTTTTTCTTTCAGGTTTTGATGGCACCAGTAACGTGTTGGCAGGGAAGCTTTACGGCATTCCAGTGCGAGGCACTCATGCGCACGCCTTTGTGACATCATTCTCTGATCTGGATGACATCACGCTCAGAGTATGTACATTATGAAACGTATTCGAAGTTCAGTTATGGATTAAATAAGGTGTATCTCTTCCAAGCCACAATTACAACAACAACATAATTTTTATAAAACTACAAATACCTTTTTAGCTCAACTTTACTTTGTAAAGTTTGAGCTATTGCTATTGCCATGGCTTGGTATCCGGTCGTCCGTGTGTGCGTGCATGCGTATGTGTGTGAGACGTCAACAATTTCCTTTAGCATAGGCTACAGGTCGTACCTTTGGTCGGATCATTATGAAATTTGTTATAGCTGTTGACATTGACATGTAGATGGGAACCAGTCATTTTGGGGTCATTTGGCAAAAAAACATGACTGCCAGCAGCCATCTTGGATTGTACTCTTTGCATGACTAAATCCTCTGGCATGGGCTACAGGTCATACTTTTAGTCAGATCATCATGACATTTGTCATGGATGTTAACATTGATATGTAGATGGGAGCGAGTAATTTTGGGGTCATTCGTACATAAAACATGGCCGCTGGTAGCCATCTTGGATTTTACTTTATATATAACTAAATCCTTTGGCTTGGGCTACAGGTCGTACCTTTGGTCGGATCATCATGAAATTTGTAATGGCTGTTAACATTGAAATGTAGATGGGAACGAGTCAGTTTGGGGTCATTCGGCCATAAAATATGTCTGCTGGCAGTCATCTTGTATTTTACTCTTTGCATGGCTAAATCCTTTGGCATACCCTTCAGTCCACTTCCCTCATCCGATCATCACCAAACTTCATATTAATATTGATATTGATCTACTAGATTGAAGCTATCAAATGTTTTTGAATTTCATTGGAAAACATAGCCGCCAGTAACCATCTTGGACTTTACACATGAAATTATCCCCTTTGCAAGTTGAGCTACAGTGTCATTGACACTTTCATTCTGTGAATAAAACACAGACAAAACTGAAGATGTTAATATGGGAAGAGAATGCATTGGCACACTCATTTAATCTGATATAAAAATTACAGTGTGCTACTAGTATACCTACCCTACTGGACAAAACAAGTGTCCACCGGCTAACTACAGTTGGGCCGCGGTGTACTTGCCGTTCGGCCATGGTGTAGTTGCCTCGGTGTACGTTCATTAAACTGAAAAAAGACGATACAAACCAGAAATCTAACCACAGTGCACGTACTTGCTGTTCAACTGCATTGTACTTGCCGTTCGGCCGCGGTGCTCAACTGCAGTTACAAACTCTGACACTGCGGCCGAACGGCAAATACACTGCGGTGCCAATGGACACTTGTTTTGTCCAGAAGGGTATATGACAGGGATTACCAATAATGTTCTAATGCCCCTGCCTATTCACAATTTGTATTGTTGTCTATAAATTGACACCTCTCCATTATAACATGTGATCCTAAATTACCTTCAGTGCCTTTCAATTGTTCTGGAGTTAAAAATATTAAATACCATTTTTATGCCCCCATCCCAAAAGATGGGGAGTATACTGGATTACATGCGTCTGTCTGTCCGTTCGTCTGTCTGTCTCTGTCCATGTTTACATCTGACATTTACAGGCATGTTGTCAACTTTAGGAAAAATTAATAGTTATGTGGCTAGTTTCCATTACTTGGCTAACCACGTAACAGCATTGAGATGAACCCTCAAAAATTATCTATTGGTCCAATCATCATATTTAATTTTGTAGTCATTCAAAAGTTGGAAATAAAAAGTCCATAGATTTAGACATCCATGATCTGTCAATAGGAGGTGTTCGGACAGTCTTGTGGCTAGTCACCCAATCATGGACCTGTCAGTTTCTCCTATTCAACTGTCCTAGTTGCTGTATACAAGTGTTTGAGTTTCAATCAGCTACTTATGCTATAATTCATACATGTTCTGACTACAGGAATTTTATCACTATAAACTTTTTGAGAGTCACATAACTCAATAGCCACATATATCCCCAAATTAGAGATGGGCGGTACTCGGTATTTACCGTGCGGTATCGGTATCAGCGTAATACCAATTTACTGTACCAAATCAAAACTAAAAATACTGAATTTTCGGTATTGAAATTATCCATGTGTTGCCAACTTGTGTGTCTTCGTATTGAGTAAAGTTTCTCAGTAAACAGTTTTGATTCGGTACTTTAATTATACACATCCATCAGACCATCACAAAGAACCCGACTGGTAAAAAGCATCCACTTGATAAGAACTCAGCCGACTGTGACCTGTTATCAGTTTGACAGGCCTTGTAAGCGAGCAAAAGGAATACACACTCAGATGGCTGACCTAGTTACGGGCCTAACAATCAATGCAGTTGAATAGATACACACTACACAGTGTATCAAAGAAGCTGTGCTGTAACATATTGCTACATCATGATTGTAACGTCAATGCCACACTGACTGTCCTATGTAATACTCAGGCGGTGGCAGTCCGTATAGCACGTGGCTTTGGCAACTTCAAAGACACCGACAATGCAAGCAGCATAAACAGAAATAAGGTCCGAATTCATTTATACAGTGAATCAGAATCTACTTTCTCTTTCTAAACATAGAACAGATCCATCAATTGATTAAATTCTAAGATTTATTTCGCGTTGCGACTATTGATAGGGATTTGTGAATTGTGATCACTAATTACTACTCACAATTATATTCAATCGCGAAAATGTGACGAAATTGACACGTACATGTATAGATATTGTATCCATGCAATGATGTAATCTCTTATTCTTTTCAAAAGCGGTGCGACGGCGTGCGTGTAAATCATCAAAGAGATGTGTGAATATCACTTAATTGAATAATTGTGTTGGTCATTGTGTTGCCTCATTTAGCTGTTGTCACGAATGTATTAAATCCGTGGGCATATATACATGTACATTGTTAAGTTAAAACTTGAATTACCGCAATTTACCGGGAATTTCTGCTCTGGTTTTGTAATTTAATAGCAATACCGATTAGCATACCGATACCGCGGTAAATCGACGGAAATTTACCGATACCGATACCGAGCTTGAAATTTCAATACCGCCCATCTCTACCCCAAATGTTGGTATGTCCATCCATCCGCTCATATATCTCAACCATGGGTGATCAGATCTCAATGGTTTGGCATCAGGAGGGCTTTCAAAAGAGTGTTCATTGACATTGTTCACATTTTATGTTCAAGAGTTATCCCTCTTTGTTTATCTGAAAATGTTGGATTTCTGTCTGTCAGCTCATATATCTCAACCATGGTTGATCGAATCTCAATGAAATTTGGTATGCAGGTTTGGAATCATTAGGGCTTTCAACAGAGGGTTCACTGACATTGTTCACATTTTCTGTTCAAAATTTACCCCTCTTTATTTATCTGAAAATGTGGATTTCCTTCATCGTTCGTTAGAATTGTCAAGTAATTTGGTCGTTCTTCACATTTTTTTCACAATTTGTTTTCCGACCTACCCATATTTCAATTTATTACATGATCCGACCCTTATTCCATTCAATAAACCCACTCTATAAATTGTGATATTAAATGTTCGTTTAATAACAGGAAATAGTGCAAGGTGACCTTTGACTTCCGGTTTGTCGTATGTTTACATTCCGTACGCTATGTCTCAAAATACTATGGCTTCCAATATTTTTCCAACAAGCTATAATGAATGAAGAGATTGAAAAGTTTGTCATTAAATATACACCATTAAATACCCAAAGAGTCTGTCTTTTATCTGGGACTATTTCTTTACGCGGGCAAACATCTCATAGTTATGTGAAACGTCATCGCATGCCTTATAGAAGCCGATTTTAGTTTTGTCGAGGTTTTGGATCATGTAATAAATAGAATCTACAACCTATCCCCAGTTTATAGCGGAATTTACAAAACGAGTCCAGTAAATTAGGTCTGGACATCTCCAAAGTAAATATATTTACTTTTTATTGTAGAAACTGAAGCATAAAACTAGCTCAGAAGAGTTCGACTTCGTTGAACTTTGTTTGAAATGGCAGGACAGATTAGCTCCAGCAGTAAGTAAGTACTATGTCTAACACAAGTCTGCAAATAGTTTGTCTGTCATTCACAGAATAAGGTCCCCAGAGGGTGAATTTAGCGATGCTATCCTGCACAGTGGGCTAGCATCACCAAATTCACCCTCTGGTGACCTCATTCTGCTTAGGCCTCATCTTTTGTGTAGTATCTATAGTCTCAAATTAACATTGTTTTTAGTTACTTTTTCCCTTCTATTCATTTTCTATATCCCCTAATTTGCAGAAGATGACTAATCGAGGTGACTAATGGGTGAACATCACCATCTTCAACCGGGGAACTTCAATCTGATCCTAGGTCTCTCATAGCAGTTGATGCCTAAGCAGAATAAGGTTCCCAGAGGGTGAATTTGGTGATGGTAGACTGCCTTACATCATTAAATTCACACTCGGGGGACGTCATTATAATACGGTGCCTTGATATAATACGGTTTAATAACAATCTGTGACATATAATATGATTAAATCCCATAATTCATCAGCATTTGGAACGTCTCTGTCTCAGAAGGTGGCCATAAATTCCCCTGTTTCACTCCCAGAATGCAACAGAATTCAAAGTAAGTTATAGAGTTATTCCCCTTCCATTGGAAAAATATTCTTTGCAGTACAGTCCAGATGAAACTTTAGCAAAGAAAACACATCGGTACCTCAACAAAAACAACATGTTCACAGTTTATTACACTGGATAAGTTGATAATACAATGTTTTGGAGCTTCCTCTTTCAAATGGTATATAATATGGTATATATTTTATATAATGTGATCTGGGGGTTCGAAAATTAAGTTGGCCTTTATTCTATCTCGCCAATCTCAGGAAATTAAAATATTTAACAATGAGATCGTAGAAAATTCGGACATTTATTATATTTATATTTACAGCATTCCTTAAAGACCAGATCAGGCAAGGAGAGCTTGCGGCATTCATATCATATGCTCTTGCTTTCCCCGACGGATTCCTCGCTCTTATTGATACCTATGATGTCATCAAGTGAGTATTTTAACCCCTTGTTATTACTCCGATGCCTTCAATTTACTGAAGTTTATATGGAGGTCCAAGTAGCTACAAAGATCTAGTAACTTTGTAACCCTGTGGTGACTCCAGTAGCGATCTTTAATGTGCACATACCGAGGCGTGTACACAGGTCAGCCATTAATGTCCACACCCGATCGGACAGCGTATGGCACCCATGACAACATACCTGGAAAAATGTTGTAATGGGGGTTAGTTGGCATTTTGCATTCGGATCTTTATTCAATGATCTCGAATAAGACTTTTCGGTCTGACAAACTTGGTATATGACCGAGTTCTGATTTTTGTCAGAATACCCTGACCAGGTTTCTATCCCCGATCCGCTAGCATGAGAGACTAGTACGCCACCTCTCAGCCACCGACTTCACTAAAGTGAAATGAATGTTAATACCCCGACCAGGCTTCGATCCCCGATCGGCCAGCATGAGAGTTTAGTACACCACCTCTCAGTCACCGACTTCTCTAATGAGAGACTAGTATGCCACCTCTCAGCCACCGACTTCTCTATGAGAGACTAGTACGCCACCTCTCAGCCACCGACTTCTCTAATGAGAGACTAGTACGCCACCTCTCAGCCACCGACTTCTCTACGAGAGACTAGTACGCTACCTCTCAGCCACCGACTTCTCTAGCACGAGAGACTAGTATGCCACCTCTCAGCCACAGACTTCTCTACGAGAGACTAGTACGCCACCTCTCAGCCACCGACTTCTCTAACGAGAGACTAGTACGCTACCTCTCAGCCACCAACTTCTCCAGCACGAGAGACTAGTATGCCACCTCTCAGCCACCGACTTCTCTACGAGAGACTAGTACGCCACCTCTCAGCCACAGACTTCTCTAAAGTGAAATGAATCGCTCATTCAGTTATAAACATATACAAAGGAATTGTCTATTATTCTTTTGGAGGTGTGTTTAGGAGGATTGACAAAAAGATATTAAAGACCCATTTAATTTTCGAGACATCAATTATTTTTTCTATAGTGCCTTGATATATGGTTTTAATAACAATCTATGTCATAAAATATTATTGAAATACTATAATTCATCATCAATTGAACATCTTTGTCTCGTGGATGCCCATAGAGAAATAGAAAACAGCGGAAATCATAGAAAGGTTTCCCTTGTTATGGCTCCCAGAATGCAACAGAATTCAAACTAAAAATGTATTTTCAGTGGAAGGGGAATAATCTAAAAGTTAAGATATAGAGTTATTCCCCTTCCATTGAAAATAATACACTTTGCACTACAAAACAGATGAAACTTAAGCACAAAAACATGTCGGTAACTCAACAACACAACATGTTCACAGTTTATTACACCGGATAAGTTGATACAGTCAATTTCAGTCAATTTCAGCATATCGTTTAAATGCATATTTCGGCTATTTGCATAAAATATGCATGCACCAAACCATTTTCTCATAAAAGACTATTTTTTAATCGTTTATTTGCATAAGGGTCAGACTCTATTCCGTTTTTATGGATACAAAAATTGCCAAAAATGTTGATGAGAAGGGGTAAAAAGTCACCCATGGTGCCGAAATTATAGCAATTTGTAAAAATATTTACTTTGAAAAACGTATTTTATGGGAAAACTTAATACAAAGTTGGTAACAATGACCATCGCGAGAACAATGGCAGTTTTCAGTTTTATTACACATGTGCTTTTCTATCTCTTCTAACATACTTCTGTCCACAGACATTTTCTGTATGTTTACATATTTCCTTGCGAATTGCATGATTTCTCAAAAATTTGTATATTTAATTGTTTGTTTGAGTTGTGTCTGCTTCATAAAAAAAATGTTTGTAAACACATGCAGTTCCAATTGCAATTCCGATAAGTGAAAGGAAGGAAGTTTCCGGGAATTCCATCAAAGAAGTGTCAAGACGCCGACTAAACACATGGCGTTTGTAATCACCGGCGCAATTGATTCCTCGAATTTATGTCATTCAGATAACCCCATTGAAAGATAAAATAATATTTCCAGGAATTCTATCAGATTAAGAGAATCTGTTGAATTGTGTCAGCTTCATTATTCCAGTTTCCCCAGTCAGTTTGTGTTGAAACCGAAAGTGAAACTAAGAAAATAGTTCAAGTTTGTAAACACCTGCGCAGTTATTCCAGTTTCCCCAGTCAGTTTGTGTTGAAACCGAAAGTGAAACTAAGAAAATAGTTAAGAAATAAATCATCAAATTATTGTCTTATAATTAGCAACACAAAGTGATTTATTTTGTCTAAATTTAAATAACCCATATTTAACAGGTCTTCAATATTTATTCATGCTCCAACTTCTTAGAAATTGCCGGCTTCTGGGAAACAAAACAGCTTCTGTGGCGATGACAAAAGATTAATCAAGTCGCCACAAATATGCATGGATTGAGGTGTGAATTTGACCTAATTCCATTAACTGCAGCCACAGCACAAAATGAAATCATAGCAATGTCAATGAGGTCACTATTAAAAGAAATGTTCCAGACAGGAGCACGTGCTATCAAAACAATAACCTTTGTTGAACTGGCATGTTGCTTGGGGTCATTTGTGAGCATACAAATTAAAGAAGGTGTCTTACACTGTTGGGCTTCACTGTTTAATTAAAACTATATTGGGGCTCAATTCAGCAAACATTTACGTTTGACACTGGCTACTCAATTGTTTTGGTGTGAATATGCACTGATTAATTATCAGATCATTATTTTATTTCATTTTTGAAGACACTTTGTTCCCCAAAATGAATGTTGCATTTAATGAATAGAGTTATGCCTCTTCCCATAGTTCAATATAGATTCGTAAATTGCGCTCACAAATATGCATGATATATTGGGAAATCAATTTGATTTTTGTTAGTTTTCCTAGTTGGCTACATGGTTAGAAGGTTGTGTCCGGTTGGTGATAACAAATGTTTGTTTTTTGTATTAGATTACGTTTTGATGGCATGCATTTCTTATAGGTATTGTGTTGAATAAATTATGCATGTGTGCAGTATTTAGAATAGGGGGAAACTGAAAACAGTTTTATTCTTCAACATTACTGCATTTTAGATGATGATATAATATCAGACACAATTTAATATAGATTAGGCTCTTCATATACCTATTTATTTTGAAACGAACAAAATTACCGAAAATAAACGGCAACTACCTTACATAGGATTATCCCCCTTCTCATAACGTGAAACAAACGAAAATAGTATTTTTATCGGGAAACATTGGCGTTTTTCTTACCAGTTCTTGGTGGCTATTAACTGATATTTGGTGGGTAGTTAATGATTATTTGTTTAATATTACATGTGTGTAATGCATTTCTAACTGATTGATTGGATATATTCTAAATATAAACATGTATATAGTGAGTTTATTATCAATGGGGGTTCCGACAAGAACATCGTTTTATTCTTGAACATTTTACAATCGTAGATGATAATATAATATGGAATAACATTAAATTAATATAGATGAAGCTCTTTAGATATTTATTTTTTTAAACAAACTAAATTGATGATGAAATTGAATGAACAAAACATAAACAATTCACTGTATTTCTAGACTGATGCTGGTGATAGAAAAAACGGCTTGTGCTTTTTTTTTTTTGTGATATCGGCTTTATGCATATTCGGTTAACTGCATAAGAAAAGCCATACACCGACGCTATGCAATAAAGCGAAATTGACTGCAATACAATGTTTTGGAGCTTCCTCTTTCAAATGGTATATAATATGGCATATATTTTATGAGATCTGGGGGTTGCAAAATTAAGTGGGCCTTTAATTACAGAACTGGAATTCCTATCTTTAGCATTGGCGCTGTCTAAGCTTGTATACATCCAGAGAGGAGTGAGGATAGACAGCGGTGATCTTGTATCACTCCTTCAATTACGATTTCATATATCCATTTAATTACAGAACTGGTATTCCTAACTTTTGTTGTGTAGCATTGGCACTGTCTGAGCTTGGATACACGCCAAAGGGAGTGAGGATAGACAGTGGTGATCTTGCATATCTCAGTTTACTCGTCCGCGAAATATTCGTCAAAGTATCAGATCAGTAAGTATTATATTTTGGGGATAACATGGCGAATGTTCTGTGGAAAATTTAGTATATGGATGATGGCAGAGCCGGTCACTGTTAAGGGGTATTTTCCACAGTATATTCGCCCTGTACCTTTCCGAAATCACTAAACACCAAACTGTTATTCCCATTCTAATTCTCTTCATATTTAAAACATATCATTCACATGAAATTGGAAACAATATCATTTTAAGATTGTGTACCTCTTCCTAACAAGTTTTATATAGTTTCCAGGGTATTATATAATAAAAGGGCACCGAAAGAAGATGGTTTTCTTAGAAGGTTGGATTTTTCGAAACAAAGAAAACCGAATCATTCAAAAATTTAAAATTAGAATGGTAAAAAGTTTACTTAGTTAAGAAAGGGGAATAACTCGGTGAAAAAATGATTTTTTTCTGTTGTCCAATACATTTTGCATATTAGCAATATTAGGTAACAATTATTGAATATCCTATTTTCAATTCTCTCCATTCAAAACTGTGAAATAGTAACTTTAATGCTGCACCAGTGCAGCTCCCGTCATGATAGGGTTAAGGTGGTCATGTGATGTGAAAAATGTTCCACTCACATATATATCTGTTCCTCGTATTTTTGTTTTCAGATTCAAGAAAGAATGGTTTTCCAAACTCTGGATAGTCGCTAGTAATGACATCAATGAAGATACAATCCACTCTCTCAATCAACAGGTCAGTCTCGCTCATTTCAATCAGTTATCAAGCAAATAGTGTGTCTGTCGTTTGCAGAATGAGGTCCCAGAGGTTGAATTTAGTGACGCTATCCTGTAAGGCGAGCTAGCATCACCAAAATTACCCTCTGGGAACCTCAATATGCTTAGGCATCAACTGCTGTGTGAGACCTAAGATAAGATTGAAGTTCTCCTGTTGAAGTTGGTGATGTTCACCCATTGGTCACCTTGATCATGCATTTTATCTTCTGCAAATTAGGGGATATAGAAAGGGAAAAAGTAACTAAAAACAATGTTAATTTGGGACTATAGATACTTCCTGCCTAAGCACAATGAGGTCCCCAGAGGGTGAATTTGGTGATGCTATCCCTCTGGGGACCTCATTCTGCAAATGACAAACACAATTCACAGACTTGTACCTACTCCGATAAGTGAAATAACTCATGAATGTATAATATGTAACCCACAGGGAGCCTCATACAGAGGGAAGCATCCACTACATAGTGTGGTCTGCTCCAGTCTGTGTGGGGCTCTCTATGGGTTAGACACACTATATCTAGACTTGGTCAGTAATGTAAGACATCCATCTAAAACCTCACTGATAAAGTTTAATGTTTAACCCGCAGGGAGCCTCACACATATGGAAGCATGCATTACAGAGTGTCGTCTGCTCCAGTCTGTGTGGGGCTCTCTGTGGGTTAGACACACTATTCGCAGGCTTGAAAGTTGATTTCAATCAGTTTTAGAGATGTAGCATCGCCTCCCAAACATCACTTACAACAACTCAAATTTGTTACCAGCTACTTTTACATGTATCAGGGTAGGGGGTAATTGTAATCAGTAATCGTAATGTTAATTTGATACTATAGATACTTCCCAATAACGAGAATAACATCATCACTGCAGAAATACTTAAACCCAGATTTTATTCTAGTAATCAAGTGGTTACTGATGACTGATCAACATCCTGCATCGGCGAATGTCTGAGCATTTTGTTGTAATATCAAGCGTAAACTGGTATCAGTTTCCGATGTGACCATTTCACCACATCAACATCCCGACGCTGTGCTGGAAAGCATCACTAAATTCACCCTCTGGGGACCTCATTCTGGAAATGACAGACACACTAAACTCAGACTTGGTTGTCAATCATAACGTGTTTTATTCAATATTTGTTCACCGACCAGCGATATATATCGATGCTAGTGAACCGACCAGCGATGCTAGTGACACCGACCAGCGATGCTAGTGAAAATGAAAAATAACGTTAGCAGTTCTCAACCAATCAGACTGCATGAATTAGCGACAAATATTTAACTATTGAATTACAATTAATAACATTCTTTCTAGCATCTGGGAACATCTGAGGTCAGTGTGCATGCTTTGCTGCGCGTTCATAAATTGCTTCATGCTACTGATAGTGACTGATAGACGAAATTTGTTATAACCAGAATATTTTTCAAATTCCTGGCAGGGGTGGGGGGGGGGGGGGGGGGAGGGGGGGGGTCGAAAAAAACATTCAGGCATATAAGCTGATTTTTTTCCTTTCGACCCTTGTTCGGACCCACCCACCCTTGCGTCCAAATTTTTTCCATTTTCGGCAGTTTTTTCCGACACCCATCCCCCTTTTAACACTAAAACAGAGATTTGCGAGTGGAAATTCACTGTAAACAGCTGTATATGAATTTCTGTGCATACTATTTGTCATGGATGTTAACATTGACATGTATATAGGAACGAGTTATTTTGGGGTCATTCGGCCAAAAAAAAACATGGCTGCCAGCGGTCATCTTGGATTTCAAAATTTGCAACAAAATACAACACGATAACTGCCTGCAGTCAGTGTAGTAGTTAGAATTACATTATTTCTCTTATTCTAAGGTGTTTTAAGCCAAACTCATTGCAAAAAACAGTCAAAAAACTTGCAGGAAAAATTTGTTTGAGTTGCGGAAAAAATTGTTTGTTGGTCCCCGGTGGGAAATTTGTATACTTCCGTATATAGCATTGTTAAGGATTGTCGTTTTACATAGATTGTGCTTCACCACTTCACCACTCCCTATTCCTTTGCCTCTCTTCCTATCTCTTGCTTTGATGCCTACTTTGTTGTTTTGATATTCGTGAGGTACATCTCTGCTAAATTATAGACATTCTATCTCAATGTATCAGAATGGAGACAAAACAGTTGAGTGCACAAATATTAACACTCTTTCTCTTGATGACAATCATTTACAGTAATGCCCTAATTAATCAACTCCTTAACCACAGCAGAATTATGGGTAATTTTTCAGGACTAAATCCGACTAAATCCTGAAAAGTTACCCATAATTCTGCTGTGGTTAAGGAGTCGATTACTTAGAGCATTACTGTAGCTGATTATTTCATTTCCACATAAAAAAATATAATTTACACGTAAATGTGGCTGAACATGGCTATATAATGACCTTGTTGACAGATTGTAGTAAATGTGGCTGAACATGGCTATATAATGACCTTGTTGACAGATTGTAGTAAATGTGGCTGAACATGGCTATATAATGACCTTGTTGACAGATTGTAGTTCTTCTATTGTGTACTCGTCATGATATGACTTTGTTGCTAAAAGGATGTTAACCCATATAGAGCCCCACATAGACTGGAGCAGACGACACTCTGCAGTGCATGCTTCCATCTGTGTGAGGCTCCCTGTGGGATAAATCTCTTAATTAACCCTTTACCCAACAAACCGGCCAAAAACGGCCAAATAAAGCTGCAATAGCCTAAATTATCTTGGGTCTGTCTCAATAAAACCATACAAATATGGATATCATTGGAACCGGCTCATTGACCACATTGTGATGGTTACAGTTATGCCCTGTGCCAATGCATTCTCTTATATATGCGAGTCGGCCATAGGTCGCCTCGCATATATAAGAGAATGCATTGGCACATTCTATGGTCGACTCGCATATATAAGAGAATGCATTGGCACAGGGCCCTTCTGTTGGGTAAAGGGTTAAACCCCAATCAATCAATCAATCTTATAGTGTAAACTCAATGATTTTCCTTATCATGTACAAACTGGGATACCCGGCGTTGCTTGGGTAAAAAAGATTAGAAACAACTTGAAGTATTTTAACATATATTTACTTAATATTAAAGAGTTCCATGAAAGAATAATTGTTAGTGCCCCTTTAAGACATCTGAGATCAATGGTGCATATCTATTATCTACTAACACTCCCTGAATCAAATTACCCATCTGTACAAATATTCAGCCCATAGTCTTAAACCGTTTAGTCGCCAAGACAGATTAATAAATTAAATTAATTTGTAGTGCTTCTTTAAGACGTCTGATGTCAACAGGGCCTGTCTAATCACTTTCAGGGTCAAAATACCACTGTGTACCAACTTTCAGCCCCAGGGTTCAACAGGTATGGTAACCGTCGTTGCTCGATTAAATGAAGAGCAAATTATTAAGTCATGATGGCACAATATGTGGGTGGTTTATTATGACATATTTACCTCATGGGTGTGTCTGTAACGTTAATATACTTAGAGTGTTTCAGTTAGAGCAATACATATCACCTGTTAACGTATTACTACCAGGAGTAACCGGTTTAGTCTAAAATTTAGAAAATCTAACCTTGTGGGTGGATACCACTAACCACATCCACTCGTCAAAATTTTTAAATCTCAAATCGCATTTTTTTCCCAATTTTGTTCCCTTTACGAGTTTTGGTGGAATTTACCAAAGCGCCTCAACCCAATTGACGCGCACTCTCTGTTTGGCAGGTTACTATTATAGTAGAGCGGTCAAACTTTGGTGGCATATCTAGGGTAGAGCAATGTACATGCTCCTGCATTAACCTCGCTCCTACATTAGCCCGTTTGGATTTGGCAGGAAAAATATGTGAATTTCCCCTTTCCGGTCCCAATCACTCTTCCCATTTAGAAAATGCAATAAAACACAGCCATGGGTTATCGGATCTGAATGAAATTTGGTATGGAGGTTTGCCATCACAAAATGGTCACAAGCTCCATGGAATTTTCCCAAGATTTATATTAAAGATTGCCTAGGATGCCATAATCTAATTGAGTGCCGTGTTTGTGAAGTTGTTACCCTCTTTGTATACCTCGCTTCTCTAATAGGAGAGCACAATGATTTTTTTAAATTAATATTCCTAGCTGAGTGTCTGGTTGTTAATTTTTTAGTACTAACATACTGTATTAATATTAGATAAACAAGATTGCGCCGCAGGTGCTGGTGTACCCCGCATTAACCAATGGCAGAGATATATGTCCAAATTCTTATCATTTTGTCTACCCGAATTGACTCGGTCAAGCTTGGCTTAGCCATTCTACACTCAGGTTTACCCCCCCCCCCCTATTCTATTGTCAAGTTCAAATTTGTTTAACTTTAGTTATAGTTATAATGGTTTAACTTTAGTTATAGTTATAATGGTTTTGATTTCAGGGCCACGCTATCGATTGCTATGGCATCGGTACACATCTGGTCACATGTCAGAAGCAGCCAGCCCTAGGCTGTGTTTTCAAGGTAAGATGTTATGATAACAGTCGGAAATTCAATTTATTACATCATTCATTAAGGATGCATAATCCGAATAAACGCTCCCAAATTACTATTTATTTGGCTTCGGGGGTAAAAATATTTGATTTGAGTCGAGTGATCAGATATTGATTTTTTAAATCCATTATTTTTCAAACATTACTTTTGGCGGCCTGGCAAAAAGTCGATGAGAAGATGGTCTCGGACCAAATTTCAGATGTAGATGGATAACTCTAAAATCAAGTGGCTTTTTTATTTGACAATCTGGCCAAATTTCGTTGAACAAAATGTTGATAAATAACAGTTCTTGAACAATGTTATACTATAGTTGACTGTGGTTAGCATTATTTTTGGGCAATTATCAATTCTAATAACTGAAGCGGCATTTAAAATTTTGTTGTTGTTGTTGGAATCTGTTGATATGGGGACCATTGAATCTGATTGAGTAGCTTTAAACCCATTATATAATACCTGGTAATTTCAGCTTGTCGTCTATTTACATTCCATTCTAAATTGAGGTCCTCAAAGGTTGAACATTATACTAAGCATCACTAAATTCACCCTCTTGGGACCTCTTTCTGCAAATGTCTGCACGTTATTCTCAGGCCTGTCTATACTATCCCTGAAGTCCAAGCTGTTTATCAAACTCACAACCAGACCAAACATCTGGCAAAATCACCCACCAGTCTTTAAATCCCCAAGAAAATCATTCTCCCAACTATATGTACAAGCATTTCATGCATATCCTACTATATTTAATAACTTAACCCTTTCATGATGGAGCCATGCTGGTGCAGCATTAAAGATCCTGTGCCAGTGCATTCTCTTATATATGTGAGTCTCCCATAGGGAGCCTCGCATATATAAGAAAATACACTGGCAAGGTAAATATTGTTAGGCCAATGTATTCTCTTATATATGCGAGGCTTCCTATGGGAGACTTGCATATATAAGAGAATGCATTGACACAGGGTTTTTGCAAACTTTCAGGAAGCTCCAGTCATGGAAGTGTTAAATAACGATACAATATTAGGCCCACATTCAAAAGGCGTTTACATGATGACTGTATTAATAAAAGATCAGCCGACCACAGTGTCCCCCGACAACGTGACAAGTCGATGCCGCTTTGCTAAAGAAAGTCGAAAAGGGTTAATAACTCCGTAAAAAAAAAAAAATTCCGTCATCTATATACATGTTGCACATCTCCAATATGTGGGTAATAATACTCTGAAGTTTCAAATATCTACGATCAAAACTGTGGGAGGAGTTGATTACACCATGAAGGTACTCAAAAGTGTGATGGACGGACGGACAGAGCCCATTGCTATAGTCCCCCTTTTCTTTCAGAACGTCGGGGGACAATAAGTATTCTGCAGCTATTAAATGTCCCGACTGCATGATTGCTTGGTTTAATTTAGAGTGGTTTCCCCTACATCACAATCCACACCTTCACTCACACCTTCACTCAATCATACTCAACCATAAAGACATGTATATAGCCACTAACTAGAAAGAGACAAGCCCTCAAGTAGTCCCTAACAATTTCAACTATAAATACACCCTCCATGCACATGATGCATGCAGCTAATTTGATCATACTTGGCACAGATTGGAGCAAACGCACATGCATATTACAATAATCAAAGGATGATAATTATGTTTAGTACCACTGTAATGACAGTCTACTATATCACTCGAAGATACAGACGTGTTTGTATCATCACATTAAAATACCCTTTGATGTGTTTTTCTATCGGTAAAAGCCAGGGACGTGCTTTGATGATCTTCATTGGGGGTTCTCAGATAAAAAGTCCCGGGAAATCTCATTTGCACATCACCCTTAGCTCAAAATTTTCCAACTGGTATCCTACTTCAAGATTTCCAACTGTGGGCAATTTTCAATGTAACATTCCCTAATCCCTATGGTTGGACATTTCCAACCAATGGCTATTTCAGTCCGAAAATTTTACTGAAAGTAGTTAAATATTTTATTTTTGGTCAGAAGACAACATATTCCACACTAAATATCTGTTTGAAAATCAAACTATCATTACAATTTCAACCTATATTTGTTTTTAAATTTCCAACTGTTGCTTTGTCAAGCATGGAATTTCCAACTGTTGAATATTTTTACCAAAGTTTGTGGGGTGGTGAGGCACCCCAATCTGCCCCTGCTGCCACATCTCTCGTAAAGGCAACTCATACACTTCATTCCTCAAACTAAACTTATAAAGTTCACACTTTTGACACGTTCTGGTGACTACAGTTGGTCGATGAATCCAGGAAATACTATATATAGACTACAGTAATGCTCTAAGTAATCAACTTCTTAACCACAGCAGAATTATGGGTAACTTTTCAGGATTTAGTTGGAAATATGGCTTGTTGCCATTCATCGGAAAGCTCTCCCCGAAATATGGCTTGTTGCCATTCATCGGAAAGCTCTCCCCGAGAGCTTTCCGATGAATGGCAACAAGCCATATTTCCAACTAAATCCTGAAAAGTTACCCATAATTCTGCTGTGGTTAAGAAGTCGATTACTTAGAGCATTACTGTACATATACTCTGAAAAGACTTATATTGGGTTTTATATATTAAAGGTACTCAATTCAATCAGACAGTCCCCATATCATCATCAAAATATCATACCACTGTCAACTATGCTATAAAATTTCCCAAAATGTGTTATTTATCAACATGTTGTTCAACGAAATATGGCTGTATTATCACTTGATTATCATGAAATTTCGCCGTATTACCACTTGATTATTTTAGAGAAACAATATTTTTCTAAATAAGTAAAATATATATCTCCTAGAAGTATCTTGCCTACTGAACTATATGGTATATCCCCAATATTAACAAGGAAGGGTTAACAAACCCGCGTTGAAAACGGAACGAAAATTCTGTGGTACATTTTATCCTGTTTCCTGACCGGTAACCTCTGATGACGTCATCTCCCAATGTCCATTTAAACTCGACAACAGATCGTTATTCTTCACTTTTTCCCCATTAGGACATTCCTCGTGAGCGGGGTGGGTGCGAAGCCCTGGGAGGGAGCTCAGAGTTCAGTGGGCAAGATACTTCTAGGAGATATATATTTTACTTATTTAGAAAAATATTGTATCTCCGTCAAAGGTATCTTGCCCACTGAACTATATGGTATAATATAGAATTTTCTGGCAGGTGGAGGCCACGAGGAAAAATAAACACCTCTACGCACCTCAATCAAAGAACTGGATTGACCTGATAACCTACAATATATACAATATCACATAAGCCAATGTACGTAATTACACCAGAAGACTAATACATGTTGACCAGCTACCAGAGGGCCCAAACTAAACAAATATTGGTGACTTGGATTGAATATCCTTTAAATAAAGTAGATACCGATAGTTCCCGAAAGACATGGAGACTGAGATGACCTCCCTTTTGGAGCTTAGAGCTATCAATGTATCAGCTGAGTATTTTGCTGGACAAGGAATGTGTAACCCCCCCCCTCAAAAAGAGCCCAGACACCCAGTTATCCGAGATATGCCATTGTCGATAAGGATTGAGATATCATGGACCGAGAATCTATACTAGTGACCGGGAAGAGACTCTCGCCGAAATAGTCGATTCCACCACCCCTGTAATACATCCAGAAGAATTTGAATGTATAGAATACTGACCTAATCCGACATATAGGGAACCATACATGTAATTGTTGGAACCAAAAGAAAATTTGTAGGAAACCTAGAGTCGCTTTGATGACCAGAGCACATGACAATGCTGTTTATAGAAAGCACCAGAAAAATCAAATGTGCCAAGATGACCCACCAATGTAGATTCAAATAGGGCCGTGTAGTATTAGTGAGTACTAGAAAGGAAACGTTGCATTGACCCTATAACCAGGAAGTACAGGAATAAGCTATTCGTGGAATTACCCCATTTGCAGGTGACCCGTCAAGGAAGTCCCTGCCTGCCCGCGTTAGCCACAACATTGAGCAAATTACAGGCTTACGTAGTCCGAATGACCGCCGTGAATACCAATGGAGACACCCGCGTGTGGACACTAGCTCGTGCATACAACCAATTTCGGAACGTCTGTAATAAACCATTGAATACGTGAACAAGAGGATCCTAATGAATCAGTGAATATTATGGACCATAAGCAGTCATTCACAAATTGAAAGGTCTAAATGAAGCCCCACCGTCGCTGTCAATGTGTCTCATGTCATGTAGAAGCAGAGAAGATAAGGGGACGAGAAGAAATCAGATAGACCGTTTAGAAAGGCTACGTCTATTCAACTGTCCGCTAAAGTAGGCAACAAGTGGTTGCAAGCCTTGAGATTCAATGAGAACCACGAAACCTATGCTCGTAATGATGCTCGAGAACTTTTCAAAGTTCAGTGCTGTATGACCAACCTGCTTCCTCTTCGATTCTCCCAAAAGGAAATGCATTTGGAGCCTGGCATTTATATGTTTCATGATTTCAAGAAGGCTTTCATTTCCCAACCTGGCAATATTCAATATGTTGAAATACCGGCTAGCTCCAAAGTTAAACCCAACTGAGAAATCACAGGAAACATGCACCGTGATTGTGGCACAAGCCCAAAACCAGCCGAAACAGATGACCGGTTGAACTATTGAAAAACAAAGACCCAGTTTTCTTTTCTCTCTATTCTTGATCTTCTGACGGACCCCCGACAGGTCGATGGTCCAAGGTACCCCTTCTGGGACGGATGGGGTGCCCCTCCGATTGCACCTTGTTCTTGAGACAACCATTGCCTGAAGTGCGAAGCTAGTGGGTGGAGCATATGATCTGGCATCCTACACCCAATGCTAGTGAATACCTCGCACGAGGGGAAGCATCTGGTAAGGATCTTCTGTCTGTATGAAGAGCATACAACGTTATTAATTTGAATCGTGAAGATAGGAAACCAGTTGCTTTCTAAAGATGAGCATATGTCTAGGATGGATCCATATAGTGACCCATTGTATCAGTACCGCTCTTGTGATATGACTGACCCATCGTCCAAAGATTATTCCTGAAGACTATCGACACGGGTGACACTCTATTCCAGCCATGACCACGACCTCGCAGGCGCCGGAGGGCACATTGAAAGAAACAATAACATATAAAGCAAGGAGCTGAACTCTGCTCAATCCGAGAACAATAAAACTTTTGAATACCTGGTCCGCTCTCATGTCGCTCGGTTTGCAGTCCGATGGCCTAACCACTCGGCTACAGCGACACTTGTCTGCATCAGAGAACCCTGAACAACTATCTGAGCTCCCTCGTGAGTGCATGGATGGGTGACCCCAAAGGAATGTCCAGAGCCTTTTTACCTCGGGGATAGAGCTACAGCTCATCCCGATCCCGATCTCCATCAGTCCGAACTGGCGATGGGTTGTTAAGAGTGGCAGGATCCGAAGCATGCCTCCTACTAGAACGGCATCGGGGAACAAATTCTTTTGCATCTTTAATAGGATTCAAACCCGAAGGTACTGGTTGCTATTTGATCAGAAGGCGGCCAGTAACTGGAATTCCAGGCCCACAGACCTGGAGTTGGCCAACAAGGAGGAAGCATGCTTGGGAATTTCAACCCCAGCCCAAGCCCAGCAGGGACTGAAGGCATATAGGATTATAATAGGGACAGGGTGTTCTCACCCCCAGCGGTGCTGACCCCGAGATGGTGACTTGTAGCGATGGACGGCGTGGTTCAAATGTTAGATGGAAGCCACGGCCGCACCTGGGCATGCCAACCCGCCAACGGTCGACCCGAGGGAGCAGATTGACGTCCCTTACGATAGTCCAGGGAGCGCACCAACTGTGACTAACGGGTTCGATGGGTAGCCCCAACCCGCGCCCTGTTTGAGGTAACTATCGCCCCGAGTTGCTAAGCCAAAGAGGGGATCACCCTCGACAGGTATCCTTGTCTCAGAGGCAGCGGTACCCTCGAAACGAGGAGAAAAGCAGCTCTAGGGGAGCTACAGGGAAAGATCTTCTGTATCTGGTTCTTCTTATCTGTAGATATTACAGTGCAGGAACCATCTGGTTGTAGACGCACTGGTCCAGGTTAGTAGAGCAGAACACAGTCGTACCTGCCGAGGATACGAATTGGTGTCCCGTTCGATAGTCCAGGGAGCGCACCAACTGTGGCCAATGGGTTCGATGGGTAGCCCCAACCTGCGCCCTGTTTGGTGTGACTATCGCCCCGAGTGCTAATTACGCCGATGAGGGGAACACTATATATCGACAAGTGTCAGTGTCCTGGTCTCAAAGGTTTCTTCTCTTCTCTTGGGACCCTCGAAATGAGGGGAAGCAGCTCTAGGGGAGCTACGGGGATCTGTGGCGACTCCAGTAGCATTCTTTAATGTGCACACTCAGAGTTTAATGTGCACACTCAGAGGCGTGTACACGTATCAGCTATTAACTTGTTCGCGCCCGATCGTGCATCGTACTGCACCACCGACAACATACCTGGACAAGTGTTGTAATGGGGGGAAGTCAGGATTTTGCATTCTGATTTCGTGCTATAAAGATTTTTAGCATCTTTAGTCATATCCAAATGTGCATCTATTATTGAATAATTTATTCGTCCGTTCCATGACAAATAGAAAAACGATGCATTCGTTGAATTATGAACGTTCTCGATCGTTTAAAAACATGGACGCTAATCGCTATAGCAACGCGAGTCAATTGCACAATTCAACATAATAATTAACGGAAATAATGTTTTTTGTATAACACAAAAAACTGTCAACTTATCTTCGATGTGTTCCTTCCGTTAACAAGGGAAAAAGTGGAGAATAACGAGCTGTCGTCGAGTTTAAATGGACATTGGGAGATGACGTCATCAGAGGTTACCGGTCACAAATCGATATCTGATCACTCTCAGCTTTGAAAGGTGGGTTCCTCGATTTGAATCAAATATTTTTTTTACCCACGAAGCCAAAGAAATTATAATTTGGGAGCTTTAATTCAGATTATAATAGTAATTTGGGAGCGTTAATTCGGATTATAATAGTAATTTGGGAGTGTTAATTCGGATTATAATAGTAATTTGGGAGTGTTAATTCGGATTATAATAGTAATTTGGGAGTGTTAATTCGGATTATAATAGTAATTTGGGAGCGTTAATTCGGATTATAATAGTAATTTGGGAGTGTTAATTCGGATTATAATAGTAATTTGGGAGCGTTAATTCGGATTATAATAGTAATTTGGGAGTGTTAATTCAGATTATGCATCTTTAAATAAGCGGTTTCCAAATTCCAAACAGAAGCGATTACACGGTGTAGGTAGTCCCTCTATATTAATGTCCCTTGATAAAGTAATTGAAATGTGTCTGGGTAGATATGTCTAGTCTAGTGAGGCGAATTCAGTGGCCCCAGCAGAGACCACTTGACAAGTGCAAATTGTCGGGATTCTGGCCCGCAAAACCAAATGACATCATGAACCATGTCATGACATCTTCGCTGGTTTTAATTAAGCTAACATATGAAATGGGTCTAAATGAAAAAATATTTAGTCCTAAATCACACAGGGATTCTTCGGAACTAGCCTGTTTTAATTTCATCTTGTTGTGTCATTGCCGATTCCATGCAATCTTCACACAGTTGCTAACTAGAAGGTGATAAAATAAAAAAGACTTGATGTCCGCATTCTGATTTTGCCTGACCGTATATAGGAAAAATCATATGATGTCATTCACAATTGGCAGGGTCTGGAAAATCAGGTGCCAGAACCATTGAGGGACAATCTATGTTTATATGTTAATATGTTTTACTATCCACTCTTCTCCCGATCAGGTGAGCATTCAGATGCCTGTTCGCTCTAGTTTTGATCGTGATCAACAATTCTTTTTCAGTTAGTTGAAATCAACAAAAAACCAAGAATAAAGTTAAGTGAAGATGTTGAGAAAGTGACAATACCAGGGAAGAAATTAGCTTACAGACTGTATGGTTCCGATGGTAAGTAAAGATACCGGGGTAGAAATTAGCTTACAGACTGTATGGTTCTGATGGTAAGTGGAGATACCAGGGCAGAAACTAGCTTACAAACTGTACGGTCCGATGGTAAGTAAAGATACTGGGGTAGAAATTAGCTTACAGACCTTACGGGTCCGATGGTAAGTAAAGATAACAGGGTAGAAATTAGGTTACAGACTGTGCGTGTCTTATGGTAAGTAAAGATACCGGGGTAGAAATTGGCTTACAGACTGTATGGCTGTATGGATCTGATGGTAAGTAAAAATACCGGAGTAGAAATTATCTCACAGACTGTACAGGTCTTACGCTAAGTAAAGATACCGGACGGACGTCGGACGGGCGGCGTGTTTTGCTTATAACTCAACCGTTTATTGACGGATTAAAAAATTTGGTGTGTGAGTACATATCCATGCACGTAAGCTGCAGACAAAAAAATCGGGTTCGTCCGCACATTTATTACAGAGTTATGGCCCTTTGCCATTTTTCACTGATTTTAGGCTTGTTAGCGCAACAACTTCAACAAACGTTATCTGATTCGATTGAAATTTGGGATATAGGTGTCTCCCAAGAATATCTCGGACGAGTTCGAAAACTGGCCTGGTCCGATAAAATTTGATAGAGTTATGGCCCTTAATTAGTCATTTTTCACGAATTTTCAGCTCGTTAGCGCGATAACATCAACAAACGTTATCCGATTTGATTGAAATTTGGTATATAGGTGTCTCCCAAGAATATCTCGGATGAGTTCGAAAACCGGCCTGGTCCGATAAAATTTGATAGAGTTATGGTCCTTAATTAGTCATTTTTCACGAATTTTCAGCTCGTTAGCGCGATAACTTCAACAAACGTATCCGATTTGATTGAAATTTGGTATATAGGTGTCTCCCAAGAATATCTCGGACGAGTTCGAAAGCCGGCCTGGTCCGATAAAATTTGATAGAGTTATGGCCCTTAATTAGTCATTTTTCACAAATTTTCAGCTCGTTAGCGCAATAACTTCAACAAACGTTATCCGATTTGATTGAAATTTGGTATATAGGTGTCTCCCAAGAATACCTCGGTGGAGTTCAAAAACCGGCCAGGTCCGATAAAATTTGATAGAGTTATGGCCCTTAATTAGTCATTTTTTCGCAAATTTTCAGCTCGTTAGCGCGATAATTTAACAAACATCATCCTATTTGATTGAAATTTTGATATATAGGTGTCTCCCAAGAATACCTCGGACGAGTTAGAAAACCGGCCCGGTCCGATAAAATTTGATAGAGTTATGGTCCTTAAGTAGTCATTTTGTACGAATTTTGAGCTCGTTAGCGCGATAACTTCAACATACGTCATCCGATTCAACTAAAATTTGGTATATAAGTGTCTTCCAATAATATCCTGGACGAGTTCGAAAACCAGCCTGGCCCAATAAAATTTGATAGAGTTATGGCCTTTAATTAGTCATTTTTCGTGAATTTTTAGCTCGTTAGCGCTATAACTTCAACAAACGTCCTCCGATTTGTTTAAAATTTGGAATAGACATACTTGCCAAGAATATTTCGGACGAGTTCGAAAACCAGCCTGGCCCGATAAAATTTGATGGAGTTATGGCCCTTAATTAGTAATTTTTCGATTTTACATATTAATTAGTCTACCGATACTGATGCACACCATTTGGCGGTAGCCACCGGCTGTAAGCCACCGAAAACGAGACACAGCATCTCTGATGCCACCTCTTGTTTATTTATGGTATTATTTTTATTTATTCTACTATTCTAATTCGTTCTCTCAAAGAGGAAATAGAGAGTGATCAATTGGTTCCGAGAATTACGTTAAATAATTCTCGAGAGGCGAGAGACATCGGTAAGATATGAGTGCACATTAGTTTCTTACCTAAACGTGTCTGTTTATTACACTTCTGCATCAATTAGATTCACCCAGAAAAAATGCATAAAAGTCCCAATATGGAGAAAGATCAACCATCGAAAATTCAGTCTAGGTCAGTAAGCGACGTAACGCCAATGACATGACGAGAAATGACATAATTCACTAGTGACATTACCATTTTCAATGAAGGGCATTTTCAATGGAAATCGAGCATAGGAGTGTAATAAAGTATTTTAATAAGTAAATATTATTTGATTTTTTAGGTTCATTGTTTTAAATTGCCCTTCGTCTTTGATTGTTGAAATTTCCGTTCATAAAAATGTACTTACGCCAGTTTATAGTCCAGTTTTCTAATTTCACAGGTGAAGCATTGTTAAACGTGATGCATATTTAAACTCCGGGTTTCTAATTTTACAAGAAAGACATTGGTCGCATTAGATGTGATCCGTATTTACACTCAGGCCTTCCAATTTGACAGTTATACTCTGGTTTTTTATTTGACAGGTAAAGCGTTGGTAGATCTGATGCTCAAACCAGAAGAAACACCACCTCAGCCAAATCAGCGGGTTCTCTGTCGACACCCGTTCATGGTATGTCATGAAAAAGATTCATTTATACCACGATCGCCTATCTTACTATATAAATAAAGCCATCTGTTTAAATTTTACATTTAATCAACACCTGTTGATTAAACGTGCCTACTGTTGATTAAACTTCGCAGAGTGGATTAAACTTTCTCCATACAATTTGAACGGAAAAGTGTTTATCCATCGCATTGTAAATATCGTGGCATAAACTTCGCAGAGTGGATTAAACTTTCTCCATACAATTTGAATTGAAAAGTGTTTATCCATCGCGTTGTAAAGATCGTGGCATAAACAAAATATACGCATAGTGTTTCTGAATAACAAATTTAATCCACTCGTGTGATTGGCGATTTACACCACTCGCTGAAGCTCATGGTGTAAATTGCCAATCCCACTCGTGGATTAAATTTGTTATTCAGAAACACTATGCGCATATTCTATATATAATTTTAGGACTTTTCTTGGCGGAAGGCACAAAGAACCTGTTTATCCATGGCATAAATAGAGGATCTGACATGAGTTTCTATTTTATAATGAATTTATAAACCGAGTTCACTAAATTCGATTTGAGCCAAGGTTTACCGAGGCTCAAATAGAATTTAGTGGACGAGGTTGATAAATTATGTATAAAATAGGACGAGTGCGAGATACAATCATAAACTGCAGCGATTGCAAGTTAGTTGAAGAACGTCGTGATGTCATCGCACATGCTGATATTAAACGTGTGTCTTACCGATAATTATGAAACTGCTTTTATGGGCAAATTATGTGATAAAAAGAAATATCAACAGAAACATTATCATGATAGCGCAATATGAGATTTCTTACAAATTCTGAATAAATGGCACAATTTTGTCTTTTCTAAATTAATTTAGCCCCTAGTTGCATCCAGTGCACTGTATAATAGTTGTCTCTGCAAGTTATTTAGTCATGGGAAGGCCTTTGGAATTCTCACAGATTATAATATAGAAATGGGTTCTGTCCATCCAGGGACCTCATCCTGCATGGCCTCATCTGCTATGGGAGACATAGACTCAGATTTAAATTCCCAAATGGTGAATATTGTGATGTACACCCATTGGGAACCTCGATTATGCAATGTGTCATCTGCGAATTTGGGGATATAGAGAAACTAAACTAAATAAAAGAAATAGAATCTATGGCAGAAGTTTCTATAGAATTTCCAGAGAAGATGAGGCCTAAGCAGAATGAGGTCCCCAGATGGTGAGTTTGGTGATGCTATCCCGCATAGCATCACTAAACTCACCATCTGTGGACCTCATTCTGCAAATGACAGACACAATAAACTCAGGCTTGGTCAGTGATGTAAGACATCCATCTTAAACCTCGCTGATAAATTTAATGTTTAACCCATAGGGAGCCTCCCCCAGATGGAAGCATGCACTAGAGAGTGTCGTCTGCTCCAGTTTATGTGGGGCTCTCTAAGGGTTATACACACTAAACTCAGACTTGAATGCAATCCAGGGACCAGCCTTGAGGTTTCAAATAGGGAGAAGTCACTTCCCCTTATTATGCCCCCGACAATCTGAAGAAGGATTTGGGGGTATATAGTGGAGATATTCGTCGTCCTTCCATCCATCCGTCTGTCCATCTGTCCGTCCATAACAAACATTTCCAACACAGCTCAAGTATCGATAGTCCAATTTGGATTTCCTTTGGCATGTCGGTAGACCAGCATTGTGGAAAGGATCTCCACATAGTGCAGATTTTGTTCACACTTTTTTTCCAGAGTTATGGCCCTTTGATGGGCGTAGTGTAAAACGCGTCCTTAACAAACATTATGCTGTGGATGTCTTTATTATTGGATTTCGTTGTCCTTTAGCTTTGTGATAGCACAGGTTGAGGGAAAGGATATCCACATTTTACTGGTTTCGTCCATAATTTGTTACCAGAGTTACGGCCCTTGTTTATTTGATTATTAGGGAGAAGTCTATTGTTATCAGGGAGAAGCAACAATCATTGATGTCTGATTTACGTCATAACATCACTCTTTTATGATCAAATATGTATATTGCAACACAAGAGCCCATTATAAAATCATTATAGTGAGTTAGAACACCATTATAATCAGTAAGAACACCATTATAGTGAGTTAGAACACCATTATAATCAGTAAGAACACCATTATAATCAGTAAGAACACCGTTATAATCAGGAAATATACTTTAAATATGCTGTTTGCACATATGAATACATGTATATGAGAGAGAAGTCACTTCTCCCCGGGACAAAAATTGGGAGAAATGGCACATTTTAAGGAGAAGATATCTCCCAAGTCACTCTCTAGGCTGGTCCTCTCCCAAGTCGCCCTCTAGGCTGGTCCTCTCCCAAGTCGCCCTCTAGGCTGGTCCTCTCCCAAGTCGCCCTCTAGGCTGGTCCTCTCCCAAGTCGCCCTCTAGGCTGGTCCTCTCCCAAGTCGCCCTCTAGGCTGGTCCTCTCCCAAGTCGCCCTCTAGGCTGGTCCTCTCCCAAGTCGCCCTCTAGGCTGGTCCTCTCCCAAGTCACACTCGAGGCTGGTCCTCTCCAAATTCGCCCTCTAGGCTGGTCCTATCCCAAGTCGCCCTCTAGGCTGGTCCTCTCCCAAGTCGCCCTCTAGGCTGGTCCTCTCCCAAGTCACTCTCTAGGCTGGTCCTCTCCAAATTCGCCCTCTAGGCTGGTCCTATCCCAAGTCGCCCTCTAGGCTGGTCCTCTCCCAAGTCACACTCGAGGCTGGTCCATGCGTACATCCATCCAAATGATTAACCAACACAAGAGAAACTCTATGGAACGGCTTCGTTAATTCATTTTTATAGAGTTATGGATAGCCCTCAGAGTGACAATTTACAACTTTTGGTCTCTTTGTCATAGCTCATGGCTCATGTTTGAATTGTCTAAATAGTATGTTCATGAGGCAACATGAACAATATCCATATGTAACATGTTTTGTACTTTCATTATCCTCGCAATTTCGGAAAAAAAAAATTGGTAGTATACTGGATTGACATTTTACATCTCTGTCCAACCAGATATATATCATATTGTAAATGATGTCTATCTCATCAGTCAATACACCATAAATATAAAACTATATTCAATAGTATGTGTAAATGCAGCATCTTTACCTTTTACTTCTATGTACATTATAGTATATGATTATGAAATATCTCCAACAAACATATAATAGATTGGTCAAGGAGCTGGAGTTAGAAAAGAATTTATAATTTCCATTGGGAGGAAGCAGGAAGACGACCGTATGGTCATGCAACCTCCCTGTAATGTATATTGTGATATGTTAAAAAAAATATATCTTGTTTACATTAATTATTGTTGATATACGTTGCTGAATAAAGTATATTCTATTCTATTCTCTCAGATTTGAGTTATCAAATTGGAATTAAATTTTGTATGGAGGAAAAAAATTGATCCAGGGTGGGTGGGTGACAGAAATCGCCTGACATAAAATCTTGTTTGGGTCTGAATTGTTTTTATCAAACCCCATGTTCCAGTTGTATGAAAGTGGCCCAAAACCGATATTTAAATATGTTAATTAGCCTCCATGATCCACGTCTGCCCTTCATATAAACTAAGTCATTTAAAAGTGAACCTTTAACAGTCAGTCATTGTTTTCTGTTTTATTTTTGTTTTAGGAATCAAAGCGAGCTTATGTTATACCAGCCGGAGTCTCACTTCTACATAAATTATACTGGGACAATGGGCAGGTAGGTTTAAATGATATGTGGGACAACGGGGCAGGTATGTTCAAGTGATATATGGGACAACAGGGCAGGTAGGTTCAAGTGATATGTGGGACCATGGGCAGGTAGGTTTAAGTGATATGCTGGACAACTGGGCAGGTAGGTTTAAGTGATATGTGGGACAACTGGGCAGGTAGGTTTAAATGATATGTGGGACAACTGGGAAGGTAGGTTTAAGTGATATGTGGGACAACTGGGCAGGTAGGTTTAAGTGATATCTGGGACAACTGGGAAGGTAAGTTTAAGTGATATGTGGGACAACTGGGAAGGTAGGTTTAAATGATATGTGGGACAACTGGGAAGGTAGGTTTAAATGATATGTGGGACAACTGGGAAGGTAGGTTTGAGTGATATGTGGGACAACTGGGAAGGTAGGTTCATTCAAGTGATATGTGGGACCATGGGCAGGTAGGTTTAAGTGATATGTGGGACAACTGGGAAGGTAGGTTTAAGTGATATGTGGGACAACTGGGCAGGTAGGTTTAAGTGATATGTGGGACAACTGGGAAGGTAGGTTTAAGTGATATGTGGGACAACTGGGAAGGTAGGTTCAAGTGATATGTAGTTCAACGGGGCAGGTAGGCTCAACGGGGCAGGTAGGTTCAACAGGGCAGGTAGGCTCAACGGGGCAGGTAGGCTCAACGGGGCAGGTAGGCTCAACAGGGCAGGTAGGCTCAACGGGGCAGGTAGGTTCAACGGGGCAGGTAGGTTCAATGTGGCAGGTAGGTTCAACGGGGCAGGTAGGTTCAATGGGGCAGGTAGGTTCAACGGGGCAGGTAGGTTCAATGGGGCAGGTAGGTTCAAGTGATATGTGGTTCAGACAAATTACCATTCACAACAGCCATCCGCTTAGAGCATCTCTTCAGCATCCAGTAGCTAAATAAAGTGCTTAGATCATGGCAATCCTTGACATTCACAGGACCAGGGTTTGTTGAGAGAGTTAATGGTGACATACCGGTAAAGCACAGGCTCATAACATGGATTGCTAACAATAGGTTCCAGAATTGGACCATGGGTATCAAATATATTCAGTGAACCAACAATTTTAACATATTGGAGCTATAATTATGATGCTATGTTTGAGACAAGTGCGAGAGTAGGTCTAGATTCAACTGTCTTACCTGTAGATCTGTTACCTGTACCTGTTAGCCACCCAGACAGAAACAACCATAAAGTCACCTATTTCTAGTTCTATTCTCTTTAATTTCAGATTTTACAGCCATTACCAGAATTAAGTGTCCTTAGAACAAAGGCTATGAAATCACTACAATGTTTACGACAAGATCACAAGAGAGCCCTTAATCCCACCCCTTACAAGGTAATATAGCCCTTAATCCCACCCCTTACAAGGTAATATAGTCCTTAATCCCACCCCTTACAAGGTAATATAGTCCTTAATCCCACCCCTTACAAGGTAATATAGCCCTTAATCCCACCCCTTACAATGTAATATAGCCCTTAATCCCACCCCTTACAAGGTAATATAGCCCTTAATCCCACCCCTTACAAGGTAATATAGCACTTAATCCCGACCATAATCCCACCCCTTACAAGGTAATATAATACTTAATCCAACCATTAATCCCACCCCTTACAAGGTAATATAGCCCTTAATCCCACCCCTTACAATGTAATATAGCACTTAACCCCACCCTTAATCCCACCCCTTACAATGTAATATAGCCCTTAATCCCACCCTTAATCCCACCCCTTACAAGGTAATATAGCACTTAATCCCACCCTTAATCCCACCCCTTACAAGGTAATATAGCACTTAATCCCACCCTTAATCCCACCCCTTACAAGGTAATATAGCACTTAATCCCACCCCTTACAAGGTAATATCGCACTTAATCCCACCCTTAATCCCACCCCTTACAAGGTAATATAGCACTTAATCCCGACCATAATCCCACCCCTTACAAGGTAATATAATACTTAATCCAACCATTAATCCCACCCCTTACAATGTAATATAGCACTTAATCCCACCCTTAATCCCACCCCTTACAAGGTAATATAGCCCTTAATCCCACCCTTAATCCCACCCCTTACAAGGTAATATAGCACTTAATCCCACCCTTAATCCCACCCCTTACAAGGTAATATAGCACTTAATCCCACCCTTAATCCCACCCTTACAAGGTAATATAGCACTTAATCCCACCCTTGATCCCACCCCTTACAATGTAATATAGCACGTAATCCCACCCTTAATCCCACCCCTTACAAGGTAATATAGCACTTAATCCCACCCCTTACAAGGTAATATAACACTTAATCCCACCCTTAATCCCACCCCTTACAAGGTAATATAGCACTTAATCCGACCCTTAATCCCACCCCTTACAATGTAATATAGCCCTTAATCCCACCCCTTACAAGGTAATATAGCACTTAATCCAACCCCTTACAAGGTAATATAGCACTTAATCCCACCCCTTACAAGGTAATATAGCACTTAATCCCACCCCTTACAAGGTAATATAGCACTTAATCCCACCCCTTACAAGGTAATATAGCACATAACCCCACCCTTAATCCACCCCTTACAAGGTAATATAGCACTTAATCCCGACCATAATCCCACCCCTTACAAGGTAATATAGCACTTAATCCCACCCTTAGTCTCACCCTTACAAGGTAATATAGCACTTAATCCCGACCATAATCCCACCCCTTACAAGGTAATATAGCACTTAATCCCACCCTTAATCCCACCCCTTACAAGGTAATATAGCACTTAATCCCACCCTTAATCCCACCCCTTACAAGGTAATATAGCACTTAATCCCCCCTTAATCCTACCCCTTACAAGGTAATATAGCACTTAACCCACCCTTAATCCCACCCCTTACAAGGTAATATAGCACTTAATCCCACTTTAATCCCACCCCTTACAAGGTAATATAGCACTTAATCCCACCCCTTACAAGGTAATATAGCACTTAATCCCACCCTTAATCCCACCCCTTACTAGGTAATAAAGCACTTAATCCCACCCTTAATCCCACCCCTTACAAGGTAATATAGCACTTAATCCCACCCCTTACAAGGTAATATAGCACTTAATCCTACCCTTAATCCCACCCCTTACAAGGTAATATAGCACTTAATCCCGCCCTCAATCCCACCCCTTACAAGGTAATATAGCACTTAAACCCACCCTTAATCCCACCCCTTACAAGGTAATATATCACTTAATCCCGCCCTTAATCCCACCCCTACGGCCTTGGTGAATATTGATTCCTCGGGTTGACAATTCCCTGTGTCAACCTCGAAACAATGCGATAACTGTATGTCTTGTCATTGAAGAGTTATGAATAGTGAAAATAAGGACAAAGTCGATCTATTTTTCCATGTTATTCTTGGTGATAATGGTTATGTTATTTCACATTTATCCACTGAGAGTGCCTTCTGTAATAAACATGGTCATATATTCACATACACCTAATATCTCTTCCGATTTCCCCATAACGTAACGGTGGACACGCCCTCTTATCCAATGCGTTCATAAACCTATGAACGCAACGTGACGTCACTTCCAATGTCGTTCATAGGTTTATGAACACATTGGTCCCGGAGATTGTCGGACATTGCCGACTGCTTGAGTATCTATATAGTACGTCCGGATTTGGCAAGCCATTTATTTTGGTCTATAATCAGTGTTGTTGCCTGGTGTTACTGAGCGTTGATGTTCAAAAAGCCCGCTACTCAATAGCGTTTTATCATTTTCCTTACCGCTACAAATATCCCCCCGAACCTCACAAATATATCATTATGGTAGAACGGCGTGTTGTCGATTTCTTATCCACAGCCGAAACTTAATTGTTAGTTTCAGATATCATTCTTGAAATCAACACGTCTACATTAGTTACTAGCTAAACAAGACAGTTTGTCATATGTGTATACTTAACTGTGAAATTGCTTTTTTTTCCGTTCTCCGTGAACGGATTCTCAAAATGTTTGGTTTTCCAAAAAAAAAAACAGGATTCAAACTTTCTTAACTGAACTCCATGCGTTTATTTAAATAGATGAATCAATAGTGGGAAAGACAGACAATCCTAGTTCATAATGAATTTAAGTATATAAATATAAAAAATAAACGGCGGATTCAACTTGGTCATGGGTTTTGACCGCGATTAAAAATCAGCAAACTCCACATGAACCCCTTCGGGGTTCATGCAGTTTGCTGATTTTTTCTCGCGGTCAAAATCCCATGACCACATTGAAACCGCCGTTCATTTCTTATATGACCCCATTCAAATGTGGTTATAATATCAATTATAGAGGATGTTATTATCAACTGATAATAACGCAATAATATTCAGTGCAACATATCAGTGGTTGCATTATTTTATCACGGATATTTGCCAGTATACACCTGAATATACCCGAAATACAGGCATACTGTAAGTAGAAATCCAAGATTGCCACCAATGTCATGTGACCTATATAGGGTGGGCAAAGCAGCTACATGTGACCCAAACATATGTCCACTCACCTGTGAAATAGGAAGAAATAATATGCAACGATCCCTGATATACACCATATTAATCATATACACCCACAATCTATGCATGGCACTGGGGCGTCCACCTGTGGTGCTGCTTGGCATCAAAAGAGTTAATAAACCGTTCTGTTGTATTAGTCTGTATGTTGCCATGACACAGTCTGCTAAACCGTTCAGACAGGTGCGTTTATTGCGTTATAATGCAGAGCTTCCGATTAATAATTGCAGTTCATAAGTTCGATATTGTAATGAAGGCAATATTTCAAATCAATCAATCTGTAATAAATAAATGCTACGACAATGTCAAACCTGTCAAATCCCAACAACTAACACTTTATTGACATCAATATAAGTCGATTTTCCTTCGGCTCGAAGATTGCCACCATATTTTATCGATTGAAATCAAGAAACGTCATGACGTACACACTTAATTACCATACAAGGTAACATTGCATTACCAAATAAGTTAACGTTGCATTGAAAATAGAACTTCCTGAAATTTTGCGAAAACCCTGTGCCAATGTATTCTCTTATATATGCGAGTCTCCCATAGGGAGCCTCGCATATATAAGAGAATACATTGGCCTAACAATATTTACTGTGACTTTGTAAGCCAGTGCATTCTCTTATATATGCAAGGCTCCCTATGGGAGACTTGCCTATGTAACAGAATGCTCTGACACATGATATTTAATGCTGCACCAACGCAGCTCCCGTCATGAAAGGGTTAAAATAAATCTACTTTAATCTATGCATGTCTGTTAACAGACTGCTAACATGGCTCCTTAAATAAAACTCCCGTATGGAGCCTCACACTGACCCATGCAGACGACAGTCATCAGTGGATTGTTCTCTCTGTCTGGGGCTCCATAAAGGGTTAACCAGCAAATTGTTGATGTTAATATCGTTTTTTCAGGTTTCTGTGAGTTCAGACCTCTACACCTTCATCCACGACCTTTGGCTAGAGAACGCACCGATCGGGGAACTGTCATAGACTGGTCACCCCCCACATAGCTCAATAGACACCTTTTGCATAATGAACTGCTGCTGATAAGAATTATGAATAGATAATAGTATAGTCACATAATGAACTGCTGCTGATAATAATTATAAATAGGGTCCTACATACATCACTAGAATTTTTGTTATTTCCATCAGTTGTCATTTTGCCATAGCCCTAGTTACGATTACGGTTTCGGGTTTTCAACAAAACTCATTATACTACATACATCATATACCAGTAGTAATATGTTCAAGATCGTGTCTCTGGTCCTCAATGTGGGAGTTGACTCTGTCTGAGATTGTGTCCTTAAATTGTAATCGTCATGTGGTTTTAAATTTTATCTCTTAGTGGCAATAAAATCATTTGTCGCCTGGAAACTTGCGAAACACAAAGCCCTAAGCCATGACCTGATAACAGTATAGTTAAGTACAATATAATCACGGTAAACAGAACCATGTCATCTTACTGTGAGTGTCAAGAAGTTTAAATGGCATGATTTTCTCATAAATGGAAAAGAATTAATGACTATTATTAGCTATTAGTAATTCTTATCAGTAGTAGCTGACCCCTGAAAATTTCGGAGGACTATTTTAATCAGCCGTGTCCCATTTCTTGTCTGGATGTTAACTCCAGTTCAAATTATCAGATCAAAACTAAACATGGTATGAGGATAAACATTACATTGTTGAGGTCAAGATTGATTACGGCTCTGGTTCGATGATTTTTGTCATTTCTATGGCCCTTTTTTTTATTTTTTCATGTTGTCCGGATAATAATAACTTTTGTTAGTATTATCTGATCACAATGAAACTTCGTATGAGGAATAACCATCACATTGTTGATGTCAAGTTCGATTATAGTTCCGGTCTGATGACTTCAAAAGAATCTCTTGACACTTTGTGTGTGCCTCACCTTTGAGAACACGCAGGTCATCGTCTAGTTGGAGTCAAATTTTGCCAGAATCTGACTTCTTTGTTTTTTAGAAAAGCCAATGTTGCTAAAAGCAACCTCGATTCAGGCAACGTGGGGTCTGTGACCTTTTATTCATTTTGCGAAAGGTCTCTACTATGAGCAAGCCTTGAAATAGTGTGGTAGTGTGTCTGTCATTTGCAGAATGAGGTCCCCAGAGGGTGAATTTAGTGACGCTATCCCGCATAGCGGGCTAGCATCACCAAATTCAACCTCTGGAGACCTCATTCTGCTTAGGCCTCATCTTCTGGGAAGTATCTATAGTCTCAAATTAACATTGTTTTTAGTTACATTTTCCCTTCTGGGAAGTTTCTATATCCCCTAATTTGCAGCAGATAAAATGCATAATCAAGGTGCCCAATGGGTGAACATCACCAACTTCAACTGGGGAACTTAAATCTGATCCTAGATCTACCATAGCAGTTGAGGGCCTAAGCAGAATGAGGTCCCCAGAGGGCGAATTTAGTGATGCTAGCCCACTATGCGGGATAGCGTCACTAAATTCACCCTCTGGGGACCTCATTCTGCAAATGACAGACACGCTATTTGCAGGCTTGACTATGAGCAATGACTGGCACTCAACATAGTCTCAGTTTAAAGGGGAATCACTCTATTTCCCAAAGGACGGTAATAATTGTGACAATCCACAACCTCAACTGCTGTATTGTGAATGTGAGTACGGAATGTCAGTATGGAATGTCAGTACAGAGTGATGTACTAAAAAGCATTCACATCTCAAATGTTCTTATTTCCGACTAATATACTTTATTCTCCCACCAATATACTTTATTCTCCCACCAGTATACTTTATTCTCCCACCAGTATACTTTATTCTCCCACCAGTATACTTTATTCCCCTCATTAGTATATTGTACACCCCGCTAGTATACTGTACTTTGTGAAAATTTTAGTTTGTTAACCATTCCTTCAAATATGCTTGCATGTTGGATGGGAAATTGTTTTTACTGCCATTTTACAATTTTGGATGTCATTTATTGAAAACAACAAATAAGGTACATCCATCCTTCATCATTATATTAAGTGTATATGTGTGTGCAGAGACCATTCAACAGGTTCATTAACCCTTTGAGTGCCAGGGGCCGATGAGATCGGCCCTAAGCATACAAAATAAGTCTGTTAAAGAATATAAGAATAAATTATTAAAATTGTAAAAAAAAATTAAAAAAAAAAATTGTTAAGCCAATGCATTCTCTTATATATGCGAGGCGACCTATGGTCGACTCGCATATATAAGAGAATGCATTGGCACAGGGTATATGGGTTTATACAAAAATCGACCTGGCACTCAAAGGGTTAAATGAACTTTCAGGCCTTCGAAGTGGGGACATGCGAAATAAGATAAACATATGTAAAATCATTATTATAAAGAAGAATGTGAAAAATACTGTAATGCCCTAAATAATCGACTCCTTAACCACAGTAGAATTATGGGTACTTTTTCAGAATTTAGTCGGAAATATGCTTGTTGCAATTCATCGGAAAGCTCTCACTGAGAGCTTTCCTATGAATGGCAGCAATCCATATTTCCGACTAAATTCTGAAAAATCTCCCATAATTCTGCTGTGGTTTAGGGGTCGTTTATTTAGGACATTACTGTAGTTAGGTGGCAACAACCCCAAAAAATGAAAATATTTTTGCAAAACATTTTTAGTACAATATGCTAACATGACTTGGTGGTAGAGTTCAGTCCACCGATTAAAAAAATTCTTGTTGGTACTCTTGTATGTCCGTTATAGAGGTCAAGATCAAATGAACGGACCCATGTCCGCCCTAGTCTGGCTTGTTGCACCTATCATGTCTTATCTTATCCTTTTTACTAAAACATCTTGGACATAGGGGGCCTCGCATATATACAAGAATGCACTGGCTTACAAGGTCTTGGTGAATACTGTTAAGCCAATGTATTCTTTTATATATGCGAGGCTCCCTATGGGAGACTAGCATATATAAGAGAATGCACTGGCATAGAATCTTTAATGCTGCTGCTGACTATATTGTTAGGCCAATTAATGCATTCTGTTATATATGCGAGGCTCCTATGGGAGACTCGCGTATATAAGAGAAAGCATTGGCACAGGGTTTTCGCAAAAAGACTCCATATTTTTTCATGTTCTTTTATGATTTTTCACATGTAATATGAAGGTGTTATATCCTTTCAAGGACATAATTATCTCTATAAGAAATAAATATATCCTGCTCACATTTGATATGAACATTCCTTGGGTCATGCTGTGTGGCTATGGTTCATGTCTGCTCAAATAATAAGGTGGTTGTAACAATTTGTTTCACTGGCATTCACTCATTGAATTATTAACTCCCGTCCATCCGTCCATCTGTCTGTCACTCACTCACTTATTATTATCTCGTGACCTGTTATTGGGTTCGTGGCTAATTGTGATGTTTATAACTTGAAAACAATTTGATTGTGTTCCGTAAAACTTTACATTACAAAAGATGTACATCCTATTAGTGTATAACAATGGCCTTTACTTATAGTTTTTAACCCTTTAACCAACAGAAGGGCCCTGTGCCAATGCATTCTCTTATATATGCGAGTCCACCATAGGTCGCCTCGCATATATAAGAGACTGCATTGGCTTAACACATTAAAAATTATAAAATTGTTAAAGAATGTAAGAAAAAATGGTAAAAAAAGATTTTTTTTAGGCCAATGCATTCTCTTATATATGCGAGGCGACCTATGGTCGACTCGCATATATAAGAGAATGCATTGGCACAGGGCTAACTGTAACTATCACAATGTGGTCAAGGAGCCGGTTCCAATGATATCCATATTTGTATGGTTCTATTGAGACAGACCGAAGATATTTTAGGCTGTTGAAGCTTTATTTGGCCGGTTTGTTGGGTAAAGGGTTAATGAAAATTATGGAGAGACAATCCGGCCACTTATTGTGCCATCTCCTGCTCTATTCAACAGAAAATATGCAACAAATGAATGAATTTGAGTCAGCGATGAGTGAAAAACACTAATTTACTATGAATCATGTAAAACAGAATAGTAATTATAATGACATTAAGTAAATGGGTACTGTACGCCATTTTCAATATATTCCCGGTAATAGCAAAGATCTAATATCGATATTATATAGAATAATAAGTTATTTGAGTCGAAGATGCATTCTGTAAACTATCAGGTTAATAGGTTATCTTAAAATCAAAGTTAGTAATTTGATATAAATTTAATTTATGATAGAAAAATAAGTTATTTGAGTCGACGATACATTCTGTAAACTATCAGGTTAATATGTTATCTTAAAATCAAAGTTAGTAATTTGATATAAATTTAATTTATGATAGAAAAATAAGTTATTTGAGTCGAAGATACATTCTGTAAACTATCAGGTTAATATGTTATCTTAAAATCAACGTTAGTAATTTGATATAAATTTAATTTATGGCTTGAGCCATAAAATAAATTATGAATTTCCGTGTACAAGACGTAATTAAATTAATTAATAGATATTGGATAATGGCATCGCGTGGCACAAATGATCATGTAAACAATTATATTGATACAGGCCGTAAACTCTGGGCACTCACTGACTGGTGACTATACAATAACTTAAATGAATATATGGGACTAGTATACATATAATATAGCATTTATTTTATACATTTGCTCCAAAACTGTACAAATATTACTTGACAACGACAATTTGTATTTTCACATTCCGGCTAATCTGCCATCATAACATTACTTTGTACTCAACAGACCAGAACAGACTATCAAATATTGGAAATCTGGTTACCTTATTCTACGACTCGGAGACTATAGAAACCAAAAACAGTATTTGAGAATTTTGAGTACAGTACCCTTTTAAGCCTTTTACTCATGCCTGCAAATAGCGTGTCTGTCATATGTAGAATGAGGTCCCCAGAGGGTGAATTTAGTGATGCTATCCCGCATAGCGGGCTAGCATCACTAAATTCACCCTCTGGGGACCTCATTCTGCTTAGGCCCTCAACTGATATGGCAGACCTAGGATCAGATTGAAGTCCCTAGTTGAAATTGATGATGTTCACCCATTGGGCACCTCAATTATGAATTTTATCTTCTGCAAATTAGGGGATATAGAAACTTCCTAGAAGGGAAATTTAACTAAAAACAATCTTAATTTGATGCTATAGATACTTCCCAGAAGATGAAGCTTAAGCAGAATGAGGTCTCCAGAGGGTGAATTTGGTGATGCTAGCCCACTTTGCGGGATAGCATCACTAAATTCACCCTCTGGGGACCTCATTCTGTAAATGACAGACACGCTATTTGCAGGCCTGACAGTGGTCAGTCCGATTCATGTATGTAGTTATATGGGAGTATGCTATTTGGAAACCTTGCATACCATAGTCATTTATATATGCATGTTATTTTGATTAATTAATAGACAGCTCCCCACTGTATTGGTAGACTGATCATGATGGCAATCAAGTATTTTATCTATTCTGCGGGAGGGGGCCTCGGTGGCTCAATCAGTTAGGGGTAAAACTCCAAGCCGTTTCGCCTTCCAGCGCTGGCGATAAGGGTTCAAATCCACATGTTTCCATCGTGGACTTTGTAACTCGAAATCGTTATCTGGGAAAGTTGCCAGTTACTTGCCGATGGCCGGTGGTTTGCCGCACATGGTCGACGAGTTTATCAGCCATTGAAATCACTGTTAGATTAGCCGTAAGTGTGCGGATTTCCTCCACCATTAAAACTGGCAATGTCGTGATATGGCCTTAGTGGCTAAAGCGACATAAAACCCCAATCAATCAATCAATCAATCTATTCTGCGGGCAATATTAACCAAACCAAGTCATGGAAATTAAGTATTTTATCTATTCTGCGGGCAATATTAACCAAACCAAGTCATGGAAATTAAGTATTTGATCTATTCTGCGGGCAATATTAACCAAACTAAGTCATGGAAATCAAGTATTTTATCTATTCTGCGGGTAATATTAACCAAACCAAGTCATGGAAATTAAGTATTTTATCTATTCTGCGGGCAATATTAACCAAACAAAGTCATGGAAATTAAGTATTATAATTATTCTGCTGGCATTATTAACCAAACATATGGCAGGCCAAATTCACATTTGTTAATAATTGTGCTTCAGTGCAATTCAATTGTGCTTCAGCGCAATGAAGCGCAATTATTTTCCCCATATATGGCTAACCCCGAGTTAATAAATAAATCCAATACAAAATTAATTGTGCTGAAGCGCAATTATTTTCCCATATATGGCTAACCCTGAGTTCAGGGGTGTAAGCTTGTAACAATAATTGCGCTTCATATGAATCAGGCTGGATTGCGCTGAAGCGCAATTGAATTGCCCTGAAGCGCAATTGAATTGCCCTGAAGCGCAATTAATATTGCCCGCTGAAGCGCAAATGTGAATTTGGCCTCCCATACAAACAAAGTTCTAAGTTCTTTTCTCGGGCATGTCACCTGCTGAAAAACTTGTTGCATTTTCACATTTAAAAAACATATTCCAGCTTAAAGGCATGGATAGCCTTTGTGGTGGGTATTGCTGTTAAAATAGTCACTTCCGTTAAAACCGCCATAAACAGAAAGAATATTAAAATATAGACATACCTTGTTCTAATACCAATCATAAATATCACGTAAATAGTATGTTATTGTCAAGATCGTATGCTTTGTTATGTAAACAAAAGCCGAAAAAATGTTACAGAACCTGGCTTTTGTTTACACAACACAGTGAGAGCTTTCCGATGAATGGCAACAAGCCATATTTCCGACTAAATCCTGAAAAATTATCCATAATTCTGCTCTGTTTAACCCTTTACCCAACAAAGTGGCCAAAAACGCCCAAATAAAGCTTCAACAGCCTAAAATATCTTCGGTCTGTCTGGATATCATTGGAACCGGTTCATTGACCACATTGTGAATTGACCACATTGTGATGGTTACAGTTATGCCCTGTGCCAGTGCATTCTCTTATATATGCGAGTCGACCATAGGTCGCCTTGCATATATAAGAGAATGCATTGGCCTAAAAAAAATTTTACCATTTTTTCTTTCATTCTTTAACAATTTTATAATTTTTTCTTACATTTTTTAACAATTTTTATAATATTTTTCTACATTCTTTGACAATTTTATCATTTTTAATATGTGTTAAGCCAATGCATTCTCTTATATATGCGAGGCGACCTATGGTCGACTCGCATATATAAGATAATGCATTGGCACAGGGCCGTTCTGTTGGGTAAAGGGTTAAGGAGTGGATTATTTAGGCCATTACTGTATGTTTGAGATACCTCCGCCTTTAGAAAGAATTTATGACTTTGTTGAGAAATCCTGTTGTTTATTTGTTGTTGTTTTTAAAGTATTTTATGCTAATTTATAGCTGCATATCAAACTAATGTTATTGTGAGCATTTATTTACTAGAAAGGATTGAATATGTGACCCGCCATATCAAATCCAGTCGTAAGTCGGGATTTTTTTACCCTGTGCCAATGCATTCTCTTTATATGCGAGTCGACCATAGGTCGCCTCGCATATATAAGAGAATGCATTGGCCTAACAATTTTTTACAATTTTAATAATTTTTTCTTTGTATTCTTTAACAATTTTATAATTTCACCCATACAGAGCCCCAGGCAAACATGAGCAGACGACACTCTTCTATATGCTTCTATATATGTGTGGGGCTCCCTGCAGGGTAATGGATGTTTTTTATTTTATGTCCTAAAAATTGTAAGAAACAGTTATTTAAAAAACATGATAAAAAATTATTAGGCCAATGCATTCTCTTATATATGCGAGGCGACCTATGGTCGACTCGCATATATAAGAGAATGCATTGGCACAGGGTAAAAAAAATCCCGACTTACGACTGGATTTGATATGGCGGGTCATATATATGGTGCTGGACATTTGCAGAATGAGGTCCCCAGAAGGTGAATTTAGTGTCGATACCCCACACAGCGGGCTAGCATCACTAAATTCACCTTCTTGGAACCTCAATTTGCATAGGACTCCTCTTCTCTGGAAAGTATCTTTATCAAATTAACAAGTTTTTTGGTTTCGTTATAAGGTTTCTTCTTTTTTTTCTCTGTCTCCAAATTGGCACAGACAACACAATACATAATCGAGGTGCCCAATGGGTGCATGTCACCATCTTCACCATCTGGGAACTTAAATCTGAATCTAGGTCTCCCCATAGGCAATGAAGCCATGCAAAATGAGGTCCCCAAAGGATGGATTTGCTGTCTCGACCCCGCTGTGTGGGGTAGTGTCACTAAATTCACCCTCTGGGGACCTCATTCTGCAAATGTCCAGCACCATTTTCTCAGGCCTGTTACTAGATATATCCCAAAAAAGATTTACTCAATAGTTATATGATTTTTTATTTTATTTACATTGAATAAAACTAGTTTCTGCTACTAAATTCAAATTTGTTTATTCTTCATCACCCCCTGAATTCTTCATTATACCCTGAATTCTTCATTATACCCTGTATGTTATGGCCCTTAGTTTGTCTATTTATAGAAATTAATGACTGTTAGTACGAAAACAAATGTCATTGTTTACGCCACAGGTGTAAGATGTTTTGGTAATTTTATTTACACGTGGACCAATGGGCGAATGCATTATGGGTGATTAGGTATTTTCGTACTTGAGTAAACCGTACCGATAGTCACGATAGGCCGACACAGATTAGCACATGTGTTTACGCCACCGGTGTAATTGGGGGACATGTCTCTATTCCGAAGGTTCGCTATCCCGAAGGTCCACTATTCCGAAGGTTCTCTATTCTGAATATTTGCTATTTCGAAGGTTCGCTATTCCGAAGGTTCTCTATCCCGAGGGTTTTTGTTATTTTAAGGTTAATTCTATATTCTAAAGTATTGAAAGGGTTCATTATCACGAAGATTCTTTTTATGAAGGAAATAACTTAAAACATTAAATGTGATTTTGTTTTGTTCTCGCAGGTTTTCTTGAGATTTAATGTCATTACGTGGGCCCATACCTTTGAATTCTTGGCATATAATATGAATGTTGCGGTATATATGGACCCTCCTGCATTGGGACATGACACAGGTACAGTTGACTTAAGTTCTGTTCTGTGCGGGCTCCAATTTGGGGTTCAATATTTTAAGGGCCAAATTTAGAAATTTATAGGCCCATACCTTTGAACTCTGGGCATATAATATGAATATTGGGGGGGGGGGCATGTCTCTATTCCGAAGGTTCGCTATCCCGAAGGTCCACTATTCCGAAGGTTCTCTGAATGTTCGCTATTCCGAAGGTTCACTATTCCGAAGGTTCTCTATTCTGAAGGTTTTTGTTATTTTAAGGTTAATTCTATATTCTAAAGTATTGAGAGGGTTCATTATCACAAAGATTCTTTTTATGAAGGAAATAACTTAAAACAATAAATGTGATTTTGTTTTGTTTTCGCGGGTTTTCTTGAGTTTAATGTCATTACGTATGACCTTATTTCTCATTACATATCCACGCAGCCCACACAATTGCTATGTTTCCATGCGATTTAATGTCATTACGTGTGACGTAATATCTCAATAATCTCAGAGGCAAGAATACGCCAGCTAAAGGCGGATTATAACAGTGGGGCTATAACGCTTAATGAATACTGGAGGCTATAACAAACTGCGCAGCAGAATATCGCTGAATAGACGAGTATGAGATGAACCTAACTGCAATTGTGACTTTGTTTAAAGGCCCACTTAATTTTCGAGTCATCGATTTATTTTTATAGTATATAAGGTTTTAATAACAATTTATGCCATAAAATTTGAATAAAATACTATAATTCATCACCATTTGAAACGCAGAATACTTCTATCTCCTAGTTTGAAACACCCTGAAACACCTTTAAAAACCACGTCAAGTCGTGCGTCGTATAACTAGCAATTAGCAACTAGCATGTCCCCTTCAGCTTTCCATAGATTTCAACGTAATTTGATACTTAGGGATACTTGTGTGCGGGAAGTGTTTTGGACCGATCAAATCGTGACCTTGACCTTCAAAATGGTCAATTCAAGGTCAAATCGGATAAAACGGACGGATTTCGACGAAATTTGATACCTAGGAGTACCTTTGTCCGGGGAGTGTTTTTGACGGGTCAAATCGTGACCACGACCTTGACCTTCAAAACAGTCAATGCGAAGACAATTTGGGTAAAACGGACGGATTTCGACGAAATTTGATACGTAGGGATACTTTTGTCCGGGGAGTGTTTTGAACGGGTCAAATCGTGACCTCGGCTTGACCTTCAATATGGTCATTCAAAGGTCAAATCGGGTAAAACGGATGGATTTCGACGAAATTTGATACCTATGGGTACTTTTGTCGGGGGAGTGTTTTGGATATGTCAAATCATGACTCCGACCTGATCTTGACCTTCAAAATTGTCAATTAAAGGTCAAGTCGGGTAAAACGGACGGATTTCGAAGAAATTTGATACCTATGGGTACTTTTCTTCGGGGGGTGTATTGGACGGGTCAAATCATGACCCTGACCTGACCTTGACTTTCAAAATAGTCAATTCAAGGTCAAATTTCGCCGGAAATCAGATGGGAAACAGCCCGGACGAAGTCGGGCCCATCAGCTAGTGTAATAAAGAAGACAGTTTGAAGAATGTAATGTATAACACGAGAAACGGGAAAACTTGATATATATGGAAGTATGCAAAGTTCCCACATGAAATTTGAAAGCTAGTTTATATTATAATTATATTATAATTTATATTTACGGCTAATAATATGATCTTGGTGGCGTTACCATTTCTGACTATGGTTTTCTTGTCATAAATTGAATTTGGGTTTATCATGGCACAATCTTCACCTGTAAAGACATGGCATCAATTTTGGAAATATTAACCCTTGTATCTATGCCATGGACACATGCTATCTGGACAGTAACTCAGTTGGTGTTTTGGGCAGATTGTGTTCATGCATTCAGGGTTCCAGACCTCCAATTACAACAACACAAGAAATCTAACTGAACATCATTTCCTGCTCTGTTTTGTTAGAAGGTATGGGTTGACCCTTTCAGTGCCAGGGGTCGATCTCATCGGCCCTAATTTATGGTCTGTAAAATCGGCCCTAAATTTTTTTTTTTAAATTGGGTATGCTTAAGCATGCCATGTAATTAGTTTGATGCACATGAAAAACGTAAGCTTCCCTGGCACTAAACCTACAAAATAAGTCTGTTAATGAATATAAGAAAAAAATTAAGAGAATGCATTGGCACAGGGTATATGGGTTGATACAAAAATCTGACTTGGCACTGAAAGGGTTAAACAATAAACATTCGAAAATCGTAAGTAGAGTTACGACCATTTGTTGAAATTTGAGCTCAATCTTCGTACTAAAGTACCATAAAGCACTGGTCAAGTTCGATTTTTGGTCCCGTCTGCCTATTTTTATGTGTACCCGTACCATATATATAATATGGTACACATAGTGTCGACGTCCGGATTGACAACTCGTCATCCGTCTTGTCTGTCTGTCCATAGACACTTTACGCATGGTGCGATAACTCAAACATGTTCTATCCGATCGGAACCAATTTTTTATATGAGTTTCACAGATCGAGTTCAAATATGGATTTGATCTGAGTTTTTTTAACGCAGTAATGGTCCTTTTTTTATTTAGAATTCATGCATGCTGCGATAACTCTAACATTTTTTATCTGATCGCAACCAAATCTGGTATGTGAGTTTATAAGCCCAAAATACAGATTGAGTTCGTCGAATAAGGGTTTGATGCTAATTTTTTAACGGAGTTATGGCCTCGTTTTTTTGAAAACAAAATATTTAAAAAACAGAATAATTTTTTAATTGTTTTAATTCAACTCCTTGCTCAATTTAAGGAACAAGTAAAATATTTTTTTTAAATAAAAAGTTTTTTAAATTTAAATAAAAAAAAAACATTTCTTCCATGAAATTACTAATACACATTTAAACATCTTCTCGTTTTATCATTTTCACTGACAGAAAACTCCATTAGGTTTTTAATAAAGGGTTTAATAGGTTATGTTACCAAAAAGGGCTTTAGAAGATTGTAAAAATCACTGAGCCAATCTTGAGATTCAAGCGTCTTTAAGCAACTGGGGTTCAGATATTTGAAAACTTTAAATTTAAAGAGAATTCCTTTGAGATCCTAGTCTCATACATAACTTCTTATTTTATATTTATATCCTCTCTGTCATTTCTTAAAATAACTGCCAATTGGGCAAATTAATGATACATGGGTCAGATTTTAGAACGCTGTTGATTGCCTGTTGATAAATTAAACAAAGTGATACGTTTTTAATGAATTCATGCCATCTGCCATGTAGGAATGATGTGTTTGATCACAACTCCATGACAACTACCATAGAAAGCTGTACTGAGATCTACAAAAGATATTTTGCAGAGAGCACTGTCTTGCTTGGATAATCTTGATTCTACTACCTGTAAATACCTATGTGCAGATTCTTTAGTCTTATTTGGACAATCTTGATCCTACCTGTAAATACCTGCATGCATATTATTGTCTTGCTTGGCTAATTGTTGATTCTACCTGTATGCAGATTATTGTCTTGCTTGGATAATCTTGATCCTACCTGTAAATACCTGTGTGCAGATTCTTTTCTGCAGAACATTCTTCTGCCTACACATTACTTAGGAGATACCTTGACAAGACTAATAACTAGTAATATGACTTACATAAAGTTATTTTGTTTTCCATTGTTTATGTGTAGCCATACCATAGTATGGTACACATAGTATCGACATCAGGACACTCGTAGTTCACTCGTCCGTCTGTCTATCTGTACGTAGACACTTTACGCATGGCGCATTAACTCAAAAAGAAATTATCCGATCGGAACCAAATTTTGTATATGTATTTCTCAACCCAAAATACAGATCGAGTTCGAATATGGATGGGTTTGGTCCAATTTTTTTAACGGAGTTATGGCCCTTTTTCGAAAGAAAATATTTATTTTTTAATCTTTGAATATTAACATTGAATGTTATGGATTTTAGCGTCTAAGCTGAAAATAACTAATCACTATCGCCAAGGTATGGGTTAAACATCTGCCGGTCGTGATCGGCCTCTCGTTATCAAATGCAGTGACGGGAATTTTCGACTTTGAAATTCGTGTTTTCTTGGTTTCTTGATAGATGCAGTTACGGTCACATTACATCACGGAGTCCACCATCATCGCCCTTGTTGTCCCCCGAAAAAATTATTTTCGGGGGACTATAGAAACGGGCTCCGTCCGTCCGTCACACTTTTGAGTACCTTCATGGTGTAATCATCTCCTCCTACAGATTTCATCCCAGGGATTTGAAACTTCAGAATATTGTTGCCCATATATTGAAGATGAGCAAGATGCATATAGATGACGGAAAAATTATTTTTCCAGAGTTATTAACCCTTTTCGACTTAGAAAATTTCAATAATTTTTATAATTTTCTGTATGAGGGTACCTTCATGGTGTAATCAACTCCTCCTACAGTTTTGATCGTAGATATTTGAAACTTCAGAGTATTGTTACCCACATATTGGAGATGTGCAACATGTATATAGATGACGGAAAAAATAATTCTTTACGGAGTTATTAACCCTTTTCGACTTAGAAAATTTATTTTAATTTCTTCAACAAAGCAGCATCGACTTGCCAAGTTGTCGGGGGACACTGTGGTCGGCTGACCTTTTATTTTGGTAGAAACGATGCCATGCGATCGTAACTGCAGTTATCAAGAAACAAAGAAAACACGAATTTCAAAGTCGAAAATGCCCGTAACTGCATGAATACAAAATGTTCAAGTGGAACCAGGGCTTCAGTGGACGATAGTCTCATAAGCAACAGTCGTTCGGTCAGTCTTGGGCTAAAGTTCAGCATTAGTTACGATAACATGCTATAATACGTTGCCGTATACCATTCCGTATTCGATCGCTTTTATTTTTATTTCATACTCCATTCCAATGATTCCATTCCATGCAGCGTGTGTCCTCGTTATACATTCCACTCTTCATAAAAGGATAGTTTATTATATATGTCAGATTTTTCTGCAATATAATTAGCATTTATGATCCATTTAACCTCGATCTCTTCATAAAAGCATAGCTCATATTCATACCAGCACTTTTTCAGCAATAGCGTGCATGAAAATGATCCGACATCGCTTGAATGTTCATGTCATCATCCATTCCATTCCAGCGTTTGTCCTCATTATACATTCCATAATTTTGCACCTCTTCAGAACAGAATAATTCATATTCATACTTTTTCTGCAATAGCATGCAGACACATTAGGCTCAAAGGCATAATGTGATTCTTGTCTCGATCAGGACACTTTTCATGCAAGCGTCAAACAAACTCCGCGCACGTGGAAGTGCCGTGCACTCTAAACGGTATATTCACCTGTTGATGATATACCTGTAATTATCTACGGCTGCAGTGAGTACCCCAGAGAAGGTGCCGAATTTTGGCAGCGGATGCCGACCTTGACTGCATGCAGGCGCCATAGAAACCACATCATTGATCTAATCCAATTAGATACGGATATGCCACGCACACCTCTCCGGTCTTGGAATGCGACTCTCGTAGAATGATTCTCATTGGTTGGAAACGAGGGCTTGGCTGCCAGTTTAACCCTGATACGAACGTTTTTGGTAACAGGTGCCCACCCCGTTAAAAACACTCTTATGTTATTGTTTCTCGAACCATCAACAAGCTGAACTGAATAACATAAATCCACAGGTAGGTGTATACAGAACCAAAATACCACGTGATATTATATTTATTATTTATTAGTTTGTCAAGTTCCATATAATACATGCAAATATATACTCGTTTTGAGACCAAGGAATTATTTGCGCGGGAAAAGTCGGAAAGGAATTCAAAGAAAATAATTATTAATTAATTTCTTTGTTAAAATTAGACAAAATATGAGACACGTTCAGGTTGAGTGGCGTCGAAGCTCAATAACGTTTTACACAATGGAACATGAACTATCAGAAAAAATATGAACTTATTTTTTACCTGAAATTTCATGTTGTTAAACGGTATATTATGACTTGTTCGGGTGTGTGAACTGATAAATTAGTTTTCAGATGCTATGCCAAATGGAGGAATATAGTATTCTACTAACATCGCCGAAAATCTCAAGCAAATCGACCGTACCACTCTATAGAAAACATCATTTTGAACTACGCTCAATTGTAAATATTTACATCTCGATTCTGGACGCAACTATTAGCGATAAACTAACGAAAACGATTTCGCCATCAAGATTCACTGCATATAATTTATATATAAGAATGACGGTGCGAGTTGTCAATTTGGATATAATATTTTGTAAAAATAATTATTTTGAGCAAGATTATTCTCCATTTCTATTTTATCACCCTACCGGAGTGTTTAAAACTTTCACATCACTTTAAACGGTACGTCATGTCATTCGAACCCCACAATAATGTGTACATAATTTGGTAAGAGGTATCTCAGAACATACCTATTTTATACACGCAGAGGATTTCGAACAAATTCGTCGATATAGCGCTGAAAATACGTGTTTTGTTTCTTTTATTTTATATTATTTTGCTTATTGTTAAAATGTATAGTTAGCGGTCGCCTAAAACTTGCACATGTAGACCATGGAAAGAGAATGTAGAGCTGCCTTCGCTCTGAAACATTTGTGGCACTATATATATATATATATATATATATATACATTTTGATGAATACAGTGAATAGAAAGGAGCGCGTGAAGTTTTTAAATATATATAGTTTCACGTTAAGATAACGCATGCATTATACGTTTTGCGGACATTTCATTTCCGATTCCAGATTTCCTATATATGAATACAAATGGCACAGTTTTTGTTGGGGCCCGAACATCGCCTTGGTCGAAATTTTGTTTTTTTGTATTTTCTTTTAATTATAGAGGGCGGACTCAGTCCTGGTCAGCAGGCCGAACGAGTACACAAGACCATGAGGGTCCTAAAGATAATCGCCATAAAATACGTGTTACGGGCGATAAAAGGACCACTCATCACTGCCCGTGGGACCGAATTTAGGCCAAAATACGGTCCATCTTTTCCTCAATATAGAATTTTGAATATATTTTTTTTTCTTTATATATGTTTTTTCTTTTATAAAAGTTTTAATTGAAATGAGAAAGCATAAAGCGACAAGACAAAATTATATAGAACAAAGACATGTGTCCTTTTTATGACTTCAGTGCATCTTCCTAAGTCATTATAATGCTCGTGGAAAGGTAGTTCAGGTATTTATTGACCAATTTCGATACCGGTAAAAATTAAAAAGCGAATATTAGGTGTATTTTGGAACAGTGGCTTTAAATCAGACATGACTTTTCTAACTGTTGAACATTTTGACCTAAGTTGGAGAGTGAGTAACTGCCACAAGAACCCATAAAAACATAAAGAGCAATAATTCACGCCTCAATAGTTTAGGAGTCGGAGATGAGTGGCGGTCGAACGCTATACTTGTGGAAATAGTGTGGTCAACACGAGAATGCGATTTACCTGCGCGGACATAATTTACGTATACCCTCCCCCGCCCCCAACTAAAATAGGTTGAAATTATTCTGATAGTCTAGTTTTCAGACAAAATATTAGGGTGAAATGTGTTGTTTTCAACTGTTAGAATGCTTAAAGATGGTATATTTCTCCCGGGCCACAATTACAACAAAAAAACAATTTATTTTGTGAATAATATATACAGATTTTAAAACTGAAGATGTTGTATATTATTTGTCTATAAAGGCATAATAAGGTGATTTCTTCAGATCGTAATTCGCGGTAAATCTCTCAGCTGATCTGCAATTTGCCGTGATTGATGCAGCTGACAAGAAAGAGTTATCCTTCTTGGTACGCTCTTGCTAATCACCGAACGTCTCGCGCAGATTTATGTTCTAAAATAGTCCGTAAAACTGTAACACGAATGTCATAAGAAATTCTAAATAAAATGGATATTAATCAATAGAAGGTTTCGGATGCTTTATTACAAAACACAAATTAATGTGTAACATGCATAACACATATACAATATTTATTACAAAACACAAATTAATATGTAACATGCATAACACACAATATTTATTACAAAACACAAATTAAAGGTACTCAACCCGATAAAACTCCTCTCAATTACTATTTCAATGGCTTCGGGGGTCAAAAATATTTGATTCGAGTCGAGGAAGTCACACATCAAAGCTCAGATTTGTTAGATATCGATTTTAGAAATCTATTATTTTTCATTATCGGAAATACTATCTGGCCCAGAACTCAGTCAAAATTGAGTTAAAATTACCACTTGATTTTAGAGTTATTCATCCTTGTCTGTTTGAATAGATTTGGAGTACACATCCAGAGCAGATTACGGCAGTTATTGGTACTCATCTCGAGAACATAACAAATTTGAAAAATCAATATCTAATAACTCTGAGCTTTGTTTGATGGGTTCCTCGACTCGAATCAAATATTTTTTACCCCCAAAGCCAAAGAAATAGTAATATAGGACCCTCTGATCGGATTGTTGTTGAAATCTGTTGAGATGGGGACCCTCTTTACGGGTTGAGTACCTTTAATGTGTAACATGCATAACACATATACAATATTTTATATAGAATTTCCAGACAAGGGTCCTCGATTCATATCTATTTTTACACCCTGTAATCTATATTAAACTTATAAAGCTGGGAAGACTTAGACCATCTTTATATTTAGTTATCAGTTGGAAAAGTCAAATGCAGAGTGGCGGGCAACTAATAATTTCACGGTCGTGTGAGAGTCTGTAGTTTGAATAGGTGAATAGGTGCAGTTGGAACCTATTTTCCACCCCCCCCCCACAGCAAAGCTAGACGGTGATCGGACTTATTGGGGGGATTGACCGAAATCTGACAGTTCTACCCATAACATGAGACAATTAATTCGCTGTATATCAGCACCGCGGTATCGGTTTATAATTACCGATCAGAATGTACTGCGAGTAATGCAATCAGTATTCAGCGCCAAAAGTATTAATCTGAGAATTCTCTGTAATACCTGATATACCTGTTATACCTATACTTGAATACTATACCTCACGGCGTATGAAATGTACCCGGTGCATTATCCGCCCGCACACACAGATATACTTGCAGAGTACATCGATATTTAGAAAGTATACGTCACAAGTAAATCAGACAGGGGCGTATATGCAGTTTTTACACACAGGGGGGCTTGGGGGATATGTTGCGACGAGATATTCAGAGAATAAAGAATATAGGTAGAATCCTAGTATTGATGCTACCAATTTACACACTATACGGCAATATACACAAGATCAACGCTAAGGCTACGTTCATATGCTGGCAAGTTTGCACGGTATGTTTTTGCGGGTATTTCGTCATATAAAACCACATGGTGCCAGAATATGAACGGAGCCGTGCACATCGCATGCATCTCTATCAAAGCGAAATACATGAGATGTAGCATTTATCTTATTCAACTTGTAACAGTGCTATTGAAATTTGCCTTCAAATACCTGTATGATTTATTCTTGCGACATAATTGCATGCTATTTAAAAGCAAATTCCGGTAGCATCGCTAAAGGTGGAACTACAGAGATTGTATTTAGCAAGTAGTTAGCTGTGGTACAGATGCACTTTACGTGCTTGTTTCCGTTCATATTTTGGCATCATATCGTTTTCTACGATAAAATACATGCAAACCATACCGTGCAAACTTGCAGTGTATATATGAACGTACACTAAATACAATAAGAAATGTCTATTCTCTATTCTTTATTTATATATATATAATAAATTCCCAGGATAAACCTTGTCACTGAGTAGCGGCAATATTGGATCCGCCCAGGCCCGTTCGGTTGTTTTAGTCCTACGTGTCAACGTTCCGTGGTGACATTCCATATAAGGAATTCATGCATATTCAAAAGCTCCATATATGGAATGCTACTCCAGAACTTTGACCTGTAGCACTAAAACCGCGGAACGGGGCTGGCTGGATGGATCCAATATGGCCCCAACTCAGTGACAAGACTTATTGAACCCTAATCATGAGTATACATGTACCGAAATCAGAATAACGAGATACTTGGTGCTAATCCTCAATCAACGAAAATACGATAACTTTAACAATTTAGCTGTTTTGATGAAGTAAATTCATGTGCCCGCTAATATACGTACAGCATCACGTATACCAATTATCAAGGTCGGTGTGGAATTCGATGAGCTGATGAAAATACCATGCCAATTATTAAATATGTTGAGGAAATATGACTGACAATGAATGTCAACACATCATCGCGTGTAGATGGGCGTTGCACGACGGCGAAGACATTTCATTTCAGGAATGTAAAAGACAAACTACACCCAAACAGTAAACATCATAATTATGGCATCGCAAAGCGCATCCTATATAATTATATCACATATAGCATTATTATACCATTGTCATTTATAGGTGTTATTTTGTTTCAAAATGTTCAAATGTTATATGAACATTTCCATTGGATAACTACTCGTCAATGAATATTTAATATAGATATGGTTAAACTTATTCTCCGAAAATTTCCTATGGGATAACTATACTCGCCAATAAATATTTACTATGGAAAGTGTTAAACTTGTTATCTGAACATTTCATATGGGATAACTATTCACCAATGATGCTTTAGTTTAGAATGGGTTAAACTTGAACATTTCCTATGGGATAACTACTCATCAATGATGCTTCAGTGTATAAATGGTTAAAACTTATTACCTGAACATTTCCTGCGGGATAACTACTCATCAATGATGCTTTAGTATAGAAATGGTTAAACTTATTATCTGAACGTTTCCTATAGCACTGAAAAAAAAAACTTAGTCATAGCCTTAGTCAACCCGTAACTTAGTTATTTTTGACTAACTTAGCCAAAAGTAACTAAGTGTTACCTTAGTCACATCTTACTAATTCTTAGTTACTAAGGTTGACATTTTCGTGATTCAGTCATGCCGGCAAAACTCAATAGTATACTTATCGGCGACATATTATACACGGCAATGACACCATACAGTATAACTGAATCTTAATCTGCTCCATACAGTATAACTGCTTTTTTCAATGTTTTGCACAAGTGAACGCAAACCGCCAATTGGCTTTAACCAAGAGTGCATCAGATAATGAAAAATTGCTTCGATGGATAGGATATGTTTGACTAACTTAGCCAAAAGTAACTAAGTTTGACCTTAGTCACATATTACTAATACTTAGTTACTTAGGTTAATATTTTCGTCAAAAAAAAAAATTAGTCATAGCCTTAGTCAACCCGTAACTCAGTTATTTTTGACTAACTTAGCCAAAAGTAACATAATGACTAAGGCTATGACTAAGTTTTTTTTTCAGTGTACATTTTATATGCATGTACAACTACAAGAGAGGATATACGTGTACTAGTACTGCACTGTGCGCACCAGTGTAACTCACACGCTTCAATGTCAACAAATAGACAACAAACAATGTATATTATATAATATCGCATTCATTCTGCGTTAATCGGGTCGGTACGTATATGGCGAGTACGTAATTTCGGTACGTATAAAAGCCGAACACAACCGAACATAACCGAACACAAGTCCAAATAATGGGAAATATCACGAATAAAGTTCATAGGCATGTGCATTCATGTTCACACTATTACTATACGAAGTTTGGTGGAGTTCGGGCAAATAATAAGTGTTTTATTCGATATTTTGTAAAACGCGTTTTGTGTTCGGCATAGAAAAGCCGAACACAAGTTATAATTTTGTCGTGGATTAGTCTAACGGCTCTCTAGCTCTCTGATAATTAATATCTGACATGGTCACTAATCCGAAAGGCTTTAATTGTTGTTGATGGCGGTCTCTCACCTATTGTAGTTCAGTGTTTTGACAAATAGTTTCAGTGTTTGATGGCGCCTACTATTATAGAAACAACATGCTTTTGATAGGCCCCGTCGTGAAAGACAACGATTGTAAAAACGTCGAGTGACAAACAAGTTTTCCCGCTAGTACACATACCTTATGCACTCGTCACATGAAGCAAAACTTGGTGTAAACAATATTTATACACAATACAAAAGAAGATGAATATTTTACAAAAATGCTAATGGGTGATTATGGGTGATTATGGGTGATTGGAAAGGGATGAGACAACAAGCCTGTTGTGGCTTTTTTTGTAATTAAGTCCTGTCCCAAAACGTGACGAGAATAATAATAATTACAAAAATAAATATTTATGTAACTTCATGGAAAGATTACAACTCAAAGTTTTTAACGTTTGACGATTCCGCAAAACGGGGCTATTGCCAAGAAGCCATGTCAGACTAAAAGAGTAAAGACATGCAAAACTAGATCAATCAACCCTAGCAAACATCAAAAAGTTTCTTGAGCGCAAAATAAATAATCTTTATTCCTTTCATATCACATTCCTGTCATATCAGAGACATATTTGAAAATAAAATAAGATCTTAAATTTCTGCATATCACAGCATATCAGACTTTTAAAAAGATACAATACGAAACGCTCTTTATTCGGGGCGTGCTGATATTTGTCCAGTATGATCCATCTAAACAACCATATTGTACGAATGTACTTGTAATAATAACGGGGTGGGGGTAACATTTTAGTGAGAATGCAGACGAAAATGGACAACAATACGTTTTTCTCGCGAATAAAGCCTGCCAAATCCCATCTGGCAGATATTACTTATCACCTATCAGCGGATAAACTAATCCACGAGACAGAAGTTTGTGTTCTGCTTTTCTATGCCGAACACAAACGCGTTATACAAAACATCTAACAAAACACTCATTATTGAAGCAAACTCCACCAAACTTCGTATAGTAATAGGTTGAACGTGAATACATATGTCTGAAGTTTACACGGTGTTCGTATATTTAGTAGACTCTATATAGAGTTATATATCTCAAACGGCAGCTAATGTCACATCATTCTATGTGTTAATTAATTACCGGTGACTGCATGAGTGTCGAACATAAGCTAGCTTGTGTTCGGCTTTTCTATGCCGAACACTAAACGCGTCTTACAAAATATCGATTAAAACACTTATTATTGGCCCAAACTCCACCAAACTTCGTATATTTATAGTGTGAACATGAATACACATGCCTATGAACTTTATTCATGAAATTTCCTATTATTTGGACTTGTGTTCGGTTATGTTCGGTTGTGTTCGGTTGTGTTCGGCTTTTATGAGCTCCCCGTAATTTTAACTCAAATTATTGTTTCTCCATTTTGTGGCCGACATTTTAATCACTAAAATCAGAGTGATTTAGACGTGAGATTGGCGTCGAACGAACTAAAAGAGACGACATATTACATAAATAACAACCATGGAGTATTTAGAGAGCGGATAAAATCAGGATAAAAGAGAAGTTATGAAAATAATCTGCGAACCGTTCATCGTGTATTGTTGAACTAATTATTCAGACTCAGTCAGAGCTCTGTTTTCATTCAACAAGTGGACAATTTGTCAATAATGGTTTGATTCTTTATTCTACATGTGAAAGAACAGCGCCTGAAATATTTGCTGCCAAAATTAGATGTGTGACTGATGACTTCTTCAAGGTTACATGTACACAGTACAGTACATACGGTGTGGTGAACGTTTTTCGCAGTGGCATTGTGGACGAGCACCCTAGCCTAGGCTAAGGCCTAACTTGAACTTGATGTGCATTCCGGCTTGGTGGTCGAGGCTGTTACCTGTTCGATTGCGGACAGTTGTTAAAGACGGTCTGATTTCGGTTCCTTCGATAACCGGACAAGTTTATATTCTGCGAAAAAAAGGCTTATTAATCATTGACAATTTCCACTAAATTCATCGAGAGCAGAGATGCATGCCAATTAATCGATGAATCATGATATGATCCTTTCAATCGAATCAATGGTCTGACAATGTCGTCTGATGTCAAGCAATAGTGATGGTTGGTTGGTTGGTGTGTCTATGAAGTTCTTTAGAAGAGACTTCGCTCTGTAAGGTAGCTCCAAGGTCACTGGTGCAATTGAGCCCTCAATGCTTATTTCACTTTAGTGCTGTACACTGTTGCCAGAGTGTGTGACGTCAGATGGTGCTGTAAAAAGAACAGTTCCATACAGTGAATGAAGCTGAGCTTTCTTATAGTGAAATGTTTGTATCACTGATGAACCGGAGTACTTCCATAAGAGTGTTTGGGTTGGTTTGGTAACCCACAAGTGTCTGAAGGTCCATTAATAAGTTTGTAGAATTGTTTTTTGTATCATTTGGAGAGGAAATGTTACTATACATGGCTTCTCTTTGTGTGGAATATAACTGGCAGTCAAAGAAGAAATGTTTAATAGTATCAGCACAACCACATGCACATTTTGGAGATTCTGATAAGCCTAGTTTGTGTTTGTGTGCATTAAGTAATGTATGTCCAATAATGATTCTGTTGATCATTATTTCAGTCTTTCTGTTAGGATGCTGCTTAGCCAGGAGACCCTTAAAGTCATGTTGAACGGAAGGAAACAGGTCGTATGAATGTCTGGCAGTTTCACTTAGATCCCATTTAAATTGCCATTTGTTTTTAACGACTTCAGATACAAACAACTTGAATTCCTTTACAGATTTTCCGTCCGATGGTACAAGGTCCTTGTTTGAAATGTGTGTGTTTTTTGCTGCTTCTTTAGCAGCCTGATCGGCTAGTTCATTGCCTTTAACACCAATATGACTGTTAGTCCATTTAATCTTGATAGATATTAAGGGCTTGAGGAGTTCCAATTGGTGAATTGTGTGCCAGCAGTCGCGTATAATTGAATAAGATTTGTCACTAGGTTTGAATTCGAAAATGGATGTGATAGCCGATTGAGAGTCACATAATATGTGCGCAGTGTTAATTGAAGCTGATTTGGAACCTTCTAGAGTCATTTCTATGTGTTTTAATGCTAGAAGAATGCCCTTGATTTCAGCGCTATTGTTGAGACCATCAGTGTGAATGGTTTCCGAGATAGTTATGGGTTCACTAAGAATACCGGATGGATAGATCACAGCGGATGCTCCACTAATAAGAGAGTTGGGAAAAGTAGAACCATCAGTGAAAATTATTATATCTTGATCCAGAGTTTGCTCAAGATATGTTAAGATGTCCTTCACTGCATTGTCACGAGAAACTGATTTGGATGAGCAGGGTCCAATATCACCAGCTGGAGAGGCGTATATAGTGACACTGGGGTGAAAATTGTAGCACTCAAGTTCATATTGTGGTTCATCTATCACTTGAGTGAAGTTCTTGCTCAATAAATATTTATTGTCTTGGAACATCCTTTTTATAGGGGTTTCATATGATTTATTTATGGCACTGATTAGGAGCTGCTTCAGAGATGACTTATTGTTTTTTGATTTGAGCCTGAGGTACTCTAAACAGTTCATCTCCTTCATTTTGAGGAGAAGTGGTGGTGTGCTACATAAAACTTCCATTGCCTCTGTACTGGATGAATGAATAGCCCCAGTTGTGTTTAGTAGGGCAGATCTTTTAACATTCAAAAGCTCTTGGATTACACCCTCTTTAACGGTACACCATGATGGGTATCCATAAAGTAGAATGGGAACTATAGCTGCTTTATACAGTCTAATAGATTTGTCCATGTTTATGCCGGATTCATTAACAAATTTCCCAATCTTGTATAGACCAGCACGAGCTTTTAAAACAGTTTTTTCAATGTGTGGTTTAAATGATAAATCACTATCAATAGTAACACCTAGAAGTTTTTTGTCGTTTATCAGTTCTATTGGTTTATTGTTTATGAACACATTGGGTTTGAAATTCGCCGTGCAGTTATTCACAGGAGGGATGTGCATGAAGTCGGTTTTGTTGGTATTGAGACATAGGTGCCATCTGTTGCACCAAGAAGTGACTGATTGTAGGCATTCATTCATTTCTTTCTCTGCTTGTTTCGGGTCGTGGTTAGTGGTGATTATGGTAATATCATCGGAGTATCGGATAGTTTGCTCTGAACGACCAGACATAATGTTATCAGTATAGAGAGTGAACAGAATGGGACTGATGACAGATCCCTGTGGTGCCCCTATTTCAGTTGGAATCCAGTCGCTTTGGTATGTGTTTACAAAGTTTTTGCTCGTTCGGTTAGTTAGGAAGTTGTGGATATATTTTAGGATTCTTCCATCAAGGCCCTGTTGGAGGAGTTTATATACAATGCCTTCTCTCATGATGGAGTCAAAAGCACCTTCAAAGTCAATATATGTGACAAGAGCATGCTTCCCTTCGTTTTTGGCTGTGATAAGGGATTCGGTTACTTCAACTAGTGCACTCGTGGTACTGCGGTGCTTACGATATGCATATTGGGCATCGTTCAGCCATTCGCTCGTCTCGCTTTTCCATATCAGTCTCCAAGTAATTATTTTCTCAAAAGTTTTACCAATTATAGAGCTCAAGCTGATTGGACGGTAGCACTTTTCAGAGTCGTACACTGATTTTCCGGGTTTTTTTATGAAGATTTTATTGTCCTTTTTGAAGGCTGATGGAATGACACCTTGTACCCAGAAGTATTGAAATAACAGATGGATGCATTTAACCATGATGTCCCCATATTTAGTGATCATTAGAGGATGAATATCATCCGGTCCAGGAGCAGAACTGTTGTTCATGGCTTTCAGAGCACTCAGCACTTCGCTTTCACTGATATCACTGTTTTCTGGTTTTCCTATGTTATTTTTGAGAATATTGTTGTTGTCAGTGATGTTAGTTTTAATTGAAGTATTTATTACTTCTTTCCACTGCATGTCAAAACCTGATGTATCTGCGTGTTTACGGTCTATGTGCACATATTGCAGTCTTTTTGATATGTCTTCATCAGAACGTGCATAGTCTTTATCACCATTTTGAATTTTAATTGGCTGAATGGTGTTGTCTTGGTTGTGTTTATGATCGCTATTAAGTTGAATAAGTTTCCAGAAATCGCGTTGATTAGCTCTGCTTATTTTTTCACATGTTTGTTCCCAGTGTGTTGATTTTTCTTTCTCTATGGCTGATCGGAGTTCGCAAAGAGCATTGTCAAGAATGGCTTTATTGTGTGGGTCAGATCGTTTATGGAACATCTTATTCGCTTTTTTACATACAATTGATTTTAGTTTAATATCCTCGTTCCATACTTGTTTTGAATGTTTTGTGATGTGTTTTTTACCAATGTGGGTTTCTGCAGTGTTGAGAATAACTTTGCAGAAACTGTCGTATTTGGAGTCTGCTCCTTCAAATGTTTTGAACTGTGTACACCAGTTGTTTAATTCTTCGTTGATTGCAGATTTCCAGGCTGTCCAGTCACAGTTTTTGAAATTCCATAATGATTTATCTACGGATTGTATTGAATCTTTGAGCAAAAAAATTATTATGGAGTGGTCTGTGCGAACATACCCCTCCCGATCAATAAACCAAGTGGTTTCTACATTATCCAGACCACGTGAAAAAGTTATGTCAATAGCGCTATGGTATTCATTTCTTGTCCAAGTGTATAAGCCGGCATTGTGTGTTTTGAGGTTGTGGCTGTCTGTTATATTGAGTAGAGTTTTTCCCATACGAGCCGATTGAGATTTCCTATTTAGCTTGCAGGTATCATTTTGCAATTCCCAGGCAATGTTCCTACAGTTGAAGTCGCCCAGCACTAGGAGTCTACTGTTGCGAAATTTGTCCAATGCTAGATTAAGTTTGAGGATATCTTTTATCTGTTTAGGCGGAATATATACATTGACGAGGACAAAACTGCCCGATGGATGCACTATTTCAGTCCAGATTGATTCGATGTCAAGTTGTGGAATGTCTATTTGTATAAACTTGATACCAGGCCTGATGAGTGTGGCGACCCCACCACCACGCTTGCCCGTTGACCTATTTCGAAAGACAGAGTTCCAATTTAAGAAGTTAATGGATTTATTTTTGTTCCACGTTTCCTGGATGCAAACTATGTCGACATTATTCTTCTTGACATAATTTTCCAAGAGAGTACAAGAGGTGTTGAGAGAGTTAATGTTTATTTGTATAATTTTCATTTTGGCTAACTGGGATTTAGAAGCACAGTTGGCTGCGTTTCAGCAGTAGGGTTTGATATTCTGTGAATTTTGGGCAAGTCCTTGAACGTGCATCATGTTTTCCTGAACAGTTTATGCAGCAAGGAAAAAGGCTGTTACAATCTTTTACATCGTGAGAGCTGCTCGTACATTTGGCACATGTGGGTTTATTCATACAGAGAGCTGAAATGTGACCAAAGCGTTGACATTTAAAGCAACGAATGGGTTTTATCTGATTGTATTGTTCGCACTGATACTGTTTGTCAAGAATGTTAACACCGTTTAACAGACATCTGTCAGTAAAATATTTGTCAGAGGCTGTGATTTTGATTATGCGCATTTGTTTGCCGGTGTCTGTGAAACAATATCTTTTAACTTCAGTTTTGATATTGTATTCATTTTCAATAGATTGTTGAATATCCTGAGAATCAATTTTAACGTTGATGTTTTTAACGATGATTGATTTGCCTTCCGAAGGACTATGGGCTTTTAAAGTTCCACCACTGTTGTTGAAAGCATTGTGAGGCCATTCCTGTTTGAGAAGTTTAGCAGATTCTTTGTCTTTTACATGAACGGCAATTCCACCTCTGGGAAGGGAATAGGCATATTCTATATTCACTAGAGGCTTGAATTTATTAATCTCTTTCTTAATGCTAGAGGAGTTTTGAAAGAGTTTTGGTTCTGTGAGTTTGTCGATTATGATGATATTAGACTCTGACCCTTGTGACACTTTTACTTGACTGAGTTTGTCGTCGACTTTCCCTGCAGAGATGATTGTGACAATAATATCAACGTCTCAACGAGCAGCTACATGTGTATTAATATTATAATGTTGAAAATGCAGTTCATGACAGTACTTGTTCAGAATCTAATTCTTTCAGAGCACATCAATATGATCGACATGCATGTACAAGTTCTACAAGAGAGGACATACGTGTACTACTAGTAGTACTGTAGTGTGCGCACCAGTGTAACTCACACGAGGTTCAATGTCAACAAATAGACAAACAACAATGAAACCGATGCTGTGTCGTGATGGATGATCACATTGTTTTAATAGTTAATAAAATTTATTTTTATACCTGTAAGTCATTATTTTCAGTTATTTTAATCTGCAGTTGCGATGTTCAGCTGAGATTGCAGGGCTATGATACCCCCAATAATTAGGTCCAATTAAATGTACTAATGTTTACAGTGATGACATAGTCAAGCCGTAGTTATTTCTGACTAAGGCCTTAGTTATTTCTGACTAAGGCCTTAGTCATTTCTGACTAAGGCCTTATATTATATGTTATATCTACACTGAAAAAAAACTTAGTCAAAAGTAACTAAGTTACCTTAGTCAGAACCCCCGTCTCAAAACTAACTAGCTTAGCTTAGTCAGAAATGACTAAGGTTGCCCTTAGTCATTTCTGACTAAGGTCTGACTAAGATTGCCCTTAGTCATTTCTGACTAAGGCCTTAGACCTTAGTCAGAAATGACTAAGGGCAACCTTAGTCATTTCTGACTAAGCTAAGCTAGTTAGTTTTGAGACGGGGGTTCTGACTAAGGTAACTTAGTTACTTTTAACTAAGTTTTTTTTTTCAGAGGTGATAACTACTCACCAATGATGATTTAGTATAGAATGGGTTGAACTTATTATCTGAACATTTCCTATGGGATAACTACCCATCAATGATGATTCAGTGTATATATAAAGGGTTAAAACTTATTTCCTCAACATTTCCTCATGGGATAACTACTCATTAATTATGCTTTAGTATAGGTATGTTGAACTTATATTATTATCTCACACAAAAAAACCGAAGTGCTAAACCTATCCTTTAGAGTGCTGTATATCACACTTAACAAGTGCTCGAATAGGGACAGCACCCGAAGTGCGCGGACAACACTTATTCAGGTGCTAAACATATAGCACTTACCAAGTTTTACATTGCAGCACCCGAAGTGTAATACTACTGCACCTGGGGATATGTAGAGATGCACTTACAAGTGTAGAAATAACACCTTATGACTACCTTGGTCCCGATTTGGAAATGTCTGAAGCACACTTAAACACTGATAAAACAGCACCTCAGAGTCCAGTGTGGACACTTGAAAGTGCAGAAATCATCACACTCCCAAGTGTTATTACCACACTGGTAGACACACTTCCAGGGGTGTCATTGATACACTTATTACCACACTTCCAAGTGTCATTAAACTGCACTTTCAAGTTTCATTACCAGACTTTTACCTCTTTCTTAAAACACTTCTTCGTCCAATACTAACTGCATTCAACATTCAATACTCACCAAAGTGATCCAAAGTGAAATAATGTTGTTTTTGTTGAAAAATTGTTGAAAGAAGCTGGTCGTCACAGTCACTTTCACTTCAGTTGATCAAAATGGCGACCAGTTGACCGCGTGGAAAAAACTTTATCTGTGATTGAGTCGCAGACTAGTGACGTCGAATCTAGTGACGTCCAATCAAAATGGTCCTTGTCCGAAACGATGAGTCCGTAGAAGTGTTGGAAATTCAGCACTTTGCGAGGTGCTACCGAAAACGCATTACACCTGACGTAAGGCTCTTTTGAGTACACTTCAGGTGTGAAAATGGCACCTGTACTGCCGAAATCAGTGTAACACTTGCCAAGTGTAAGAATACAGCACTTGAGTTTTTTGCGTGACCGAGCGTTTCCTGTGAGATAACTACCGTATCCGTACGGGCGCCCGCTGTGAGATAACTACCATAGCCGCACGGGCGTCCGCTGTGAGATAACTACCGTAGCCGTATGGGCGCCCGATGTGAGATAACTACCGTAGCCGTACGGACGCCCGCTGTGAGATAACTACCGTGGCCGTACGGGCGCCCACTGTGAGATAACTACCGTAGCCGTACGGGCGCCCGCTGTGAGATAACTACCGTAGCAATACGGGCGCCCGCTGTGAGATAACTACCGTAGCCGTACGAGCGCCCGCTGTGAGATAACTACCGTAGCCGTACGGGCGGCCGAAATTTTAGAGGGGCTGAGACATTTTGCCCGAATTATTTTGTACATGATATACTCATGGTTGGAAAACAGTTGTTTTAGAATAGACCTTTTATATACACATAAATATAACAAACTAGATTCAAACCTACCTTAAATATGAATAATTCGGGCAGAACTGTGAAAAAAGACTGTAATCTGCCAGAATTTCCCCCGTGAAATAACATTCAATTTGCCCGAATTTGACGGGAAGTTGTCGGAATTTTGAGCTTTAAAACGTCTGGGAGGTGGGCTGCATCCCTCACAGACCCCGGTCCGTGCGGCTATGATAAACTACCCATCAATGATGCTTTATTATAGAGAGGGTTGAACTTATTATATAGAGATTCATGACATTGTCTATATAGTATATTTTCGTGCATGCAGGAAAAACCAGCTCTATTTCAAGAGAGAAGAAAAATCAACATAACTTAGTCATAAAACAACATAACTTAGTTCGGAGAATGAATAAGATCCCATGGCCGCTTTCTAGAGGAATATCGCGACTGCTGAAGGAGAGTCTGAAGGGGAATAACCGGGTGGAACTTCCGGTCCAGATTTTAGGGAGCAGAGGCTTCAATGGAGTTAGCTCCGCTCACTATGACGTCCACGAAGATAAACACATATCCCCGAAGGTTCTGATCACAGGTAAGCTCTATATATACTCATAACTATGGGGCGCCGTTCTTATATTTATTACCAAGTTTATATCAATAACTAATTTTCTGATATCACAAAATGAATATATGATATCATACAATTGTAAGCATTTATAGTGATATCACATATTCGATTTTATGATATCATATATTCAATTTGTGATATCACTTATTCGAATTTGTGATAACATATATTCATTTTGTGATATCAATGATTCGGATGAAAACACTATTGATATCACTAAATGCATTTAGTGATATCATAACATATTTATGGATATAGTAAAATGAATTTATGATATCACAAAACCGAATTATTGATATCACTGAATGCTTTCTATTTTGTGATATCATAAATTCGATTTTATTATATCTTGCTTGAATTCATTTTATAATATCAATAATTCGAATTAGTGATATCATATATTCATTTTGTGATATACTAAATACTAGTTATTTTATGATATCACATATTCGATTTTTGATATCACAAAATCGAATTATTGATATAACAAAATACTAAGCATTTAGTGATATCAATAATTCGATTTTGTGATATCATAAATTCATTTTGTGATATCATAAAATTGAATTTTTACATTTCTAATTCATTTTGTGATATCAATAAATAGAAGAAAAAAATCTTTTTAAATTTTGTTTTCATTTTTGAATATCTCCGTTATTAGTCAATATAGATTTCAACGAGAAAGAAAAACGCTATTTAAAAACGCTTTACTTCAAAAGTCGCCATTTACTTCAAAACCTGACGCTACAACCATGGTGGTTTTTATATTGGTTGGTTCCAGTCAGAGATGGATTTTGTGAATACATGAATTATACATTCTCGGAATGATTCTCCAGTACATGTATTAATGTTATATGGCATCTAATAACACATCTTGTGATTTCGAATGAGGTGAGGGAATTATAGTATGGATCTTAGTCTTATTTCTAGACTAAATTTTGGTTTTCCCTGGAGCAGTTCAGACCTTATTTAAGTTTACACCTACACACGGTGTCCAACAGAACGTATTTCAACCATGCCTGCATGCAGGGACAAAAAATTAAGTGGTTTGGGTTGTGTTTATTGTTTTTCGTATATTTAAATCCAAAGTGGAAACAACTCTGCAATTTGGAGTCCACTCAATTTCAAAATTGCTGATATATAGGCGACCATGTTGGTTAAAGGCACGTGAGGCCTTAGTTGTCGAAAATATTCATATTTATTCCAATCATCGTAAACAGAAAAACATTAAAACACATAAAGTTTCGTTCATATATACCATGACCATCGCGTAAACAGCACGCTTTCACAAAGACCTACTATATTTTACCTAAGCAAGAGCCTTATTGTGTTACAGAAGACAGCACTATGCTATTGGCTAAACACACATAAATTATATAAACGCTCTTTATTAGTTCCATATAAGGAATGCAGCAACAAAGAACGCTCTTTATGTTTACCGTCATAATATAAACAAACACCAGGAAAGTAACTTTTTATGCTTTTGTTTACATAACAATGGTCAAACATGTGAAAATAACATACTGTTTATGTGATATTTCTTATTTGTATAGGAACAAAGTCTATCTACATTTTAATATTATTTCTGTTTGTGGCGGTTTTTGACGGGTGAAAATATTTTCACAGGATACCCACCACCAAGGCCTCCCGTACCTTTAAGTTTACACCTACACACTGGTCCTACAGAACGTATTTCAACCACGCAGGGACAATAATTTAAGTTATTTGGGTTGTGTTTATTGTTTTTCGTATATTTAAGTCCAAAGGAAACAACTCTGCAATCTGATACATAGGCTCCCATGTTGGTTAATGTTTTGTATGTAATGGCACTACACCAGAATTTACCAGAGTATATCATATATTTTTAGCTTACTTTACCATATTTCACTGGGTAGAGCCTGGTATATCATGTTTACATGGCGTTTACTTGAGTGTTTGGAAAAGGTATGAGCTATAGCTCTATTTCAATATAGCACATTACGCAGCTGGTGTGTTTCCTGTCTCTTTTTGTGAGAAGAAAATCATATTTTGTGAGTTAATCAGCGGAAAACAACTGCACCCGGTGTCATACTTAACAGAATGGGGCAAGAATATTCTTATAAATAAGTCAGCGTTTAAAGGTACTCAATCCGTAAAGAGGGTCCCCATCTCAACAGATTCCAACAACAACAATCCGATCAGAGGGTCCTATATTACTATTTCTTTGGCTTTGGGGGTAAAAAATATTTGATTCGAGTCGAGGAACCCATCAAACAAACCTCAGAGTTATTAGATATTGATTTTTGAAATTTGTTAATTTCTCGAGATGAGTACTAATAATTGCCGTCAATTTTGAAACCTGCTCGAGATGATTACACCAAAACTCTATTCAAACAGACAAGGATGGATAACTCTAAATCAAGTGGTAATAATCACGCAATTTTGACTACTTACTGGGCCAGAAAGAATTCCCGATAATGAAAAATAATAGATTTCTAAAATCGATATCTAACAAATCTGAGCTTTGATGGGTGACTTCATCGACTCGAATCAAATATTTTTGACCCCCGAAGTCATTGAAATAGTAATTGAGATGAGTTTTATCGGATTGAGTACCTTTATTAACATCTTATATGTAATCTCATGTGCCATTCACATGACCACCAATCTGTTGTCTCAAATTTTAAGGAATCTAAAAGCGTACACCGATACTACCGTGGTAAATTACCCAATAATATCGAGGTAAATTACCCTGGTTGAATTACTCCAGTAGAACCAACACATAAATATTTACGTCTGGGTAAAATGTATGGGTCAATTTCGCTATTGAGTAAATACATGGTGACGATTCACTAGACGAATTTTACCAGAGTAACCCCCTGGTAAAATTACATCAGGTATACCTAGCTGTTACAATCACAACGGTAAATACAACGGTTTACTGGGGTATATTTTTATAAGGGTTGTGTCCAACTAAATGTTGTGTCAGGCAAGAAATTTCCATTTGTTGAATATTTTATCTGAGTTGGGGGGTGGGTGTGATCGAGACACCCCTCGTTTCGCCACGTCCCCGTTTCCAGACCCTAACCCACCATTAGTAAAATGGTCTCCGAACAGAAAATACTATCGAATTAACGATAGCTGAGTACACCTGCACTAAAACGGGACACAGGCTAAGGACACAAGCACTGCAGCAAAGTGCTGGTGACCTTTCAGGGACTGTGGAATGCGCGTCTGCACGTATACAAGCGCTATAGATTAATTAAACAATTAAATATATATATTGATATTTAGAAGCACAAGCCGGTTCTTACACGATGATGTCACAGCATATATATAAATAGATTACCAGGTATTTCGAGATCTCAGGAGTGATGAACTTTGAGTTAATGGTGATCCATGCATGTATGGCAAAAAGTCACAAAACCGACGTATTTATTTTGGTTTTTGGTAGTTTAACCGCTTCTATACAAAATGGATTGTATATGACGGACGATTTAGTGTGATTTTATTCCCATTTATTATTTTGTTATAGTGACTTGATATACGGTTTTAATAATAATCTATGCTATAAAATATGATTAAAATATTGTAATTCACCACCATTTGAAACATCTGTGTCTCAGAGGATGCCCATAGAGAAATAGAAAACAGCTCGCTCCCAGAATAAACAGAATTCAAACTAAAGATGAATTTTCAATGGAAGGGGAATAACTCTATCTTTAAGATACGGTATAGAGTTATTGGAAATAATACACTTTTTACTACAATCTGGATGATAACACGTTGGAAACTCAACAAAAACAATATGTTCACAGTTTATTACACCGGATAAGTTGCATGGTAATACAATGTTTTTGGAGCTTCCTCTCCCAAATGGTATATAATATGGCATATATTTTATATATCTGATCTGGGGGCCTTTAAACATATGTCAATGCATGTTATTGAAAACATTATTCATGGACTATTCCCTTCCACTGGACTAGGTTGAGTGTGTTCAAAATTCGTTATAAAACTGTTGTGTGTTCCAGGCGACAACACACCTCACCATTATCCAGAATAGAGCTGCCTTTTAAGTCATCACATAAAATAACAGGTTAAAGATACATTATCCGATTCGATGGTCCCCGTACCGTCAGATTACAACAACAACAACAACCCAAAAAATAATCCTAACCACTGTCAACAATTTTCCAAAACTTGTTATATAACAACATTTCGTTCAACGCAATTTGGTATCGCGAGTATGTCGGTCGGCTCGTTGAATATTTACCAGACCGCCAAATATTCCAGATGGTGAAAAATCGAAATCTGACCACTCTTAGCTTCGATGTGCGGGTTCCTCAACTCGAATAAAATATTTGTTATACCCCCCCCCCCCCCCTCCCCAGCCAAATAAATAATAATTTAGGGAGCATTAATTCGGATTGTGTATCTTTAATACAGACGATATACTTAATTTATCCTACATAAAATGGAAGGACACACAGTGAGGAAATCACTCATTTTTTTATTTAAGACTCTGCTCGGTTATAATTCATTCTTCATTATTCTGAGAAACCGATCACTCCATATTCAATTGAAAATTGGCTAGATTGAACCAGAATAAATTGTAACCGACACAACTGTTGACTAAATGAAAGTGTCGGTGACACTAAAGCTTAATTTGGAGAGGGGTAACGTCATGCATTACAGTCAATGTAGCGATTGTAGGAATGCGGACAGTTCTAATGTTTTAAATAATACCATGCAGATGTCAACCAGAAGAGCCATGAAGGTTTCAATATGATCAATTGGATGAAAAATATCGCATGCTGAAGTGTTTCTTGATGCAAAGAGTAAAATCCAAGATGGCTGTCAGCGGCCATGATTTGAATAGAATATCGTTCAAATTCGATAGCTCCCGTTTAGAAGTGGTTCCGAATATGACTGTAAATTTTCAAAACATTTCTCCAATAAATATCGGCTACATGGGATGCGTCGCTCGATGGATTAAAATGGGAAATCCAAGATGGCCGAAATTCGGAAAAATTCGATGGCTGCCATCAAGTGGTCTTATTAGCGCGCGCACCGCGTGTATACTGTTCGGCAATTTCTTGATAGCCGTGGTCCCATGGGCATAATTATATTTATAGATAATTGTTTTTTTCCAGTTTAAAAGTCGAACTGCGCGACCAGGAGGCCGAGTCCGGTAAAAGGTGTAGTTGGGAATTTCAATTTCGTTTATTGTCCTTTACATTATAATGCCAATAATGTTGATTTTTGGTTTGTGACAAGCTATGTCAATTACCAATAAAAGAAATTTAAAAGATAATTTGTAAGTCTTATATTTCAACTTGTTTAGATATTTTTCGTTATGCAGCCCACTGATGATGGTCGTGGTCGGAGACGACCGAGTCGGCCGCCGGTTCGTCAATTAAGTGCTGGTTGTTATTGTTATTTGAACGGAATTCTGAGTTGGTCATTCGCGAAACCAATATATTTTATATTCTATAATTACACTCATGGGTATATAATATATGATCTTGAGCGCGTTACCATTTCTGACTATGGTTTTCTTGTTAAGTTTGGTGGCGATCGGATGAGGTCTCACTGGTCTGCATTGGTACGTTGTCAAGTTGAGCTTAAAATTTTAGATTTAATTACGTGCATTCGATACATTCGTGATGGCAGTGGTCAGAGGGGACTGAACTCTGCCTTACAGTTTGACTAAGACGTCGAGAAAACAATATGCAGAGACGCGTCCCAGTCGACATGCACCCAGTGCACAATAAAAAAGATAGCCTGTAAGAACCAAAACGAAGAACCATGAATTGGTTCTTGGCAACTACATTAGATTTCTGAAACACGATTTTGAATGTAGTACTATTCTAACAATGGAAATTAGTATTTTCTACTTATAGTCTGGTCGATAAAAGGTTTGATCTGGAACAAATTTGGACCACGTTGGTTTGTATACCATTTTGAAGAGGAATATATCCTCCATAACATCTAAAATCCGATTTGATAATTTTTTGTAATTCAAGATGGCTTCCATTTCCCATTAAGTCAGTTTGATGCAATTATAATGAGAATATCTTGTTACATGTATCAAATCCAGTCGTAAGTCGGGATTGTTTTACCCTGTGCCAATGCATTCTCTTATATATGCGAGTCGACCATAGGTCGCCTCGCATATATAAGAAAATGCATTGGCCTAACAATTTTTTACAATTTTAATAATTTGTTCTTTGTATTCTTTAACAATTTTATAATTTCACCCATACAGAGCCCCAGACAAACACGAGCAGACGACACTCTTCTATATGCTTCTATATATGTGTGGGGCTCCCTGCAGGGTAATGGATGTTTTTTATTTTATGTTCTAAAATTGTCAGAAACATTTATTTAAAAAAAATGATAAGAAATTGTTAGGCCAATGCATTCTCTTATATATGCGAGGCGACCTATGGTCGACTCACATATATAAGAGAATGCATTGGCACAGGGTAAAAAAATCCCGAGTTACGACTGGATTTGATATGGCGGGTCACATATATAACCACCCAGTTTGTATTCGCTTCTCTTTCTAGGTAGTCTTGGACAGTTGGGGATTGGATTGGCCAGATTACTCAGGTGAGTATAAAAATCTACCAGTCTGGAATTCAGATGGACGAAAGGCCAATTTAGAATGTTGTCGATGAATCCATGCTAATTTTTACGAAATCAACTAGAAACATTTTTTTACTGAATAATAGGGCAATATTACTATCTTGGTCTAAAATGAGATATTTGACACTAAACATTGGGTCAAAAATTTAAACTATTATATTTTAAACAATATCAACAATTGTTTTTGGTGTAAACTTAAAAATTGCCATTAATTTTCGGCATAAAATAAAAAATTTCCATTGTTTTTGGAATTAATTGTTGAACAATTTGACCCAATAAGGGTAGTTTAACCCTTCCATGACTGGAGCTTCCTGAAATTTTGCGAAAACCATGTGCCAATGCATTATCTTATATATGTGAGTCTCCCATAGGGAGCCTCACATATATAAGAGAATACATTGGCCTAAACAATATCTACCTTGACCTTGTAAGCCAATGCATTTTTTTATATATGCGAGGCTCCCTATGGAAGATTTGCATATATAAGAGAATACACTGGCACGGAATCTATCAAGCTGAACCAGTGCAGCTCCCGTCATGAAAGTGTTAATACACACATCACTGTCCCCACATTCATGCAGGAAGGATGTTGATGGATCTTTATGTTGTCCATTTTCAGGAGCAAATATGGCCGTGATAATGTCATCATGTCAGACATCATTCAGGCTCCCCGAGAGATCAGGAAGGAGGGTATGTATCTCCCAAGATCACATTTTTTTGAAAACCAGTGTACAGATGTAAAATAGTGAGATTATTAAAGTTAGAAACAAATGGTGACTGGGGTGCCTGCCACCTTAGTTCTTTCTTTACTAACCCTTTCATGATGGGGGCCCCGTTGGTGCAGCATTAAAGATCCTGTGCCAGTGCATTCTCTTATATATGCGAGTCTCCCATAGGCAGCCTTCCATATATAAGAGAATGTACTGGCTTACAAGGTTGAGGTAAATATTGTTAGGCCAATGTATTCTCTTATATATATGCAAGGCTCCCTATCGGAGACTCGCATATATAAGAGAATGCATTGGTCCAGGGTTTTCGCAAAATTTCATGGAAGGGTTAACAATCATTAATGAGTAGTTCCCTTAAAGGGGTACTCTACAATAAATCTGGCCATTTTTTAGACCATCTCATTTTATACTCAACAGAATATATGCAACAAATGAATGAATTTGAGCCATGGATGAGTGCAAAATACACTCATTTACAATATGCACTATACAATATAAATAACATGATAATTATAATGAAAATGAATTAATGACTCCAGCCATAAATTCATTTTCATTATAATTATTATGTTGTTTATTCAGACACATGAGAGTATTTTGCAGTAATATGTGGCTAAAATTCATTCATTTGTTGCATATATTCTGTTGAGTATAAAAGGAGAGGGTCCAATAAATGGCCGGATTTAGTGTACAGTACCCCTTTAAGAAATGTTAAGATTATCAGCAGAATGTGGTCATCAAACGGTGAATTTGTTGATGCTAGCCCGCTGTGCGGAATAGCTTCACTAAATTCAACCTCTGAGGCCCTCATTCTGCAAATGACAGACACACTATCGGGGTTATTATTAAAGGTACTCAATCCGTAAAGAGGGTCCCCATCTCAACAGATTCCAACAACAACAATCCGATCAGAGGGTCCTATATTACTATTTCTTTGGCTTTGGGGGTAAAAAATATTTGATTCGAGTCGAGGAACCCATCAAACAAAGCTCAGAGTTATTAGATATTGATTTTTGAAATTTGTTATGTTCTCGAGATGAGTACTAATAACTGTCGTAATCTGCTCTGGATGTGTACTCCAAATCTATTCAAACAGACAAGGATGGATAACTCTAAAATCAAGTGGTAATTTTAACGCAATTTTGACTGAGTTCTGGGCCAGATAGTATTCCCGATAATGAAAAATAATAGATTTCTAAAATCGATATCTAACAAATCTGAGCTTTGATGGGTGACTTCCTCGACTCGAATCAAATATTTTTGACCCCCGAAGCCATTGAAATAGTAATTGAGAGGAGTTTTATCGGATTGAGTACCTTTAACATTACATCTAAAAATATAATGTAGCAAATATTTGATTCTTAGTAATAATCCATTCTGTTGATAATGTGATGTGACTATTTTTAGGGCCGTTCATCTATTTTAAGGGCCGTTCATCTATTTTAAGGGCCGTTCATCTATTTTTAGGGCCATTCATCTATGCAGACATTCTGTTGATGATCTGATGTGACTATTTTTAGGGCCGTTCATCTATACAGACATTCTGTTGATGATCTGATGTGACTATTTTTAGGGCCGTTCATCTATGCAGACATTCTGTTGATGATCTGATGTGACTATTTTTAGGGCCGTTCATCTATTTTTAGGGCCATTCATCTATGCAGACATTCTGTTGATGATCTGATGTGACTATTTTTAGGGCCATTCATCTATGCAGACATTCTGTTGATGATCTGATGTGACTATTTTTAGGGCTGTTCATCTATGCAGACATTCTGTTGATGATCTGATGTGACTATTTTTAGGGGCGTTCATCTATGCAGACATTCTGTTGATGATCTGATGTGACTATTTTTAGGGCCGTTCATCTATGCAGACATTCTGTTGATGATCTGATGTGACTATTTTTAGGGCCGTTCATCTATGCAGACATTCTGTTGATAATCTGATGTGACTATTTTTAGGGCCGTTCATCTATGCAGACATTCTGTTGATGATCTGATGTGACTATTTTTAGGGCCCTTCATCTATGCAGACATTCTGTTGATGATCTGATGTGACTATTTTTAGGGCCGTTCATCTATGCAGACATTCTGTTGATAATCTGATGTGACTATTTTTAGGGCCGTTCATCTATGCAGACATTCTGTTGATGATCTGATGTGACTATTTTTAGGGCCGTTCATCTATGCAGACATTCTGTTGATAATCTGATGTGACTATTTTTAGGGCCGTTCATCTATGCAGACATTCTGTTGATAATCTGATGTGACTATTTTTAGGGCCGTTCATCTATGCAGACATTCTGTTGATAATCTGATGTGACTATTTTTAGGGCCGTTCATCTATGCAGACATTCTGTTGATAATCTGATGTGACTATTTTTAGGGCCGTTCATCTATGCAGACATTCTGTTGATGATCTGATGTGACTATTTTTAGGGCCGTTCATCTATGCAGACATTCTGTTGATAATCTGATGTGACTATTTTTAGGGCCGTTCATCTATGCAGACATTCTGTTGATAATCTGATGTGACTATTTTTAGGGGCGTTCATCTATGCAGACATTCTGTTGATGATCTGATGTGACTATTTTTAGGGCCGTTCATCTATGCAGACATTCTGTTGATGATCTGATGTGACTATTTTTAGGGCCGTTCATCTATGCAGACATTCTGTTGATAATCTGATGTGACTATTTTTAGGGCCGTTCATCTATGCAGACATTCTGTTGATGATCTGATGTGACTATTTTTAGGGCCCTTCATCTATGCAGACATTCTGTTGATGATCTGATGTGACTATTTTTAGGGCCATTCATCTATGCAGACATTCTGTTGATGATCTGATGTGACTATTTTTAGGGCCATTCATCTATGCAGACATTCTGTTGATGATCTGATGTGACTATTTTTAGGGCCATTCATCTATGCAGACATTCTGTTGATGATCTGATGTGACTATTTTTAGGGCCATTCATCTATGCAGACATTCTGTTGATGATCTGATGTGACTATTTTTAGGGCCATTCATCTATTTTTAGGGCCATTCATCTATTTTTAGGGACCGTTCATCTATTTTTAGGGCCATTCATCTATGCAGACATTCTGTTGATAATCTGATGTGACTATTTTTAGGGCCATTCATCTATTTTTAGGACCATTCATCTATTTTTAGGGCCGTTCATCTATGCAGACATTCTAGATTTTAAGAATCTACAGGAAATTGTTATAAACAAAGAAATCGACTGGGTCATTCATTTCAGTGCTCTGTTGAGTGCGGTCGGAGAAAGCAATGTTTCCCTGGCGATGCGAGTCAACCTCGAGGGACTTCACAATGTTCTAGAGCTGTCTCGACAATATGATCTCAAGTTATTCATCCCCAGTACCATAGGTAAGTTTCTTATAGGCCTACATAATTTTTGATTGCTCAGATCACATTATATACAACATATTCTATACATGTATACCATTTGGAAGAGGAACCAAAAATATATATATTCCACCAGAATACGGAACAGCTGTGGTCTTGGAGTGTCCACCAAGTGATAGAGATTCTCAGATTCACACCAAGACTTCCCCCATTATTTACTCCAGAATACATCATAATTCAAAACAATAGAGTTATTCCCCTTCCATTGAGAATAATAAACTGGCAGTACAGAACAGATCGAAATTAAGCACATAAAACACGCCGGTACTTTGACAAAAATAACATGATCAGTTTAATTGACCGGATAAGTCGACAATACAATGTTTTGGATCTTCCTCTTTCAAATGGTAAAAAACATGGAATATATGCATATAATGTGATCTGGTGATTCAAAAATTAAGAGGGCTTTAACTCTTAACCCAACAGAACGGCCCTGTGCCAATGCATTTTCTTATATATGCGAGTCGACCATAGATCGCCTCGCATATATAAGAGAATGCATTGGCTTAACACATATTAAAAATGATAAAATTGTCAAAGAATGTAGAAAAATATTATAAAATTGTTAAAATATTTAAGACAAAATTATAAAATTGTTAAAGAATGTAAGAAAAAATGTTAAAAAGTGCTAAAAAAAAGATTTTTGTTTAGGCCAATGCATTCTCTTATATATGCGAGGCGACCTATAGCCAACTCGCATATATAAGAGAATGCATTGGCACAGGGCATAACTTTAACCATCACAATGTGGTCATTGAACCGGTTCCAATGATATCCATATTTGTATGGTGTTATTGAGACAGACCGAAGACATTTTAGGCTGTTGAAGCTTTATTTGGCCGTTTTGTTGGGTAAAGGGTTAAAGTCCACTTAATTTTTTTACCCTGTGCCAATGCATTCTCTTATATATGCGAGTCGACCATAGGTCGCCTCGCATATATAAGAGAATGCATTGGCCTAACAATTTTTTATCATTTTTTTTAAAATAAATGTTTCTTACAATTTTTAGGACATAAAATAAAAAACATCCATTACCCTGCAGGGAGCCCCACACATATATAGAAGCATATATAAGAGTGTCGTCTGCTCATGTTTGTCTGGGGCTCTGTATGGGTGAAATTATAAAATTGTTAAAGAATACAAGAACAAATTATTAAAATTGTAAAAAATTGTTAGGCCAATGCATTCTCTTATATATGCGAGGCGACCTATGGTCGACTCGCATATATAAGACAATGCATTGGCACAGGGCCATTTTGTTGGGTAAAGGGTAAATAAAGAGGGAGGCCAAGTGAACAATTTTGAATGGGGATTCCATGGAAGATTGATGGAAGCTGACATGAAACAAGCCTCAGTTTAGTGTGCCTGTCATTTACATAATGAGGTCCCCAGAGGGTGCATTTAGTTATGCTATCCCGCATAGCTGGCTAGCATCACTAAATTCACCCTCTGGGAACCTCATTCTGCATGGCCTCATCTGCTATGGGAGACACACTCAGATTAAAGTTTCCAAATGGTGAATATGGCGATATACACCCATTGGGAACCTCGATTATGCAATGTGTCATCTGCCAATTTGGGGATATGGAGAAACTAAACTAAAAAGAAATAGAATTTAAGTTTCTATAGAAATTTGATAATAAAGAAACTTTCCAGAGAAGATGAGGCCTAAGCAGAATGAGGTCCCCAGAGGGTGATTTTAGTAATGCTAGCCCGTTATGCGGGATAGCGTCACTAAATTCACCTTCTGGGGACCTCTTTCTGCAAATGACAGGCACACAATACTCAGACTTGGACATGAATACTATAGAGTATGTAAAGCGAAGCAAAAAGTGAATCACACAACAGTGTCAATTGTTTTTTTTTTGGGAGAGTGACACATGGTGACCCACTCAACACCAAAATCTTGCAAGGATTAGTGATGGTATTATAAACATAATGGTGGTGGCAGCTTTACACAAACCTCACAATATACAATCACGAATCACACATCATAGTTCATCAGTTATCACCACGAACCATCTATATATGCCCCCTCCTGTCCCATGTTAAGTGATCGCACACTCTATACATTCTATTTGAAATTAACTAAACTATGAATTATTAGAAAATTACAGCAGTCATCATTTCTGCCAAGCAATTTGAACCTCATTTCCTATATACTATGTGAATCACATCTCTTTATAGGTGCCTTCGGTCCCGACTCCCCGAGGAACCCGACACCAGATATCACAATCCAGAGACCTCGCACAATTTATGGAGTATCCAAGGTGCATGCTGAACTCATGGGTGAGGTAAGATTTAAAGGGACATTTATAAATCTTGCACATGTATTAAGAAGCAGAAGCACGTGTTGCAAACAACCAGTAAAAGATTTTCAACCAATAATTTCTCCGAGTTACAAGGTGATAAGTTCAGATGGACAGACGGATCGACGGACAGGAAGACATCTTCTCCCTAAAACCAATAATTTCCCCGAGTTACAAGGTGATAAGTTCAGATGGACAGACGGATCGACAGACAGGAAGACATCTTCTCCCTAAAACCAATAATTTTCTCCGAGTTTCAAGGTGATAAGTTCAGATGAACAGACGGACGGATGGGAAGATATATTCTCCCTAAAATTTGCCAATTCTCCCCATTTATTTCCCAGGGAGAAGTGACTTCTCTCTTATATACCAGTGTGCAATATTACAAAACAGCATATTTGAAGTGCAAGCCTTGAAATAGGGTGTCTGTCATTTGCAGAATGAGGTCCCCAGAGGGTGAATTTAGTGATGCTAGCCCACTATGCGGGGTAGCATCACTAAATTCACCCTCTGGGGACCTCATTCTGCAAATGACAGACACCCTATTTCAAGGCTTGAATAGGCTCTTATATTGAATAATACTTACTAGATCACAGAAATGTGATGTTAGAGCAGGTTAGAGAGTAAATTGAATTTCACCCTTACAGTCCATTTCTCCCTATTAATCTAATTGAGAGAAGTGATTTCTCCCAATATGAATTCTCTAGATTGGACCTTGGTCAGGTTGGTAGGCTATTCTGAATGAATCAGTGATCAGCAGGTCTGGCAATTCCCAAATATAGCTACAATAGCCATATGTAGCTATTGTAGCTACATTTGACTATCGTAAAACAATATATTACCAATTTGCATTGCATGCAAGCATTACTGCGAGCTGTTGCAACTAAGGGTGAGGGGTATTATGTTCTTACAGCTTATGAAACCACTACCTATGACATTTCAGTTGCGGAATATCCGAGAAGCATATGAGCTAAGTTTAGATATTGGTTATTCTATGTGATATGGGATTCAGATCCATCCATATTATGATCTATTCTATAAGTTGTCAGGAAAAAGTAACAATGTTGGAATATTTTGATAATTATACATGACAATGGCAAACAATATTAATTTACTAACATATAATCAAATCATGATTGTTTGTTGGATTGGGTTATCTCTCTTTAACCAGATTCATCCATCATCAATATAAGCCATATGTAGCTACAGTAGCTTATTATGGCTATTGTAGCTATATTTGGGAATTGCCAGACCTGATCAGTCTTTGACTGGCCACTGGCCAGGTGTAGGAACAAGATCCACTGGGCCCAGTGGGAGAAGATATTGAGATCTGAACCCAATCAATGCAAACAGTAACATCTGGTGGTCTTCAACTCCAGTTATATTCACCCCCTCCAATTTGATTTTCTTAAATTAGCATTTTTTGACTGGCCACAGTTGAGGGATCAGGACACACCAGGTAGACCATGGTTCGGCCCAGTGTGGGCAAATTTTGAAACCTGAACATGAAAATTTTGAAATCCTAGCGTCTAGATTTGCATCGATATGTTGGAAATTTCTTACCTGACACCCCCCCCCCCCCCCCATAAGGTTGGAAAAGTTCAGTCCACATTTTGACCGAAGTTGGAAAATATGCATATGTTGGTCTGAAAACAAAAAAATTCAGTCTAACAAAATGTTTGAAAATGAAACTATGAGAATAATTTCAACCTATTGTTGGTGAAAACTTTCTATAATAACGGTTGTGTCAGTTATGAAATATCCAACTTTTGACCCCCCCCCCCCTTGTAGTTAACCCAAAAGCATCATTGACCCACCCCCCCTCTGTCCCTGTCCCGGACATGATTCACATTCTTCAAATGGATGCCTTTTATTAGCATTACCACAATCACTATCAGTTGGATTTTATTTGCCCTGATTTTTTCAGTATTACCACTATCGCTATGGGTTGGATTTTCGAAGTCTGAGGCTACCAGGGGTCATATCGGCAGACACGCCACCTGGTGGTGGAACTACAGGTAAGGGAAAATTGAGTTATATTATACTAATACTAGAGGTAATGCAACATGAGTTATGTGGAGCTCCATGGTTCAGTTGTTACCGTGTCAAGACTTGTATTTGCTGTAAACACAGCAATGAGTTTGCAGCACACCGCTGGTCTATTGCGAGTCTTCACACAGCAGTGGCTTGTCTGCTTTGAGCGACGTGCAATTGTCAGATTGTTCGCCGTTTAAAATCTCACCCAAGTTGTGACCATTGAGCAAGGTCGCTCGTACTGTGTCGGCTTAACACCACTCATGCACTGAACTAGTACCAGTCAGCTAGTCATACTATTGAATATCAGAGCATGTTCTGATCAAACTAGAGCAGCGCCTGAAATGGCTGCAGCCGGTTCATTAGTTGGCTTGTACAACTTACTGGGGTAATATTGTAATGTTTAAAAGTCTGTTTGAGCAAGTAATTGGTTAATCACTATATAAAACTGTCATTATATTACTGTCATTATTATTATTATTATCTTATCTGCATGCGTAATCATGCATTATCTTGGTCTTCCCACATAATTCGGTACATGCATTCAAATATATTTAATGAACTCGAATTGAACAATGCTTTATGGCTGGTGACACTGGGAAACATCAAGCTTGGGTTGCTATTAGCTGCCGACAGTCAGCTGCTTCGCGTGTTCCCGTTGGTTGGTTTTAAAGGTCATACGATAACTTCAAACTTATAGCGAGCGCGATAACCAAATGCTTATCATACGATAACTTCAAACTTATAGCGAGCGTGATAACCAAATGCTTATCATCACTAACTTCAAACTTATAGTGAGCATGATAACCAAATGCTTATCATACGATAACTTCAAACTTATAGCGAGCGTGATAACCAAATGCTTATCATATGATAACTTCAAACTATTAGTGAGCATGATAACCAAATGCTTATCATCACTAACTTCAAACTTATAGTGAGCATGATAACCAAATGCTTATCATCACTAACTTCAAACTTATAGTGAGCATGATAACCAAATGCTTATCATACGATAACTTCAAACTTATAGCGAGCGTGATAACCAAATGCTTATCATATGATAACTTCAAACTATTAGTGAGCATGATAACCAAATGCTTATCATCACTAACTTCAAACTTATAGTGAGCATGATAACCAAATGCTTATCATACGATAACTTCAAACTTATAGCGAGAGTGATAACCAAATGCTTATCATATGATAAATTTAAAACTTATAGCGATCGCAATAACCAAATGCTTATCATATGATAACATCAAACTTATAGCGAGCGCGATAACCAAATGCTTATCATATGATAACATCAAACTTATAGCGAGCATGATAACCAAATGCTTATCATATGATAACATCAAACTTATAGCGAGCGCGATAACCAAATGCTTATTATGTGATAACATCCAACTTATAGCGAGCGCGATAACCAAATGCTTATCATCGATAACTTCAAACTTATAGTGAGCGTGATAACCAAATGCTTATCATAAGATAACTTCAAACTTATAGCGAGCGCGATAACCAAATGCTTATCATCGATAACTTCAAACTTATAGCGAGTGCGATAACCAAATGCTTATTATGTGATAACATCAAACTTATAGTGAGCGTGATAACCAAATGCTTATCATCGATAACTTCAAACTAATTATACCCCCCGCAACGAAGTTAGGGGGGTATACTGGAGTCAGCTTGTCCGTCGTCCGTCCGTCGTCCATCCGTGGACACAAATTTGTCCGGAGTTTTTCTCAGTCGTTTTTTTTATCAATTTCCTTGAAACTTGGTACAGACATCAACCACCATGGGAACCTGTGCACCTGCGATTATGACGTCTGTAGGAAAATTTTCGCAACATGTAACTTTTGTCCGAGCTTTTATTCCTACATTTTTCGGTCAATTTTTTAAAACGTGGCACAGATATTTAGTACCATGGGAACTTGTGCACCTGCGATTATGACGTCTGTCCGACATTTTTTGGTGGAGTTAGCCCCCTTTTTCGACGTAGAAACTTTTTTTGCAACATGCATAATTTTGTCCGAGCTTTTATTCCTACATTTTTCGGTCAATGTTTTTTAATCTTGGCACTGATATTTAGTACCATGGGAACCTGTGCACCTGCGATTATGACGTCTGTCCGACATTTTTTGTGTGGAGTTATTCCCCTTTTTCGCAACATACATAATTTTGTCCAAGCTTTTATTCCTACATTTTTCGGTCAATAGGTTTAAGATTAGGGTTATGGTTGTACACCTGCAATGGGAACTGTTATTTTATTATTTTAACTAAATGTTTACTGACATGTGAAACATCTTAGTATTTTAAAAACAGGGGGGTATCCGTAGGCCCATTGGGACAGTAGGTGTTCTAGTTGGCGATCGCCATAACCAAATGCTTATCATCGATAACTTCAAACTTATAGCGAGAGTGATAACCAAATTCTTATCGTATGATAAATTAAAACTTATAGCGATCGCAATAACCAAATGCTTATCATATGATAACATCAAACTTATAGCGAGCGCGATAACCAAATGATTATCATACGATAACTTCAAACTTATAACGAGCGTGATAACCAAATGCTTATCATATGATAAATTAAAACTTATAGCGATCGCGATAACCAAATGATCATCATATGATAACTTCAAATACATTTACACTTTAGTTGTCTTAATTTGTCTTATATGTTAACAAGCATTCAAGACTAAGACTCAATTGTCTCTGAAAAAAACCACATGTAAAAGCTTGTGGCGCAGTGCGAATCGTGATGGCATTAAATTGTTAGCAAAGCAAGCGTGTTAAACATTTTATATCATTTTCAGATTACAGTGTACAGATCTTCCATGATGCTCTGAAGACGGGGGATTTTTCATGTTTTCTTAAACCACAAACTCGTCTTCCTATGATGTACGTCAATGATTGTCTGCGGGCTGTGTACGAGTTCATGTCGATCCCGAGCGACAAGCTTCAAATGCGTACATACAACATCTCTGCCATGAGCTACACACCGGAGGAACTGGTGGAGGAGGTGAAGAAATCTGTACCAGAGCTCAAGGTCACATACAACCCAGACTCCATCAGGCAGAATATTGGTAAGTTATTAGGCCAAAATAAAATGGTCAAAACGAGAGGCCGATCATGATCGGCAGATGTTTAACCCATACCTTGGTGATAGTGATCAGCTATTTTCAGTCTGGACGCGAAAATCCATAAGCCATAACTCCATTTAAAAAAAATGGATCAAACCCAAATTCGAACTCGATCTGTATTTGGGCTGAGAAACTCACATACCAAATTTACATACATCTCAATAAAATGAGATATATCAGATGAAAGGTATTTCTACTAAGTATCAGGAATGTTGAGAAGGGTTCAATTTAACTACAAAAATCCATACCGTACAAGTGAAGGGGATATAATAGGAGAATGATTACATGAAAAATATACAAAAGCATAAAATTGATGACCAGAGTTAACAATTTTAACTCTATAACATTAGGGGACTGTACCAGGTATGTCACTTGAACACTACATTGATAGGCTAAACCAGAGAGCTATGTGGGAGTTGATAAACCCTGGGCCAACACTGTCCACACACTATGGAAATGCAATAAACAACAGATGGCTATTAAAGTCATTTTATATGTGCAGCAGTGAGCATCAGATATCATTATCAATAATACAGGAATACTTAGTCTCTCTCAGAGCTAACTGATATCACAGGTAATTAATTGTAAGCTGCTATGGTTATATATTGTAAGCATAAAAATCTAAAATCTGTTCAATTCTTAGTTAAAAAGGGGCCATAACTCTGGTATAAAAAACAGGATCTAACCCATATTCAAACTCGATCTGTATTTTGAGTTGAGAAACTCACATACCAAATTTGGTTCCTATCAGATGAAAACTGGTTAATTTATCGAAGCCTGCATGAATTCTATGTCAAATGGCCATAACTCCATTAAAAATAATCTGATAAAACCCATATTTGAACTCGAACTGTATTTTAGGTGGAGAAACTCACATACCAAATTTGGTTCCGATCAGATAATTTTTAGTCGAGTTTTTTTCCAAAGCTCGACTTATAGTTTGATGAGGGACGGTGGGCGGGCAGACGGGCGACGTGTTTTGCTTATAACTCAACCGTTTATTGACAGATTTGGTGTGTGAGTACATATCCATGCACGTAAGCTGCAGACAAAAAATCGGGTTCGTCCGCACATTTATTACAGAGTTATGGCCCTTTGCCATTTTTCACTGATTTTAGGCTCGTTAGCGCAACAAACTTCAACAAACGTTATCTGATTCGATTGAAATTTGGGATATAGGTGTCTCCCAAGAATATCTCGGACGAGTTCGAAAACCGGCCTGGTCCGATAAAATTTGATAGAGTTATGGCCCTTAATTAGTCATTTTTTCACGAATTTTCAGCTCGTTAGCGCGAGAACTTCAACCAAACGTTATCCGATTTGATTGAAATTTGGTATATAGGTGTCTCCCAAGAATATCTCGGACGAGTACGAAAACCGGCCTGGTCCGATAAAATTTTATAGAGTTATGGCCCTTAATTAGTCATTTTTCACGAATTTTCAGCTCGTTAGCGCGATAATTTAACAAACATCATCCTATTTGATTGAAATTTTGATATATAGGTGTCTCCCAAGAATACCTCGGACGAGTTAGAAAACCGGCCCGGTCCGATAAAATTTGATAGAGTTATGGTCCTTAAGTAGTCATTTTTCGTGAATTTTTAGCTCGTTAGCGCGATAACTTCAACAAACGTCCTCCGATTTGTTTAAAATTTAGAATAGACATACTTGCCAAGAATATTTCGGATGAGTTCGAAAACCAGCCTGGCCCGATAAAATTTGATGGAGTTATGGCCCTTAATTAGTCATTTTTCGATTTTACCTATTAATTAGTCTACCGATACTGATGCACACCAATTGGCGGTAGCCACCGGCGGTAAGCCACCGAAAACGAGACACAGCATCTCTGATGCCACCTCTTGTTTTTTTAGTTATCGTAGCATCTGTGAATCTAAGTCGGAAAAGGGTCATAACTCTGTAAAAAAAACTCGGATCAAACCCATATTCGAAATCGATCTGTATTTTGGTGTGAAAAACTCATATACAAAATTTGGTTCTGATCAGTTAGAAAATGTTTGAGTTATCGCATTATGTGTAAAGTCTCTACTGACGGACGGACGGACAGACAGACAAACGACGAGTGGTCAATCCGGATTTCGACACTATGTGTACCATACTATGGGTACACATAAAAATTAAAGTGTTATTTATTTATTTTCGAAAAAGGGTTTTAACTCCTTTAAAATAAATTGGATCAAACCCATATTCGAACTTGATTAGTATTTTGGGTTGAGAAACTCACATACCAAATTTGGTTCCAATCAGATAAAAAATGTTTGAGTTATGGCAGAATGCATGAATTCTAAGTCGAAAAAGGGCCATAACTCTGTAAAAAAAAAGTAGGATGAAAGCCATATTCGAACTCGATCTTTATGGGTACACATTACATATAAAAACATAAATACAACAAAACAAATAAGGAAAACTCTAGAACTTAAAGCAGTCATGATGACGAACCTCCATACCAAATTTCATGGAGATCCAATAATTCATGGCTGAGATATATGCCCGGACGGAAATAGATCTACCCCCCCCCCCCCCCCCCCCCCGCCCCATTTATCTTTCTTCAAAAAGTGGGGAGTATAAAAACAAAGAGGTTTCACCATGGTTACAAACCCCTACTGCAGTGATCACATGGCCAATTTATTTGGAAAATGAAAATACTAGGAAACTCTTACTAGTAATTGTTAAAAGGAAATCAGCAGTTGCTTGACTGTGTTCTTTGTGGATAACAATTTATTAAAAGTCACTCAGTGAGAGCTTTCCGATGAATGGCAACAAGCCATATTTCCAACTAAATTCGGGAAAATTACCCATAATTCTGCTGTGGTTAAGGAGTCGATTGTTTAGGGCATTACTGTATGCTATAATACACTGAGAACATATCTTCTTTTTGTCTTTAATGTGAAAATTATGACGAGTGTCACGTAAAAAGAACAGTGTTATAATCATGGATGAATTTCCAACATCATTTCACATCTCGAAATTTCAGTACATTAAAGACATATTATGGACTTGTTCCGGTGCGTGAAATTGTCAAGTTAGTACCCAGGGCTATGCTATCATGGGGAATATGGCATTCTACTAACATCGCCGAAATTTCAAAGAAATCGACCATACCACTCCATAGAAAACATCGTCTCAACTACACCCAATTGTAAATATTTACATCTCGATTCGGGATGCAACTATCGCGATAATCTCACACTAATGATTTCACCATTGAGAGTCATGGCATTTAATTAATATATAAGAATGACAGTGTGTATCTTCAATTTGGATTAATATTAGTAACAAATACTTACTTTGAGCAAGATTATTCTCAATTTATATTTGATCACCCAACCAGAGTGTTTCACATCACTTTAAGATTTGACAACAAAAAAGTTATTTGAAAAAGGCAATTTAATACTGAAAGTATGCTCGTATATCAAAATTAGAGTTAAAAAAAAAATTCCAATGCAGCAAGCGATCAGCTCAGTCGCTGATTGGTAGAAAATATCTGCAAATAATTGTTTGATTGATAGCTGTGGAAAGGTCCATCATATTAAAAGGAAAGAGGACAAGTTATTTATTTAAAACTGTGGTAAAATAATTATCTTTTTTTTTGCAGCTGATTCTTGGCCAGAAGTTTTCGATGACAGCAACGCCAGACAGCACTGGGGATGGAAACATGAATATGACCTCCCAAAAATGTGTGCAACAATTCTTGACTATTTGTCAAAACATTACAATGTCGAAAAGTCTTTGAAGGGCAGAAGGGCTGAATGATTTATACATGTATTACCAACCAATAGTCAACTAGTCAAGGGCTGAATGATTTATACATGTGTTACCAACCATTAGTCAACTAGTCAAGGGCTGATTGATTTATACATGTATTACCAACCAATAGTCAACTAGTCAAGGGCTGAATGATTTATACATGTATTACCAACCAATAGTCAACTAGTCAAGGGCTGAATGATTTATACATGTGTTACCAACCAATAGTCAACTAGTCAAGGGCTGATTGACATATACATGTATTACCAACCAATAGTCAATTAGTCAAGGGCTGATTGATTTATACATGTATTACCAACCACTTAAAATCACACGTGGGCAAACATGAATGTCCATGGATGGCATCTAGTCAACATGAAGGACCTGCCTGGACTCACTTCTTTATAATGCTGTATTTACTTATTGTTGATGTGTCTGTAGCCATGTTTGTATACAATAACTGTTAGGATCTCATTGTATTAAAGGTACACAATCCGATTCAATGCTCCACGTATCATCAGATTCCAACAACAACAACAACTTTTTTTCACAAAACGCTTTAGTTATCAGAATTGATTAATTACCAAAAAATAATGCTAATCACTGTCAACTCTAGTATAAAATTTTCCAAAACGTGTTATATATCAACATTTTGTTCAATGCAATTTGGTATCGAGAGTATGTCGGTCGGTTCATTGAATATTTGCCAGGCCGCCAAACATGCCAGGTCGTGAAATATAACAGATTTCAAAAATCTAAATCTGATGGGTGGGTTCCTCGACTCAAATAAAATATTTTTTACCCGACGCCAGAGAAATATTAATTTAGGAGCAGTAATTCGGATTATGTATCTTTAATATAACTTGCTCAGTTACATTAACAGCTGGACTAAGAAAGGTACATTCTGCGCACAAACCTTGAAATAGTGTGTCTGTCATTTGCACATCGGTCTAACATCACCAAATTCATTCTGTTTGGCTTCATCTTTTGGGAAGTATCTATAGTCTAAAATTAACATTGTTTTTAATTACTTTTCCCCTTCTGTTCAGTTTGCAGAAGATAAATCACATAATCGAGGTGACTAATGGGTGAACATCACCATTTCAACTGGGGAACTTCAATCTTATCCCAGGTCTCCCATAGCAGTTGAGGCCTCAGCAGAATGAGGTTCCCAGAGGGTGAATTTGGTGTCGCTAGCCCGCCTTGCGAGATAGCATTTAGCATCACTAAATTCACCCTCTGGGAACCTCATTCTGCAAATGACAGACACAATATTTCAAGGCTTGTCTGTGCTAAAGGAGGTGTCACCCCCTACCACCATGTATCCTCAATACCAGTTTACAGAGAGGGGCAAATCCTGAATACCAGTTCACAGAAAGGAGCAAATCCTACCAGTTAAGAAAATATGGAATACATACGCAGTATCCATCACATCAAAATATCAAGAGGTATTACACTGCATTACTTCAAACTATGTCATTTGGACTGGATAATATTCAAATTTGTGTAATTTTGTGCTGTAAATGCTGAATACCAGCCTTTTTGTTGAATCCTGAATAACGGTTAAATTGGACATATAAATTCTGAGCACCAGATAACCCTTTCATGATGGGAGCTGCGCTGGTGCAGCATTAAAGATCATGTGCCAGTGCATTCTCTTATTATATATAAACGAGTCTCCCACAGGGAGCCTTGCATATATAGAGGATCTACAACTCGTCCCCAGTTTATAGCGGAATTTACAAAACGAGTCCAGTAAATTAAGTCTGGACCGAGACTTTGGCAAGGTTCATACCTAATTTACTGGACGAGTTTTGTAAATTTCGCTATAAACTAGGAACGAGTTGTAGATTCTATTTATTACATGATCAAAAACCTTGACAAAACATACTTAAATCAACAAATGGGGCACGAAACTAACATCGGCTTCTATAAGTCATGTGATGATGTTTTACGTAACTTTGCCCACATAAACAAATAGTCCCAGATAAATATAGACCATTTGCCATATTTAATGGCGTATATTTAATAAAAATAACTTTTCAAACTCTTCATTCATTATAGTTTGTTGGAAAAATATTGGAAGCCATAGTATTTTGAGACGTAGCGTACGGAATGTAAACAGACGACAAACCAGAAGTCAAAGGTCACCTGGCACTATTTCCTGTTATTAAACGAACGTTTAATATCACAATTTATAGAATGGGTTTATTGAATGGAAGAAGGGTAGGATCGTGTAATATATAAGGAAATGCCCTGGCTTACAAGGTCAAGATTATTAGGCCACTGTTAGGCCAAGTCTTCTCTTTCCACAACAGCTTGGGATATCAGTTGGGATGAACGTCTAATACCTAAGAGAATGTATTGGCACGGAGTTCTCGCAAAATTTCAGGAAGTGGTGGGGAAGAGGGTGACATCCCCCTAAAGTTATGGACCCCGGTGAATCTCTAGACGATTTGTGTCACATATTGATGTTTTGTTTTCGACATATATTTTATTTAATATAATTTTACTACCTACACAATTTTCTTTTTAGTTATATATTTGTGCATATTTCATTGTTCTTGTTTCACAATAAATAAGTTTGCACCGGTGAAAACACATGTTCCACATTCATTCACACCTCAGTTTTGTAATATAAGTATCACAACTAGGGCCCTGAAAATCAGGTGTTTTCATTTCGGATCGAATCGCGAATAAAACAAGCAGTCGCAGACGGCGGTATCCCCCGCCGAAATGTGCAGTCGGGGAAGTGCATTCTCAATAATGTTTGCGTTCTACGCCGAAATGTGCAGTTGGGGAAGTGCATTCTCAACAAGAGGTGGGATTTTGTCAAAAAGCCTGGCTTGCGAACTCATTTTAGGACTGACATTTGTGGAAATTAGCCATGTGATGTTAAGTCCAATAACTCTGCTGAAAATATCCGGCCGGACCTGGTTTGCGAACTCGTTCTAGATACTGGTCATGTGAACTCATATACCAAAAATCTTTGAAATCCGTTGAGATTTGTGGAAATGAGCCCTGTGACATCGTCTATTTGCTATTTGGTAAATTCGACAAAAAGAATAAACAAAGTCCAATAACTCCGGAAAAAATAACTGGCCAGATCTGGCTTGCGAACTCATTCTAGGTAATGGTCAGGTGAACTCATATACCACAAATCTTTTAAATTCGTTGACACTTGTTCAAGTTATGACTCTTCCAAATTAGGGACGGACTGACAGACCCCATTCCTATATCACCCGCAAATTTTCAATTTGGCAGGGGATAATTAGCCAAATGATTCTGATTCGCATTGAATCTTGGATCGAATCAGCCAATCAGGCGTTTCAATAGTGCAGATGTAGATATCACTTGACTGATTTTATCAATTTGCTCACTTCATAATGGAGATAAGTGATCATCAGTTTATAATGTAAATATTATCTGTAAATGGATCAAATGCATATCTAAACAATTAAGTGCACAATTTTCGGGGCCATCTCTGCTGTACAATAATGAAACAGTATCAGAAGCAATAAAGAGGCCAGTAAGAAATCACATTCACGCAGCTGAAGTTTGACATACCTTACTCGTATTTAAATTCGCGCAGTACTATTTTTCGCGCACCCATCGCTGCGCAAATTTAAAACTGAGCGAAAAATAGTATTACTCCCAAGTTTAATCTAAACCACAGTCCATATGGAATACAAGAGTGCTATATGTGTTGCTGAGTTTACATATATCCATTATGAACGGTTGAATAGACAATAACGCCTATACATGCATGCATATATTTACATTCTGCTAACCGCTATCAAGACCATTGCTCACAATTCGAGTGACAAATCGTGGTAACATAGACATTGTTGAAATGCTTGTATACGAAATACTAATTGTCCAGGTGGTCACACAATTATGATGTATGTAGTTACTAGTTTATTGTCTACACGATGTCTACGTGATGGTGTTTAATATACACATATACTATCTCCAGCAATGACTAAGAACCGAAACTGTCGTCAGCTCCAACATATATGAAAATATCACAGAAATATTACAAAAATAGTTTTCTCAGTTTTGAATTCGCGCAGCTAGGTGCGCGAATTTAAAGTGTGCGAATTCAAAACTGAGCGAAAAATAGTACTGCGCGAATTTAAATACGAATAAGCTATATGAAATTTTCCAAAATCAGTGAAATCAGTCTTTCAATGTCTGCAGTATAGCTTAGTCCATGTGTGATATTTGTATGTGTGCCTTGTGTGGTATCATAATATATCCTCATGAAAAAACAACTGTTGAAGTAATGAGAATGCAACTGGTGCCAATGATTCAATAGAGGTGTAAGCAGAATGAGGTCCCCAGAGGGTGAATTTGGTGATGCTAGCCCGCTATGCGGGGTAGCATCACTAAATTCACCCTCTGGGGACCTCATTCTGCAAATGACAGACACCCTATTTCAAGGCTTGTTGGGGAATTCAGTTTGAAAGAGTCATAAATATATTTCAAAAATAAAAAACTAATAATAGCTCTGAACTTAGAAGGGTGGGTTCCTCGACTCAAATTGTTTTTCATCCTGAAGCCGAAGATATATCGCCATTTATGGGTTAAATCAGACTGAGCATCTTTAATTAACTTATAATCTGGCCACAAAATGCTGGACATTTGCAGAATGAGACTCACAGAGGGTGAATTTACTATCAAGGCAAGCATACGGTTCATCTGTGTTATCAAATAACAAGTTTTTTAGTTTATTTTTATTTTTTAGTTTAGTTTCTCTATATCCCCAAATTGACAGATGAAATAATGCATAATTGAGGTGACCAATGGGTGCACATCGACATCTTCACCATCTGGGAACTTAAATATGTGTCTAGGTCTCCCATTGCAGATGATGACTAAACAGAATGAGGTCCCCAGAGAATGAATTTGGTGATGCTTGTGTGCTGTGAGGGGTAGCCCACTGTGCAGGGTAGCGTCACTATATTCACCCTCTGGTGACCTCATTCTACAAAATTCCCAGCACCATATTTTGAGGCCTAGTTGTAATGCAATACCGAAAGAACCATTAACTAGAGGTGTGACTGTCCCAATGGGACTAAGCCGTCACTAAGGATACCCCCCCCCCCCCCCGTGTTTTTAAAATAAGATGCTTCACATGTCAGTAAACATTTAGTTAAAATAATAAAATAACAGTTCCCATTGCAGGTGCACAACCCTAACCCTAATCTTAAACCTATTACCGAAAAATGTAGGAATAAAAGCTCGGACAAAATTATGCATGTTGTGAAAATGTTCTAAGTCGAAAAAGGGGAATAACTCCACAAAAAAAAGTCGGACAGACATCATAATCGCAGGTGCACAGGTTCCCATGGTAATAAATATCAGTGCCAAGATTAAAAAACATTGACCTAAAAATGTAGGAATAAAAGCTCGGACAAAATTATGCATGTTGCAAACAAATTTCTACGTTGAAAAAGGGGGATAACTCCACCAAAAAAAGTCTGACAGACGTCATAATCGCAGGTGCACAGGTTCCCATGGTGGTTGATGTCTGTGCCAAGTTTCACGGAAATTGGTCAAAAAACGACAGAAAATCTCCGGACAAATTTGTGTCAACGGACGGACGAGCTGATTCCAGTATACCCCCCCCCCCTAACTTCGTTGCGGGGGGTATAATTAATCTGATCTGCTGAAAACAAGCCTGAGTTCAGTGTGCCTGTCACATGCAGAATGAGGTCCCCAGAGGGTGAATTTAGTGACACTATCCTGCATAGCGGGCTAGCATCATGGGCCAGCATCACCAAATTTACCTTATGGGGACCTCATTCTGCATGGCCTCATTTGCTACGGAAGACATAGACTCAGATTGAGGTTCCCAAATGGTGAATGTGATGTACACCCATTGGGAACCTCGATTATGCAATGTGTTGTCTGCCAATTTGGGGATATAGAGAAACTAAACAAAACAAGAAATAGAATCTGTGAAGAAGTTTCTATAGAAATTTTATAATAAAGAAATTTCCAGAGAAAATGAGGCCTTAGCAGAATGAGGTCCTCAGAGGGTGAATTTAGTGATGCTAGCCCGCTATGCGGTATAGAGTCACTAAATTCACCCTCTGGGGACCTCATTCTGCATGTGACAGGCACACTGAACTCAGACTTGACTGAAAAGTCTCTTTCATCTGGACTGGGATTTTTCTGTCACTTTTCTTTTCTTTTCTGTCATTTTTCTTTTCTTTTCTTTTCTGTCTTCCTTAATTTTTAGATATTTCTGGTAATGTCTTGCAACAACAGGACCTCCATTATATTTCCTTTTCAACTTCTGATGCATGTGAGCAAAGAAAAACAATAGGTTGTCATAGCAACCAGAGTATTGAGGGTCGATGTACGTAGTATGGAACTCAATGAGGAAGTAATACACAGCTTCGATGGTTGAGAGGTAGGTCGACGGACGTTTGTGTTGCGGCCGCCAGAATTTGGTCTCATGTGACTTCAGTTCTATCCGTGTCATACCTACAATACACAGCAGATGACAAGAATGACATTATGTTTTATAGGTTATGCCAGCATCAGATCTAATAACTTCAGACTGGCTGTGCAGACATTCTGCTTACACCTCAGCAGAATGAGGTTCAGCGGGGGTAGCATCACTAAATTCACCCTCTGGGGACCTCATTCTGCAAATGACAGACACCCTATTTCAAGTCTGCACATTTCTATTAATAATTTTCATTTTAAAAGTAGATTGATTTTGCAATAGTATGTATATGGGATTATCATAAAACAATTGACAAAATGTCGTCACGGACGTGGTGTCCATCTGGAATTTCGAACTGCAATCCCCCCCACCCCCATTTTCTTAACCAAACCCAAATGTCCAAATCCGGAAAATTACATTTGCGTCGATTTCAGACCATGTATAGTTATGAAAATGGCAATCCTGGAGATTTTTGCGGGAGGGACCACTTCCAATTTGCACCGCATTTGCTGTTCACCTTCTGGTTTATTCTATATATCTCCTGCAATGAGTGATCACCTGTTAAACGTTACCACCTAATTTTAGGTTCAAAACACAAATTGCACCGGTGTTGATGGAGAGACTACCCCCATGTATTATAGAGAAAGAATCAGACACATCGTTTAAGCTAAGTAAATATACTCAGAATTCCACCAGATACACTCAGATATGCGCGAAACCGAAAGTAAAAATCGGAATAAACTACAAAATGGACTCCTCTTATGGTTTAACCCCAATGGACAGATTTCACCATTTATTAACAGATTTTAAGAAGCAGAAACCACTGATCAGTCTTTAATTAGAGGGAACATCAAAAGTTATCGATGGTACATTCTGTAAATGTTAATGTGTGGGTATTTTTGGTACCAGAAATAAGGAAACCCCTGTCATGGAGAAATCTGCGTAATTGCATGAATATTCGAAAAATAAAATAATATTGTTTTTTTGGTGATTTTGAATGACTTAACAGATCTGGTCATGTTATCTGGTTGCATCGTTTTATCTAGTTGCGTCATGTTATCATCATGTTATCATCATGCTATCATCGTGTTATGGTCGTGTTATCTGGTCAGACACCAACTTACATCAGCCCTCAAAATTAGGAAACATTTCCAAAGGCAAATTTAATGATGTAGCATGTTAGATTCCACATGTTGCCACAACTTTTCCCACGGATTGTTTATTGCCATGGCCAATTTGGAGGACTTCTTACATGTAAGGCCATTAAATAAAATATCTGTGTTCTCAGGCAATTAGATCTCAATTTTGAGATAAGGGTAGGAGGCTATTTATTTTTCTCAAAATCTTGAAAACATACTCCAGAAATAAATAAAAATTATTTTGTTCAAATCCAATATTTCTAAAAGAATATATTGAAAATGAAAGTGTCAATGACACTGTAGCTCAACTTAGGTAGGGGAATAATTTGACGGTTGACAGTAAATGGAGGAATAGGAAAGGTGCTAATTGAAATGTCTAATTAAGACAAGATATACATGTCCATATCAACATTCATGACAAGTTTTATAATCATCGGATCAGGGATGAGGTGATTATGGTGTGCCAAAGGATTTAGTGATGCAAAGAGTAAATTCTAAAATGGCGCCTCAAAATGACTCATTCCCATCTATGTACATGTCAATGTCAACAGTCTTTACAAATCTCATAATGATCTGACCAAAGGTAAGACCTGTAGCCTGTGCCAAAGGATTTAGTCATGCAAAGAGTAAAATCCAAGATGGCTGCTGGCGGCCATGTTTTTAGGCCGAATGACCCCAAAAGGACTCGTTCCCATCTACATGTCATTGTTAACATCCATAACACATTTCATGATCAGACGAACAGTACGACCTGTAGCCCGCGCCAATGGATTGAATTTTTTAATCCAAGATGGCTGGCCATGGTTTTTGGCCAAATGACCCCAAAATGACTCGTTCCCATCTACATGTCAATATTCATGACAAATTTCATAAAGATTAGACCAAAGGTACGATCTACATGTCATTTCTAATATCCATGACAAATTTCATGAAGTCCGATCAAAGCTACGACCTGTAGCCAGCGCCAAAGGATTTAGTCATGCAAAGAGTAAAATCCAAGATGGCTGCTGGCGGCCATGTTTTTCGGCCAAACGACCCCAAAATGACTCGTTCCCATCTACATGTCATATTTAATATCCATGACAAGTTTCATGAAGTTCCGATCAAAGCTACGACCTGTAGCCCGCGCCAAAGGATTTAGTCATGCAAAGAGTAAAATCCAAGATGGCTGCTGGCGGCCATGTTTTTCGGCCAAACGACCCCAAAATGACTCGTTCCCATCTACATGTCATATTTAATATCCATGACAAGTTTCATGAAGTTCCGATCAAAGCTACGACCTGTAGCACGCGCCAAAGGATTTAGTCATGCAAAGAGTAAAATCCAAGATGGCTGCTGGCGGCCATGTTTTTCGGCCAAACGACCCCAAAATAACTCGTTCCCATCTACATGTCATTTTTAATATCCATGACAAATTTCATGAAGTTCTGATCAAAGCTACGACCTGTAGCCCACGCCAAAGGATTTAGTCATGCAAAGAGTAAAATCCAAGATGGCTGCTGGCGGCCATGTTTTTTGGCCGAACGACCCCAAAATGACTCGTTCCCATCTACATGTCAATATTAACATCCATGACAAATTTCATGATGATCAGACGAACAGTACGACCTGTAGCCCGCGCCAATGGATTGAATTTTGAAATCCAAAATGATCGCCAGCGGCCATATTTTTCGGCCGAATGACCCCAAAATGACTCGTTCTCATCTACATGTCAATGTCAACAATCATGACATATCTCTATAAAGATTAGACCAAATATACGACCTGTAGCCCGCGCCAAAGGATTTTGAGGCGCGGGCTACAGGTCGTAGCTTTGATCGGAACTTCATGAAATTTGTCATGGATATTAAAAATGACATGTAGATGGGAACGAGTCATTTTGGGGTCGTTTGGCCGAAAAACATGGCCCCCAGCAGCCATCTTGGATTTTACTCTTTGCATGACTAAATCCTTTGGCGTGGGCTACAGGTCGTAGCTTTGATCAGAACTTCATGAAACTTGTCATGGATATTAATGAAAGTGTCAATGACACTGTAGCTCAACTTGGAAAGGGAATAATTTAATGTATTACAGTCAATGGAGCCATTAGGAATGTGGAAAGTTGAATATCTAATACATGTTTATAGACATGAAGAGAAAAGTAAAATCCAAGATGGCTGCTGGCGGCCATGATTTCGGCCGAATGACCCCAAAATGAGTCGTTCCCATCTACATGTCATCGTTAACATCCATGACAAATTTTATGACGATCAGACTAAAGGTACGACCTGTAGCCCATGCTAAAGAATTTAGTCATACAAAGAGTAAAATCCAAGATGGCCACTGGCGGCCATGTTTTTTGTCCGAATGACCCCAAAATGACTTGTTCCCATCTACATTCCAATTTCAACAACCATGACAAATTTTATGATGATCAGACTAAAGGTACATCCTGTAGCCCATGCTAAAGGATTTAGTCATACAAAGAGTAAAATCCAAGATGGCTGCTGGCGGCCATGTTTTTCGGCCGAATGACCTCAAAATGACTCGTTCCCATCTACATGTCATTATTAACATTCATGACAAATTTCATGATGATCAGACTAAAGGTACAACCTGTAGCCCGTGCTAAAGGATTTAGTCATACAAAGAGTAAAATCCAAGATGGCTGCTGGCGACCAGGTTTTTTTGGCCGAATGACCCCAAAATTACTCGTTCCCATCTACATGTCATTGTTAACATCCATGACACATTTTATGATGATCAGACTAAAGGTACGACCTGCAGCCCGTGCTAAAGAATTTAGTCATACAAAGAGTAAAATCCAAGATGGCTGCTGGCGGCCATGTTTTTTTGGCCGAATGACCCCAAAATTACTCATTCCCATCTACATGTCAATATTATCATCCACGACAAATTTCATGATGATCAGAAGAACAGTACGATCTGTGGCCCGTGCTAATGGATTAAATTTTTAAATCCAAGATGGCCACTGGCGGCCATGTTTTTTGTCCGAATGACCCCAAAATGACTTGTTCCCATCTACATTCCAATTTCAACAACCATGACAAATTTTATGATGATCAGACTAAAGGTACGTCCTGTAGCCCATGCTAAAGGATTTAGTCATACAAAGAGTAAAATCCAAGATGGCTGCTGGCGGCCATGTTTTTCGGCCGAATGACCTCAAAATGACTCGTTCCCATCTACATGTCATTATTAACATTCATGACAAATTTCATGATGATCAGACTAAAGGTACAACCTGTAGCCCGTGCTAAAGGATTTAGTCATACAAAGAGTAAAATCCAAGATGGCTGCTGGCGACCAGGTTTTTTGGCCGAATGACCCCAAAATTACTCGTTCCCATCTACATGTCATTGTTAACATCCATGACACATTTTATGATGATCAGACTAAAGGTACGACCTGCAGCCCGTGCTAAAGAATTTAGTCATACAAAGAGTAAAATCCAAGATGGCTGCTGGCGGCCATGTTTTTTGGCCGAATGACCCCAAAATTACTCATTCCCATCTTCATGTCAATATTATCATCCACGACAAATTTCATGATGATCAGAAGAACAGTACGACCTGTGGCCCGTGCTAATGGATTAAATTTTTAAATCCAATATGGCCACTGGCGGCCATGTTTTTTGTCCGAATGACCCCAAAATGACTCGTTCCCATCTACATTCCAATTTCAACAACCAAGACAAATTTTATGATGATCAGACTAAAGGTACGACCTGTAGCCCGTGCTAAAGGATTTAGTCATACAAAGAGTAAAATCCAAGATGGCTGCTGGCGGCCATGTTTTTCGGCCGAATGACCTCAAAATGACTCGTTCCCATCTACATGTCATTATTAACATTCATGACAAATTTCATGATGATCAGACTAAAGGTACAACCTGTAGCCCGTGCTAAAGGATTTAGTCATACAAAGAGTAAAATCCAAGATGGCTGCTGGCGGCCATGTTTTTGGGCCGAATGACCCCAAAATTACTCGTTCCCATCTACATGTCAATATTATCATCCATGACAAATTTCATGATGATCAGAAGAACAGTACGACCTGTGGCCCGTGCTAATGGATTAAATTTTTAAACCCAATATGGGCGCTGGCGGCCATGTTTTTTGTCCGAATGACCCCAAAATGACTCGTTCCCATCTACATTCCAATTTCAACAACCATGACAAATTTTATGATGATCAGACTAAAAGTAGGACCTGTAGCCCGTGCTAAAGGATTTAGTCATACAAAGAGTAAAATCCAAGATGGCTGCTGGCGACCAGGTTTTTTAGCCGAATGACCCCAAAATTACTCGTTCCCATCTACATGTCATTGTTAATATCCATGACAAATTTTATGATGATCAGACTAAAGGTACGACCTGCAGCCCGTGCTAAAGAATTTAGTCATACAAAGAGTAAAATCGAAGATGGCTGCTGGCGGCCATGTTTATTGGCCGAATGACCCCAAAATTACTCGTTCCCATCTACATGTCAATATTATCATCCATGACAAATTTCATGGTGATCAGACGAACAGTACGACCTGTGGCCCGTGCTAATGGATTAAATTTTGAAATCCAAGATGGCTGCTGGCGGCCATGTTTTTTGTCCGAATGACCCCAAAATGACTCGTTCCCATCTACATTCCAATTTCAACAGCCATGACAAATTTTACGATGATCAGACTAAAGGTACGACCTGTAGCCCGTGCTAAAGGATTTAGTCATACAAAGAGTAAAATACAGGATGGCTGCTGGCGGCCATGTTTTTTGGCCGAATGACCCCAAAATGACTCGTTCCCATCTACATGTCATTATTAACATTCTTGACAAAATTTATGATGATCAGACTAAAAGTACGACCTGTAGCCCGTGCTAAAGAATTTAGTCATACAAAGAGTAAAATCCAAGATGGCTGCTGGCGGCCATGTTTTTGGGCCGAATGTCCCCAAAATTACTCGTTCCCATCTACATGTCAATATTAACATCCATGACAAATTTCATGAAGATCAGACAAACAGTACGGCCTGTAGCCCATGCTAATGGATTAAATTTTGAAATCCAATATGGCCACTGGCGGCCATGTTTTTTTTCCGAATGACCCCAAAATTAAATATTCTGGTCTAAATGTTGTCAACAGCTATGACAAATTTCATAATGATCCGACGAAAGGTACGACCTGTAGCCTGCATTGTTGACGCCTTACGTACACACGTACACACATACACACGCTCACACGTACACACGGACGACGGACGACAAAGCCATGGCAATAGCTCAAACTTTACAAAGTAAAGTTGAGCTAAAAATGACATGTAGATGGGAACGAGTCATTTTGGGGTCGTTCGGCCAAAAAACATGGCCGCCAGCAGCCATCTTGGATTTTACTCTTTGCATGACTAAATCCTTTGGCGCGGGCTACAGGTCGTAGCTTTGATCGGAACTTCATAAAATTTGTCATGGATATTAAAAATGACATGTAGATGGGAACGAGTTATTTTGGGGTCGTTTGGCCGAAAAACATGGCCGCCAGCAGCCATCTTGGATTTTACTCTTTGCATGACTAAATCCTTTGGCGCGGGCTACAGGTCGTAGCTTTGATCGGAACTTCATGAAACTTGTCATGGATATTAAATATGACATGTAGATGGGAACGAGTCATTTTGGGGTCGTTTGGCCGAAAAACATGGCCGCCAGCAGCCATCTTGGATTTTACTCTTTGCATGACTAAATCCTTTGGCGCGGGCTACAGGTCGTACCTTTGGTCTAATCTTTATAGAGATATGTCATGATTGTTGACATTGACATGTAGATGAGAACGAGTCATTTTGCGGTCATTCGGCCGAAAAACATGGCTGCTGGCGATCATTTTGGATTTCAAAATTAAATCCATTGGCGCGGGCTACAGGTCATACTGTTCGTCTGATCATCATGAAATTTGTCATGGATGTTAATATTGACATGTAGATGGGAACGAGTCATTTTGGGGTCGTTCGGCCAAAAAACATGGCCGCCAGCAGCCATCTTGGATTTTACTCTTTGCATGACTAAATCCTTTGGCGCGGGCTACAGGTCGTAGCTTTGATCGGAACTTCATGAAATTTGTCATGGATATTAAAAATGACATGTAGATGGGAACGAGTAATTTTGGGGTCGTTTGGCCGAAAAACATGGCCGCCAGCAGCCATCTTGGATTTTACTCTTTGCATGACTAAATCCTTTGGCGCGGGCTACAGGTCGTAGCTTTGATCGGAACTTCATGAAACTTGTCATGGATATTAAATATGACATGTAGATGGGAACGAGTCATTTTGGGGTCGTTTGGCCGAAAAACATGGCCGCCAGAAGCCATCTTGGATTTTACTCTTTGCATGACTAAATCCTTTGGCGCAGGCTACAGGTCGTACCTTTGGTCTAATCTTTATGAAATTTGTCATGAATGTTGACATTGTCATGTAGATGGGAACGAGTCATTTTGGGGTCATTTGGCCAAAAAACATGGCCGCTGGTGGCCATCTTGGATTTTAAAATTCAATCCATTGGCGCGGGCTACAGGTCGTACTGTTTGTCTGATCATCATGAAATTTGTCATGGATGTTAATATTGATATGTAGATGGGAACGAGTCATTTTGGAGTCGTTCGGCTAAAAACATGACCGCCAGCAGCCATCTTGTATTTTACTGTTTGCATGACTAAATCCTTTGGCGCTGGATACAGGTCGTAGCTTTGATCGGAACTTAATGAAATTTGTCATGGATATTAGAAATGACATGTAGATCGTACCTTTGGTCTAATCTTTATGAAATTTGTCATGAATATTGACATTGACATGTAGATGGGAACGAGTCATTTTGGGGTCTACATGTCATTTCTAATATCCATGACAAATTTCATGAAGTCCGATCAAAGCTACGACCTGTAGCCAGCGCCAAAGGATTTAGTCATGCAAAGAGTAAAATCCAAGATGGCTGCTGGCGGCCATGTTTTTCGGCCAAACGACCCCAAAATGACTCGTTCCCATCTACATGTCATATTTAATATCCATGACAAGTTTCATGAAGTTCCGATCAAAGCTACGACCTGTAGCCCGCGCCAAAGGATTTAGTCATGCAAAGAGTAAAATCCAAGATGGCTGCTGGCGGCCATGTTTTTCGGCCAAACGACCCCAAAATGACTCGTTCCCATCTACATGTCATATTTAATATCCATGACAAGTTTCATGAAGTTCCGATCAAAGCTACGACCTGTAGCACGCGCCAAAGGATTTAGTCATGCAAAGAGTAAAATCCAAGATGGCTGCTGGCGGCCATGTTTTTTCGGCCAAACGACCCCAAAATAACTCGTTCCCATCTACATGTCATTTTTAATATCCATGACAAATTTCATGAAGTTCTGATCAAAGCTACGACCTGTAGCCCACGCCAAAGGATTTAGTCATGCAAAGAGTAAAATCCAAGATGGCTGCTGGCGGCCATGTTTTTTGGCCGAACGACCCCAAAATGACTCGTTCCCATCTACATGTCAATATTAACATCCATGACAAATTTCATGATGATCAGACGAACAGTACGACCTGTAGCCCGCGCCAATGGATTGAATTTTGAAATCCAAAATGATCGCCAGCGGCCATATTTTTCGGCCGAATGACCCCAAAATGACTCGTTCTCATCTACATGTCAATGTCAACAATCATGACATATCTCTATAAAGATTAGACCAAATATACGACCTGTAGCCCGCGCCAAAGGATTTTGAGGCGCGGGCTACAGGTCGTAGCTTTGATCGGAACTTCATGAAATTTGTCATGGATATTAAAAATGACATGTAGATGGGAACGAGTCATTTTGGGGTCGTTTGGCCGAAAAACATGGCCCCCAGCAGCCATCTTGGATTTTACTCTTTGCATGACTAAATCCTTTGGCGTGGGCTACAGGTCGTAGCTTTGATCAGAACTTCATGAAACTTGTCATGGATATTAATGAAAGTGTCAATGACACTGTAGCTCAACTTGGAAAGGGAATAATTTAATGTATTACAGTCAATGGAGCCATTAGGAATGTGGAAAGTTGAATATCTAATACATGTTTATAGACATGAAGAGAAAAGTAAAATCCAAGATGGCTGCTGGCGGCCATGATTTCGGCCGAATGACCCCAAAATGAGTCGTTCCCATCTACATGTCATCGTTAACATCCATGACAAATTTTATGACGATCAGACTAAAGGTACGACCTGTAGCCCATGCTAAAGAATTTAGTCATACAAAGAGTAAAATCCAAGATGGCCACTGGCGGCCATGTTTTTTGTCCGAATGACCCCAAAATGACTTGTTCCCATCTACATTCCAATTTCAACAACCATGACAAATTTTATGATGATCAGACTAAAGGTACATCCTGTAGCCCATGCTAAAGGATTTAGTCATACAAAGAGTAAAATCCAAGATGGCTGCTGGCGGCCATGTTTTTCGGCCGAATGACCTCAAAATGACTCGTTCCCATCTACATGTCATTATTAACATTCATGACAAATTTCATGATGATCAGACTAAAGGTACAACCTGTAGCCCGTGCTAAAGGATTTAGTCATACAAAGAGTAAAATCCAAGATGGCTGCTGGCGACCAGGTTTTTTGGCCGAATGACCCCAAAATTACTCGTTCCCATCTACATGTCATTGTTAACATCCATGACACATTTTATGATGATCAGACTAAAGGTACGACCTGCAGCCCGTGCTAAAGAATTTAGTCATACAAAGAGTAAAATCCAAGATGGCTGCTGGCGGCCATGTTTTTTTGGCCGAATGACCCCAAAATTACTCATTCCCATCTACATGTCAATATTATCATCCACGACAAATTTCATGATGATCAGAAGAACAGTACGATCTGTGGCCCGTGCTAATGGATTAAATTTTTAAATCCAAGATGGCCACTGGCGGCCATGTTTTTTGTCCGAATGACCCCAAAATGACTTGTTCCCATCTACATTCCAATTTCAACAACCATGACAAATTTTATGATGATCAGACTAAAGGTACGTCCTGTAGCCCATGCTAAAGGATTTAGTCATACAAAGAGTAAAATCCAAGATGGCTGCTGGCGGCCATGTTTTTCGGCCGAATGACCTCAAAATGACTCGTTCCCATCTACATGTCATTATTAACATTCATGACAAATTTCATGATGATCAGACTAAAGGTACAACCTGTAGCCCGTGCTAAAGGATTTAGTCATACAAAGAGTAAAATCCAAGATGGCTGCTGGCGACCAGGTTTTTTGGCCGAATGACCCCAAAATTACTCGTTCCCATCTACATGTCATTGTTAACATCCATGACACATTTTATGATGATCAGACTAAAGGTACGACCTGCAGCCCGTGCTAAAGAATTTAGTCATACAAAGAGTAAAATCCAAGATGGCTGCTGGCGGCCATGTTTTTTGGCCGAATGACCCCAAAATTACTCATTCCCATCTTCATGTCAATATTATCATCCACGACAAATTTCATGATGATCAGAAGAACAGTACGACCTGTGGCCCGTGCTAATGGATTAAATTTTTAAATCCAATATGGCCACTGGCGGCCATGTTTTTTGTCCGAATGACCCCAAAATGACTCGTTCCCATCTACATTCCAATTTCAACAACCAAGACAAATTTTATGATGATCAGACTAAAGGTACGACCTGTAGCCCGTGCTAAAGGATTTAGTCATACAAAGAGTAAAATCCAAGATGGCTGCTGGCGGCCATGTTTTTCGGCCGAATGACCTCAAAATGACTCGTTCCCATCTACATGTCATTATTAACATTCATGACAAATTTCATGATGATCAGACTAAAGGTACAACCTGTAGCCCGTGCTAAAGGATTTAGTCATACAAAGAGTAAAATCCAAGATGGCTGCTGGCGGCCATGTTTTTGGGCCGAATGACCCCAAAATTACTCGTTCCCATCTACATGTCAATATTATCATCCATGACAAATTTCATGATGATCAGAAGAACAGTACGACCTGTGGCCCGTGCTAATGGATTAAATTTTTAAACCCAATATGGGCGCTGGCGGCCATGTTTTTTGTCCGAATGACCCCAAAATGACTCGTTCCCATCTACATTCCAATTTCAACAACCATGACAAATTTTATGATGATCAGACTAAAAGTAGGACCTGTAGCCCGTGCTAAAGGATTTAGTCATACAAAGAGTAAAATCCAAGATGGCTGCTGGCGACCAGGTTTTTTAGCCGAATGACCCCAAAATTACTCGTTCCCATCTACATGTCATTGTTAATATCCATGACAAATTTTATGATGATCAGACTAAAGGTACGACCTGCAGCCCGTGCTAAAGAATTTAGTCATACAAAGAGTAAAATCGAAGATGGCTGCTGGCGGCCATGTTTATTGGCCGAATGACCCCAAAATTACTCGTTCCCATCTACATGTCAATATTATCATCCATGACAAATTTCATGGTGATCAGACGAACAGTACGACCTGTGGCCCGTGCTAATGGATTAAATTTTGAAATCCAAGATGGCTGCTGGCGGCCATGTTTTTTGTCCGAATGACCCCAAAATGACTCGTTCCCATCTACATTCCAATTTCAACAGCCATGACAAATTTTACGATGATCAGACTAAAGGTACGACCTGTAGCCCGTGCTAAAGGATTTAGTCATACAAAGAGTAAAATACAGGATGGCTGCTGGCGGCCATGTTTTTTGGCCGAATGACCCCAAAATGACTCGTTCCCATCTACATGTCATTATTAACATTCTTGACAAAATTTATGATGATCAGACTAAAAGTACGACCTGTAGCCCGTGCTAAAGAATTTAGTCATACAAAGAGTAAAATCCAAGATGGCTGCTGGCGGCCATGTTTTTGGGCCGAATGTCCCCAAAATTACTCGTTCCCATCTACATGTCAATATTAACATCCATGACAAATTTCATGAAGATCAGACAAACAGTACGGCCTGTAGCCCATGCTAATGGATTAAATTTTGAAATCCAATATGGCCACTGGCGGCCATGTTTTTTTTCCGAATGACCCCAAAATTAAATATTCTGGTCTAAATGTTGATGTCAACAGCTATGACAAATTTCATAATGATCCGACGAAAGGTACGACCTGTAGCCTGCATTGTTGACGCCTTACGTACACACGTACACACATACACACGCTCACACGTACACACGGACGACGGACGACAAAGCCATGGCAATAGCTCAAACTTTACAAAGTAAAGTTGAGCTAAAAATGACATGTAGATGGGAACGAGTCATTTTGGGGTCGTTCGGCCAAAAAACATGGCCGCCAGCAGCCATCTTGGATTTTACTCTTTGCATGACTAAATCCTTTGGCGCGGGCTACAGGTCGTAGCTTTGATCGGAACTTCATAAAATTTGTCATGGATATTAAAAATGACATGTAGATGGGAACGAGTTATTTTGGGGTCGTTTGGCCGAAAAACATGGCCGCCAGCAGCCATCTTGGATTTTACTCTTTGCATGACTAAATCCTTTGGCGCGGGCTACAGGTCGTAGCTTTGATCGGAACTTCATGAAACTTGTCATGGATATTAAATATGACATGTAGATGGGAACGAGTCATTTTGGGGTCGTTTGGCCGAAAAACATGGCCGCCAGCAGCCATCTTGGATTTTACTCTTTGCATGACTAAATCCTTTGGCGCGGGCTACAGGTCGTACCTTTGGTCTAATCTTTATAGAGATATGTCATGATTGTTGACATTGACATGTAGATGAGAACGAGTCATTTTGCGGTCATTCGGCCGAAAAACATGGCTGCTGGCGATCATTTTGGATTTCAAAATTAAATCCATTGGCGCGGGCTACAGGTCATACTGTTCGTCTGATCATCATGAAATTTGTCATGGATGTTAATATTGACATGTAGATGGGAACGAGTCATTTTGGGGTCGTTCGGCCAAAAAAACATGGCCGCCAGCAGCCATCTTGGATTTTACTCTTTGCATGACTAAATCCTTTGGCGCGGGCTACAGGTCGTAGCTTTGATCGGAACTTCATGAAATTTGTCATGGATATTAAAAATGACATGTAGATGGGAACGAGTAATTTTGGGGTCGTTTGGCCGAAAAACATGGCCGCCAGCAGCCATCTTGGATTTTACTCTTTGCATGACTAAATCCTTTGGCGCGGGCTACAGGTCGTAGCTTTGATCGGAACTTCATGAAACTTGTCATGGATATTAAATATGACATGTAGATGGGAACGAGTCATTTTGGGGTCGTTTGGCCGAAAAACATGGCCGCCAGAAGCCATCTTGGATTTTACTCTTTGCATGACTAAATCCTTTGGCGCAGGCTACAGGTCGTACCTTTGGTCTAATCTTTATGAAATTTGTCATGAATGTTGACATTGTCATGTAGATGGGAACGAGTCATTTTGGGGTCATTTGGCCAAAAAACATGGCCGCTGGTGGCCATCTTGGATTTTAAAATTCAATCCATTGGCGCGGGCTACAGGTCGTACTGTTTGTCTGATCATCATGAAATTTGTCATGGATGTTAATATTGATATGTAGATGGGAACGAGTCATTTTGGAGTCGTTCGGCTAAAAACATGACCGCCAGCAGCCATCTTGTATTTTACTGTTTGCATGACTAAATCCTTTGGCGCTGGATACAGGTCGTAGCTTTGATCGGAACTTAATGAAATTTGTCATGGATATTAGAAATGACATGTAGATCGTACCTTTGGTCTAATCTTTATGAAATTTGTCATGAATATTGACATTGACATGTAGATGGGAACGAGTCATTTTGGGGTCATTTGGCCAAAAAACATGACGCTGGCAGCCATCTTGGATTTAAAAATTCAATCCATTGGCGCGGGCTACAGGTCGTACTGTTTGTCTGATCATGAAATGTGTTATGGATGTTAACAATGACATGTAGATGGGAACGAGTCCTTTTGGGGTCATTCGGCCTAATAACATGGCCGTCAGCAGCCATCTTGGATTTTACTCTTTGCATGACTAAATCCTTTGGCACAGGCTACAGGTCTTACCTTTGGTCAGATCATTATGAGATTTGTAAAGACTGTTGACATTGACATGTACATAGATGGGAATGAGTCATTTTGAGGTAATTCGGAAAAAAACATGGCTGCCGGTGGCCATTTTAGAATTTACTCTTTTGCATCACTAAATCCTTTGGCACACCATAATCACCTCATCCCTGATCCGATGATTATAAAACTTGTCATGAATGTTGATATGGACATGTACATCTTGTCTTAATTAGACATTTCAATTAGCACCTTTCCTATTCCTCCATTTACTGTCAACCATCAAATTATTCCCCTACCTAAGTTGAGCTACAGTGTCATTGACACTTTCATTTTCAATATATTCTTTTAGAAATATTGGATTTGAAAAAAATAAAAAATAAAAATTTCTGGAGTATGTTTTCAAGATTTTGAGAAAAATAAATAGCCTCCTACCCTTATCTCAAAATTGAGATCTAATTGCCTGAGAACACAGATATTTTATTTAATGGCCTTACATGTAAGAAGTCCTCCAAATTGGCCATGGCAATAAACAATCCGTGGGAAAAGTTGTGGCAACATGTGGAATCTAACATGCTACATCATTAAATTTGCCTTTGGAAAATTTTCCTAATTTTGAGGGCTGATGTAAGTTGGTGTCTGACCAGATAACACGACCATAACACGATGATAGCATGATGATAACATGATGATAACATGACGCAACGAGATAAAACGATGCAACCAGATAACACGACCAGATCTGTTAAGTCATTCAAAATCACCAAAAAACAATATTATTTTATTTTTCGAATATTCATGCAATTACGCAGATTTCCCCATGACAGGGGTTTCCTTATTTCTGGTACCAAAAATACCCACACATTAACATTCACAGAATGTACCATCGATAACTTTTGATGTTCCCTCTAATTAAAGACTGATCAGTGGTTTCTGCTTCTTAAAATCTGTTAATAAATGGTGGAATCTGTCCATTGGGGTTAAACCATAAGAGGAGTCCATTTTGTAGTTTATTCCGATTTTTACTTTCGGTTTCGCGCATATCCGAGTGTATCTGGTGGAATTCTGAGTATATTTACTTAGCTTAAACGATGTGTCTGATTCTTTCTCTATAATACATGGGGGTAGTCTCTCCATCAACACCGGTGCAATTTGTGTTTTGAACCTAAAATTAGGTGGTAACGTTTAACCCTTTACCCAACAGAAGGGCCCTGTGCCAATGCATTCTCTTATATATGCGAGTCGACCATAGGTCGCCTCGCATATATAAGAGAATGCATTGGCTTAACTCATTAAAAATTATAAAATTGTTAAAGAATGTAAGAAAAAATGGTAAAAAGTGTTAAGTGTTTAGGCCAATGCATTCTCTTATATATGCGAGGCGACCTATGGTCGACTCGCATATATAAGAGAATGCATTGGCACAGGGCATAACTGTAACCATCACAATGTGGTCAATGAGCCGGTTCCAATTATATCCATATTTGTATGGTTTTATTGAGACAGACCCAAGATAATTTAGGCTGTTGCAGCTTTATTTGGCCGTTTTTGGCCGGTTTGTTGAGTAAAGGGTTAACAGGTGATCACTCATTGAAGGTGATATATAGAATGACTAAATCCTTTGGCGCGGGCTACAGGTCGTATATTTGGTCTAATCTTTATAGAGATATGTCATGATTGTTGACATTGACATGTAGATGAGAACGAGTCATTTTGGGGTCATTCGGCCGAAAAACATGGCCGCTGGCGATCATTTTGGATTTCAAAATTCAATCCATTGGCGCGGGCTACAGATCGTACTGTTCGTCTGATCATCATGAAATTTGTCATGGATGTTAATATTGACATGTAGATGGGAACGAGTCATTTTGCGGTCGTTCAGCCAAAAAACATGGCCGCCAGCAGCCATGTTGTTTGGGCGAACGACCCCAAAATGACTCGTTCCCATCTACATGTCATTTTTAACATCCATGACAAATTTCAGGAAGTTCCGATCAAAGCTACGACCTGTAGCCCGCGCCAAAGGATTTAGTCATGCAAAGAGTAAAATCCAAGATGGCTGCTGGCGGCCATGTTTTTTGGCCAAACGACCCCAAAATGACTTGTTCCCATCTACATGTCAATATTAACATCCATGACAAATTTCATGATGATCAGACGAACAGTACGACCTGTAGCCCGCGCCAATGGACTGAATTTTGAAATCCAAAATGGCCGCCAGCGGCCATGTTTTTTGGCCAAATGACCCCAAAATGACTCGTTCCCATCTACATGTCAATGTCAACATTCATGACAAATTTCATAAAGATCAGACCAAAGGTACGACCTGTAGCCTGCGCCAAAGGAAATTGTTGACGGACACACGCACACACGGACGACGGACGCCAAACCATGGCAATAGCTCAAACTTACAAAGTAAGTTGAGCTAAAAATGGTTGACGAGGCTTTTTAAAAGAAAATTTCTGTGATGAGGGAGATGGCTGAGAACTCAGAATGTTTATTTATGATTATTACCTCGGAATCTCGGATCAGTAGACATCCCATTCGCTTGTTGCCATGTGGAGTCTATAAATATAACTTTGTCAAACACTTGTTGTTGTTGGTCATGAGAAACACCCGACGGCATTCTCTCACTATGTAAATAGTCTTCAACTGTTCCTAAATTTGGCAAATCACAATTTTGTGAACAATTCCTAGAATCAGTCTTTTCATTTAACAGCGTTTTGTCATTTGAGGTGCAATGACTTGCGGTAATTTGACCGTGAGTTCTCACATTACAACTGCCTGTTATTTCTGGACGACGACTAGTAGAGAGTTCACTGAGCGACATGGAGTCTTCACTTGGAAACAACAATAGAACCTGAAACATGAAATATTCTTAATGTACTGGCTTACAAGGTCAATGTAAATATTGTTAGGCCAATGTATTCACTTATATATGGCAGGCTCCCATAGGGAGCCTCGCATATATTAAGAGAATGCATTGGCACAGGGTTTTTGTCCAAATTTCAGGAATCTCCAGTCATGAAAGGGTTAATTGCCTGGTTCGGGTTTACAAGTCAGAAAAAAATATTAGATATGTTTAAGTTTGGTACGCAACAAAATATCAGAACTTTTGTACCCTGTTGTTATGTTGGGTACATTGGATACATTTCAGAAGTACGAATTTAGAAAATTAGAATACATATTGACTGAACTAATTTACAATGGTTGAACCACTGAACTAATTTACAATGGTTGAACCACTGAACTAATTTACAATGGTTGAACCACTGAACTAATTTATAATGGTTCAACCACTGAACTAATTTACAATGGTTGAACCACTGAACTAATTTACAATGGTTGAAGCACTGAACTAATTTACAATGGTTGAACCACTGAACTAATTTACAATGGTTGAACCACTGAATTAATTTACAATGGTTGAAGCACTGAACTAATTTACAATGGTTGAACCACTGAACTAATTTACAATGGTTGAAGCACTGAACTAATTTACAATGGTTGAAGCACTGAACTAATTTACAATGGTTGAAGCACTGAACTAATTTACAATGGTTGAAGCACTGAACTAATTTACAATGGTTCAACCACTGAACTAATTTACAATGGTTGAAGCACTGAACTAATTTACAATGGTTGAAGCACTGAACTAATTTACAATGGTTGAACCACTGAACTAATTTATAATGGTTGAACCACTGAACTAATTTACAATGGTTGAAGCACTGAACTAATTTACAATGGTTGAACCACTGAACTAATTTACAATGGTTGAACCACTGAACTAATTTACTATGGTTGAACCACTGAACTAATTTACAATGGTTGAACCACTGAACTAATTTACAATGGTTGAAGCACTGAAATAATTTACAATGGTTGAACCACTGAACTAATTTACAATGGTTGAACCACTGAACTAATTTACAATGGTTGAACCACTGAATTAATTTACAATGGTTGAACCACTGAACTAATTTACAATGGTTGAAGCATTGAAATAATTTACAATGGTTGAACCACTGAACTAATTTACAATGGTTGAACCACTGAACTAATTTACAATGGTTGAACCACTGAACTAATTTACAATGGTTGAACCACTGAACTAATTTACTATGGTTGAACCACTGAACTAATTTACAATGGTTGAACCACTGAACTAATTTACAATGGTTGAAGCACTGAACTAATTTACAATGGTTGAACCACTGAACTAATTTACAATGGTTGAACCACTGAACTAATTTACAATGGTTGAACCACTGAACTAATTTACAATGGTTGAACCACTGAACTAATTTACAATGGTTGAAGCACTGAACTAATTTACAATGGTTGAAGCACTGAAATAATTTACAATGGTTGAAGCACTGAAATAATTTACAATGGTTGAAGCACTGAACTAATTTACAATGGTTGAACCACTGAACTAATTTACTATGGTTCAACCACTGAACTAATTTACAATGGTTGAACCACTGAACTAATTTACAATGGTTGAACCACTGAACTAATTTACAATGGTTGAACCACTGAACTAATTTACAATGGTTGAACCACTGAACTAATTTACAATGGTTGAAGCACTGAACTAATTTACAATGGTTAAACCACTGAACTAATTTACAATGGTTGAACCACTGAACTAATTTACAATGGTTGAAGCACTGAACTAATTTACAATGGTTGAACCACTGAACTAATTTACAATGGTTGAACCACTGAACTAATTTACAATGGTTAAACCACTGAACTAATTTACAATGGTTGAAGCACTGAACTAATTTACAATGGTTGAACGACTGAACTAATTTACAATGGTTGAAGCACTGAACTAATTTACAATGGTTGAACCACTGAACTAATTTACAATGGTTGAAGCACTGAACTAATTTACAATGGTTGAAGCACTGAACTAATTTACAATGGTTCAACCACTGAACTAATTTACAATGGTTGAACCACTGAACTAATTTACAATGGTTGAACCACTGAACTAATTTACAATGGTTGAACCATTGAACTAATTAACAATGGTTGAACCACTGAACTAATTTACAATGGTTGAACCACTGAACTAATTTACTATGGTTGAACCACTGAACTAATTTACAATGGTTCAACCACTGAACTAATTTACAATGGTTGAACCACTGAACTTATTTACAGTGGTTGAACCACTGAACTAATTTACAATGGTTGAACCACTGAACTAATTTACAATGGTTGAAGCACTGAACTAATTTACAATGGTTAAACCACTGAACTAATTTACAATGGTTGGAGCACTGAACTAATTTACAATGGTTGAACCACTGAACTAATTTACAATGGTTGAACCACTGAACTAATTTACAATGGTTGAACCACTGAACTAATTTACAATGGTTGAACCACTGAACTATTTTACAATGGTTGAACCACTGAACTAATTTACAATGGTTGAACCACTGAACTAATTTACAATGGTTGAAGCACTGAACTAATTTACAATGGTTGAACCACTGAACTAATTTACAATGGTTGAAGCACTGAACTAATTTACAATGGTTGAACCACTGAACTAATTTACAATGGTTGAAGCACTGAACTAATTTACAATGGTTGAACCACTGAACTAATTTACAATGGTTGAAGCACTGAACTAATTTACAATGGTTGAACCACTGAATTAATTTACAATGGTTGAAGCACTGAACTAATTTACAATGGTTGAAGCACTGAACTAATTTACAATGGTTGAATCACTGAACTAATTTACAATGGTTCAACCACTGAACTAATTTACAATGGTTCAACCACAGAACTAATTTACAATGAACCACTGAATTAATTTACAATGGTTGAAGCACTGAACTAATTTACAATGGTTGAACCACTGAACTAATTTACAATGGTTCAACCACTGAACTAATTTACAATGGTTGAACTAGGGTCCGGCGAATCGGCGATTTTGTTCGAATCGAATCTCGAATCGAATCAGACACGCGGATTTCACATCAAATCAAATCTCGAATCGAATCTTACTCCCCGTGGTAAATCGACAAGAACTAGATTTATGTCGGCGATCCCGGTGCAGCGCGAGTGTCTCCCCATACCATCACGTGTGCGTGTTTGGCAGCTTGCCGTGTGGACCTGCGTAACAATAAAAAATGTTGAGAACGGCACATGTGTTGCCGGTTAATTTTCGTTTTGAGTCTTTCTTTTCTTTTGTATCATGGTGGATTGCAGGATGACTGCGGCTAAGGTGTGCCCATAAGTGGGAGGTAGTGCCCGTTTTCTGAACTGATAGTACAGTCGTGCACGATTTGCACCTGAATTTGTCAACGCTCCATTCAAAATAACTTTTAATTTCCGCCATTATAACTTTGGATAAATAAAAAGTAGGGAAGGGCACAAGAGATGGTTGAACCATAAAACTAATTTACAATGGTTGAAGCACTGAACTAATTTACAATGGTTGAACCACTGAACTAATTTACAATGGTTGAAGCACTGAAATAATTTACAATGTTTGAACCACTGAACTAATTTACAATGGATGAACCACTGAACTAATTTACAATGGTTGAACCACTGAACTAATTTACAATGGTTCAACCACTGAACTAATTTACTATGGTTGAACCACTGAACTAATTTACAATGGTTGAACCACTGAACTAATTTACAATGGTTCAACCACTGAACTAATTTACAATGGTTGAAGCGCTGAAATAATTTACAATGGTTGAAGCGCTGAAATAATTTACAATGGTTGAACCACTGAACTAATTTACAATGGTTGAACCACTGAACTAATTTACAATGGTTGAAGCACTGAAATAATTTACTATGGTTGAACCACTGAACTAATCTACAATGGTTGAACCACTGAATTAATTTACAATGGTTGAACCACTGAACTAATTTACAATGGTTGAACCCACTGAACTAATTTACAATGGTTGAACCACTGAACTAATTTACAATGGTTGAACCCACTGAACTAATTTACAATGGTTGAACCACTGAACGAATTTACAATGGTTGAACCACTGAACTAATCTACAATGGTTGAACCACTGAACTAATTTACAATGGCTGAACCCCTGAACTAATTTACAATGGTTCAACCACTGAACTAATTTACAATGGTTCAACCACTGAACTAATTTACAATGGTTGAACCCATGGGTACACAGCACGGTACCCATGGTTACTTTACCTCTTATTAATGTTACATTGGTTACTTTTTATTTTTATTTCTTAGAAATTCCAAGGTATCAGGGTACATTGTATACAAATTAGAAAAGATATTCCCCGAACTACTTTCAGGCCCATGGGTACATACAGGGTTCGCGCTGCCACTTGCCAAATTTGCCAATGGCAAAAATAATTCATATTTGGCAAAAGATATTTTCATTTGGCAAAAGTTTTGGCAAGTCACTTTTTAATTCCTTAATAAAGTTGAAAAATATCGGTCAATCAATACCATTAATTTTTAGGAAACTGTTACAATAGAATTATATTAGTGTTGTTTTAATGGTTTCGGAAAAGTTAACACCTCCATTAAGATGCAGTTAATCTGGTAACATTATTATCGATGGATGAATTACCAGTATTTAGTGTGGTCATGGTGTTTACAAGGTAATCCTCTTGTGATGTTCCCTTCTGATGAAGCAATGTTCGGTGATTGGTTTATTGTTGTATGATAAACCACAATAGATATGCGAGTACATTTATTAACTAACTGCTTTCCTATCGATATCAAACGTCGTTCAAACCGCGAGTGTCGAAATATAAAATTTCAATCAAGGTTGCAGAAAATGATACTATCAGGGATAACATTTGGCAAATTCTAATTGAATTTGGCAATAAATATTTTCATTTGGCAAATTATTTGGCAAAAGTAAATTTCGGTCCAGCGCGGACCCTGGGTACATATGGTAAATGTGGTTTCTTCTGGTTACTTTACCTATTATTATTGTTACATTGTTTTACAAATATTTTTTCTAATTTGTAACAACAATTTACAAAAGTTATAATTTTTTCAGCGTACCAAAATTAGCCATACTTGTATATGAAAATTATGGTGGGTAGGTTAATTTTTTTATTTTAACATCTTCTTATGGCTTTTCCTTTTTTTCTTCTGCAAGTTGAGCTAAGGTTAAAATTTGAATTATCTTTGTACAAAATGTACAAGATGGCTGCTGGTGGCCATGTTTTTTGGCCGAATGACCCCAAAAGAACTCGTTCCCATCTACAAGTCATTATTAACATCCATGACAAATTTTATGAAGATCCGACCAAAGCTACAACCTGTTGCCTGCGCCAAAGGATTTAGTCATGCAAAGAGTAAAATCCAAGATGGTTGCTGGCGGCCATGTTTTTTGGCCTAACGACCCCAAAATGACTCGTTCCCATTTACATTGCAATATTAACATCCATGACAAATTTCATGATTATCAGACGAATAGTACGACATGTAGCCCGCGCCAATGGATTTAATTTTGAAATCCAAGATGGGCCACCAGTGGCCATGTTTTTTGGTCGAATGACCCCAAAATGACTCGTTCCCATCTACATGTCAATGTCAACAGCGATGACAAATTTCATGAAGATCCTATCAAAGGTACGACCTGCAGCCCGCACCAAAGGATTTAGTCATGCAAAGAGTAAAATCCAAGATGGCTGCTGGTGGCCATGTTTTTTGGCCGAACGACCCCAAAATGACTTGTTCCCATCTACATGTCATTGTTAACATCCGTGACAAATTTCATGTAATTCCGACCAAAGCTACGACCTGTAGCCCGCGGGAAAGGATTTAGTCATGCAAATAGTAAAATCCAAGATGGCTGCTGGCGGCCATGTTTTTTAGCTGAACGACCCCAAAATCACTCGTTCCCATCTACATGTAAATATTAACATCCATGACAAATTTCATGATGATCAGACTAACAGTACAACATGTAGCCCTCGCAAATGGATTTAATTTTGAAATCCAAGATGGCCACCAGCGGCCATGTTTTTTGGCCGAATACCCCAAAATCACTCGTTCCCATCTACATGTCAATGTCAACATTCATGACAAATTGCATAAAGATCAGACAAAAGGTGCGACCTGTTGCCCGCGCCAAAGGATTTAGTCATGCAAAGAGTAAAATCCAAGATGGCTGCTGGTGGCCATGTTTTATGGCTGAACGACCCCAAAATAACTCGTTCCCATCTACATGTCATTGTTAACATCCAAGACAAATTTCATGAAGTTCCGATCAAAGCTACGACCTGTAGCCCGCGGGAAAGGATTTAGTCATGCAAAGAGTAAAATCCAAGATGGCTGCTGGCGGCCATGTTTTTTGGCCGAACGACCCTAAAATCACTCGTTCTCATCTACATGTCAATATTAACATCCATGACAAATTTCATGATGATCAGACTAACAGTACGACCTGTAGCCTGTGCTAATGGATTGAATTTTGAAATCAAAGATGGCCGCTGGCGACCATGTTTTTCGGCCGAATGACCCCAAAATGATTCGTTCCCATCTACATGCCATTGTTAACATCCATGACAAATTTTATGATGATCAGACTAAAGGTACGAACTGTAGCCCGTGCTAAAGGATTTAGTCATACAAATAGTAAAATCCAAGATGGCTGCTGGCGGCCATGTTTTTTGGCCGAATGATCCCAAAATGACTCGTTCCCATCTACATGTCATTATTAACATTCATGACAAATTTTATGATGATCAGACTAAAGGTACGACCTGAAGCCCGTGCTAAAGGATTTAGTCATACAAAGAGTAAAATCCAAGATGGCTGCTGGCGACCATGTTTTTCGGCCGAATGACCCCAAAATGACTCGTTCCCATCTACATGTCATTTTTAACATTCATGACAAATTTCATGACAATAAGACGAACAGTACGGCCTGTAGCCCGTGCTAATGGATTGAATTTTGAAATCCAAGATGGCCAATGGCAGCCATGTTTTTTTTCCGAATGACCCCAAAATGACTCGTTCCCATCTACATGTCAATGTCAACATCCATGACAAATTTCATAATAATCGGACCAAAGGTACGAACTGTAGCCCGTGCTAAAGGAAATTGTTGACGCATCACACACGCACACACGGACGACGGATATAAAGCCATGGCAATAGCTCAAACTTTACAAAGTAAAGTTGAGCTAATTAAAGTGTCAATTAACAAATTTCTGAAAAAAATGATGGCTCCCATCTAGAGGTCACCTCGAAGATCCATATAAAGTTTGTAGATGATTAGATGAGGGATGCAGCCTGCAGGGTGAGCCCGCACAAATTGTCTATGGACAGATGCGCGCATGCAGACGATATACAGTATGTTAATTGTAGAGAATTATAGAAGGGTCTAGTTCAATTCGAGAGGAATATTAGTGACTACCTAATTCATATTAGTGACTACCTTATTCATATTAGTGACTACCTTATTCATATTAGTGACTACCTTATTCATATTAGTGACTACCTTATTCATATTAGTGACCACCTTATTCATATTAGTGACTACCTTATTCATATTAGTGACTACCTTATTCATATTAGTGACTACCTTATTCATATTAGTGACTACCTTATTCATATTAGTGACTACCTTATTCATATTAGTGACTACCTTATTCACATTAGTGACTACCTTATTCATATTAGTGACTACCTTATTCATATTAGTGACTACCTTATTCATATTAGTGACCACCTTATTCATATTAGTGACTACCTTATTCATATTAGTGACTACCTTATTCATATTAGTGACTACCTTATTCATATTAGTGACTACCTTATTCATATTAGTGACCACCTTATTCATATTAGTGACCACCTTATTCATATTAGTGACTACCTTATTCATATTAGTGACCACCTTATTCATATTAGTGACCACCTTATTCATATTAGTGACTACCTAATTCATATTAGTGACTACCTTATTCATATTAGTGACTACCTTATTCATATTAGTGACCACCTTATTCATATTAGTGACCACCTTATTCATATTAGTGACTACCTAATTCATATTAGTGACTACCTTATTCATATTAGTGACTACCTTATTCATATTAGTGACCACCTTATTCATATTAGTGACCACCTTATTCATATTAGTGACTACCTTATTCATATTAGTGACTACCTTATTCATATTAGTGACCACCTTATTCATATTAGTGACTACCTTATTCATATTAGTGACTACCTTATTCATATTAGTGACCACCTTATTCATATTAGTGACCACCTTATTCATATTAGTGACCACCTTATTCATATTAGTGACTACCTTATTCATATTAGTGACTACCTTATTCATATTAGTGACTACCTTATTCATATTAGTGACTACCTTATTCATATTAGTGACTACCTTATTCATATTAGTGACTACCTTATTCATATTAGTGACTACCTTATTCATATTAGTGACTACCTTATTCATATTAGTGACTACCTTATTCATATTAGTGACTACCTTATTCATATTAGTGACTACCTTATTCATATTAGTGACTACCTTATTCATATTAGTGACTACCTTATTCATATTAGTGACCACCTTATTCATATTAGTGACCACCTTATTCATATTAGTGACCACCTTATTCATATTAGTGACTACCTTATTCATATTAGTGACCACCTTATTCATATTAGTGACCACCTTATTCATATTAGTGACCACCTTATTCATATTAGTGACCACCTTATTCATATTAGTGACTACCTTATTCATATTAGTGACCACCTTATTCATATTAGTGATTACCTTATTCATATTAGTGACCACCTTATTCATATTAGTAACTACCTTATTCATATTAGTGATTACCTTATTCATATTAGTGACCACCTTATTCATATTAGTAACTACCTTATTCATATTAGTAACTACCTTATTCATATTAGTGATTACCTTATTCATATTAGTGACCACCTTATTCATATTAGTGACTACCTTATTCATATTAGTGACTACCTTATTCATATTAGTGACTACCTTATTCATATTAGTGACTACCTTATTCATATTAGTGACTACCTTATTCATATTAGTGACCACCTTATTCATATTAGTGACCACCTTATTCATATTAGTGACTACCTTATTCATATTAGTGACCACCTTATTCATATTAGTGATTACCTTATTCATATTAGTGACCACCTTATTCATATTAGTGACCACCTTATTCATATTAGTGACCACCTTATTCATATTAGTGACCACCTTATTCATATTAGTGACTACCTTATTCATATTAGTGACCACCTTATTCATATTAGTGATTACCTTATTCATATTAGTGACTACCTTATTCATATTAGTGATTACCTTATTCATATTAGTGACCACCTTATTCATATTAGTGACTACCTTATTCATATTAGTGACCACCTTATTCATATTAGTGACTACCTTATTCATATTAGTGACTACCTTATTCATATTAGTGACTACCTTATTCATATTAGTGACAACCTTATTCATATTAGTGACTACCTTATTCATATTAGTGACTACCTTATTCATATTAGTGACCACCTTATTCATATTAGTGACCACCTTATTCATATTAGTGACTACCTTATTCATATTAGTGACTACCTTATTCATATTAGTGACTACCTTATTCATATTAGTGATTACCTTATTCATATTAGTGATTACCTTATTCATATTAGTAACTACCTTATTCATATTAGTAACTACCTTATTCATATTAGTGATTACCTTATTCATATTAGTGACCACCTTATTCATATTAGTAACTACCTTATTCATATTAGTAACTACCTTATTCATATTAGTGATTACCTTATTCATATTAGTGACCACCTTATTCATATTAGTGACTACCTTATTCATATTAGTGACCACCTTATTCATATTAGTGACCACCTTATTCATATTAGTGACCACCTTATTCATATTAGTAACTACCTTATTCATATTAGTAACTACCTTATTCATATTAGTGATTACCTTATTCATATTAGTGACCACCTTATTCATATTAGTAACTACCTTATTCATATTAGTAACTACCTTATTCATATTAGTGATTACCTTATTCATATTAGTGACCACCTTATTCATATTAGTGACTACCTTATTCATATTAGTGACCACCTTATTCATATTAGTGACCACCTTATTCATATTAGTGACCACCTTATTCATATTAGTGACTACCTTATTCATATTAGTGACCACCTTATTCATATTAGTGACCACCTTATTCATATTAGTGACCACCTTATTCATATTAGTGACCACCTTATTCATATTAGTGACTACCTTATTCATATTAGTGACCACCTTATTCATATTAGTGACCACCTTATTCATATTAGTGACCACCTTATTCATATTAGTGACCACCTTATTCATATTAGTGACCACCTTATTCATATTAGTGACCACCTTATTCATATTAGTGACCACCTTATTCATATTAGTGACCACCTTATTCATATTAGTGACTACCTTATTCATATTAGTGACTACCTTATTCATATTAGTGACCACCTTATTCATATTAGTGACCACCTTATTCATATTAGTGACCACCTTATTCATATTAGTGACTACCTTATTCATATTAGTGACCACCTTATTCATATTAGTGACCACCTTATTCATATTAGTGACCACCTTATTCATATTAGTGACTACCTTATTCATATTAGTGACCACCTTATTCATATTAGTGACCACCTTATTCATATTAGTGACCACCTTATTCATATTAGTGACCACCTTATTCATATTAGTGACCACCTTATTCATATTAGTGACCACCTTATTCATATTAGTGACCACCTTATTCATATTAGTGACTACCTTATTCATATTAGTGACCACCTTATTCATATTAGTGACCACCTTATTCATATTAGTGACCACCTTATTCATATTAGTGACTACCTTATTCATATTAGTGACTACCTTATTCATATTAGTGACTACCTTATTCATATTAGTGACTACCTTATTCATATTAGTGACTACCTTATTCATATTAGTGACTACCTTATTCATATTAGTGACCACCTTATTCATATTAGTGACCACCTTATTCATATTAGTGACCACCTTATTCATATTAGTGACTACCTTATTCATATTAGTGACTACCTTATTCATATTAGTGACTACCTTATTCATATTAGTGACTACCTTATTCATATTAGTGACTACCTTATTCATATTAGTGACTACCTTATTCATATTAGTGACCACCTTATTCATATTAGTGACTACCTTATTCATATTAGTGACCACCTTATTCATATTAGTGACCACCTTATTCATATTAGTGACCACCTTATTCATATTAGTGACTACCTTATTCATATTAGTGACCACCTTATTCATATTAGTGACTACCTTATTCATATTAGTGACTACCTTATTCATATTAGTGACTACCTTATTCATATTAGTGACTACCTTATTCATATTAGTGACCACCTTATTCATATTAGTGACTACCTTATTCATATTAGTGACTACCTTATTCATATTAGTGACCACCTTATTCATATTAGTGACCACCTTATTCATATTAGTGACCACCTTATTCATATTAGTGACTACCTTATTCATATTAGTGACTACCTTATTCATATTAGTGACTACCTTATTCATATTAGTGACCACCTTATTCATATTAGTGACTACCTTATTCATATTAGTGACTACCTTATTCATATTAGTGACCACCTTATTCATATTAGTGACTACCTTATTCATATTAGTGACTACCTTATTCATATTAGTGACCACCTTATTCATATTAGTGACCACCTTATTCATATTAGTGACTACCTTATTCATATTAGTGACTACCTTATTCATATTAGTGACCACCTTATTCATATTAGTAACTACCTTATTCATATTAGTGACCACCTTATTCATATTAGTGACCACCTTATTCATATTAGTGACCACCTTATTCATATTAGTGACCACCTTATTCATATTAGTGACCACCTTATTCATATTAGTGACCACCTTATTCATATTAGTGACTACCTTATTCATATTAGTGACCACCTTATTCATATTAGTGACCACCTTATTCATATTAGTGACCACCTTATTCATATTAGTGACCACCTTATTCATATTAGTGACCACCTTATTCATATTAGTGACCACCTTATTCATATTAGTGACCACCTTATTCATATTAGTGACTACCTTATTCATATTAGTGACCACCTTATTCATATTAGTGACTACCTTATTCATATTAGTGACCACCTTATTCATATTAGTGACCACCTTATTCATATTAGTGACTACCTTATTCATATTAGTGACCACCTTATTCATATTAGTGACCACCTTATTCATATTAGTGACCACCTTATTCATATTAGTGACCACCTTATTCATATTAGTGACCACCTTATTCATATTAGTGACCACCTTATTCATATTAGTGACCACCTTATTCATATTAGTGACCACCTTATTCATATTAGTGACCACCTTATTCATATTAGTGACTACCTTATTCATATTAGTGACTACCTTATTCATATTAGTGACTACCTTATTCATATTAGTGACTACCTTATTCATATTAGTGACCACCTTATTCATATTAGTGACTACCTTATTCATATTAGTGACCACCTTATTCATATTAGTAACTACCTTATTCATATTAGTGACTACCTTATTCATATTAGTGACCACCTTATTCATATTAGTGACCACCTTATTCATATTAGTGACTACCTTATTCATATTAGTGACCACCTTATTCATATTAGTGACTACCTAATTCATATTAGTGACTACCTTATTCATATTAGTGACTACCTTATTCATATTAGTGACCACCTTATTCATATTAGTGACCACCTTATTCATATTAGTGACCACCTTATTCATATTAGTGACCACCTTATTCAAATTAGTGACTACCTTATTCATATTAGTGACCACCTTATTCATATTAGTGACCACCTTATTCATATTAGTGACCACCTTATTCATATTAGTGACCACCTTATTCATATTAGTGACCACCTTATTCATATTAGTGACCACCTTATTCAAATTAGTGACCAACTTATTCATGTTAGTGACCACCTTATTCATATTAGTGACAACCTTATTCATATTAGTGACCACCTTATTCATATTAGTGACCACCTTATTCATATTAGTGACTACCTTATTCATATTAGTGACCACCTTATTCATATTAGTGACTACCTTATTCATATTAGTGACCACCTTATTCATATTAGTGACCACCTTATTCATATTAGTGACCAACTTATTCATATTAGTGACTACCTTATTCATATTAGTGACCACCTTATTCATATTAGTGACTACCTTATTCATGTTAGTGACTACCTTATTCATATTAGTGACCACCTTATTCATATTAGTGACCACCTTATTCATATTAGTGACTACCTTATTCATATTAGTGACCACCTTATTCATATTAGTGACTACCTTATTCATATTAGTGACCACCTTATTCATATTAGTGACCACCTTATTCATATTAGTGACCACCTTATTCATATTAGTGACTACCTTATTCATATTAGTGACCACCTTATTCATATTAGTGACCACCTTATTCATATTAGTGACCACCTTATTCATATTAGTGACCACCTTATTCATATTAGTGACCACCTTATTCATATTAGTGACCAACTTATTCATATTAGTGACTACCTTATTCATATTAGTGACCACCTTATTCATATTAGTGACTACCTTATTCATGTTAGTGACTACCTTATTCATATTAGTGACCACCTTATTCATATTAGTGACCACCTTATTCATATTAGTGACTACCTTATTCATATTAGTGACCACCTTATTCATATTAGTGACTACCTTATTCATATTAGTGACCACCTTATTCATATTAGTGACCACCTTATTCATATTAGTGACTACCTTATTCATATTAGTGACCACCTTATTCATATTAGTGACCACCTTATTCATATTAGTGACCACCTTATTCATATTAGTGACCACCTTATTCATATTAGTGACCAACTTATTCATATTAGTGACCACCTTATTCATATTAGTGACAACCTTATTCATATTAGTGACCACCTTATTCATATTAGTGACCACCTTATTCATATTAGTGACCACCTTATTCATATTAGTGACCACCTTATTCATATTAGTGACCACCTTATTCATATTAGTGACCACCTTATTCATATTAGTGACCACCTTATTCATATTAGTGACCACCTTATTCATATTAGTGACCACCTTATTCATATTAGTGACCACCTTATTCATATTAGTGACCACCTTATTCATATTAGTGACCACCTTATTCATATTAGTGACCACCTTATTCATATTAGTGACCACCTTATTCATATTAGTGACCACCTTATTCATATTAGTGACCACCTTATTCATATTAGTGACCACCTTATTCATATTAGTGACCACCTTATTCATATTAGTGACCACCTTATTCATATTAGTGACTACCTTATTCATATTAGTGACCACCTTATTCATATTAGTAACCACCTTATTCATATTAGTGACCACCTTATTCATATTAGTGACCACCTTATTCATATTAGTGACCACCTTATTCATATTAGTGACCACCTTATTCATATTAGTGACTACCTTATTCATATTAGTGACTACCTTATTCATATTAGTGACCACCTTATTCATATTAGTGACTACCTTATTCATGTTAGTGACTACCTTATTCATATTAGTGACCACCTTATTCATATTAGTGACCACCTTATTCATATTAGTGACCAACTTATTCATATTAGTGACTACCTTATTCATATTAGTGACTACCTTATTCATATTAGTGACTACCTTATTCATATTAGTGACTACCTTATTCATATTAGTGACTACCTTATTCATATTAGTGACCACCTTATTCATATTAGTGACCAACTTATTCATATTAGTGACTACCTTATTCATATTAGTGACTACCTTATTCATATTAGTGACCACCTTATTCATATTAGTGACTACCTTATTCATATTAGTGACTACCTTATTCATATTAGTGACTACCTTATTCATATTAGTGACTACCTTATTCATATTAGTGACTACCTTATTCATATTAGTGACTACCTTATTCATATTAGTGACCACCTTATTCATATTAGTGACCAACTTATTCATATTAGTGACTACCTTATTCATATTAGTGACCACCTTATTCATATTAGTGACTACCTTATTCATATTAGTGACCACCTTATTCAAATTAGTGACTACCTTATTCATATTAGTGACCAACTTATTCATATTAGTGACTACCTTATTCATATTAGTGACCACCTTATTCATGTTAGTGACCACCTTATTCATATTAGTGACCACCTTATTCATATTAGTGACCAACTTATTCATATTAGTGACTACCTTATTCATATTAGTGACTACCTTATTCATATTAGTGACTACCTTATTCATATTAGTGACTACCTTATTCATATTAGTGACTACCTTATTCATATTAGTGACTACCTTATTCATATTAGTGACCACCTTATTCATATTAGTGACCAACTTATTCATATTAGTGACTACCTTATTCATATTAGTGACCACCTTATTCATGTTAGTGACCACCTTATTCATATTAGTGACTACCTTATTCATATTAGTGACCACCTTATTCAAATTAGTGACCACCTTATTCATATTAGTGACCACCTTATTCATATTAGTGACCACCTTATTCAAATTAGTGACCACCTTATTCATATTAGTGACCACCTTATTCATATTAGTGACTACCTTATTCATATTAGTGACTACCTTATTCATATTAGTGACCACCTTATTCATATTAGTGACTACCTTATTCATATTAGTGACTACCTTATTCATATTAGTGACTACCTTATTCATATTAGTGACAACCTTATTCATATTAGTGACTACCTTATTCATATTAGTGACCACCTTATTCATATTAGTGACTACCTTATTCATATTAGTGACCACCTTATTCATATTAGTGACCACCTTATTCATATTAGTGACTACCTTATTCATATTTAATTTCATGCAGTATTATATTTCGTTAATTTTTAAATTTTTCACACTTTAAATTCGCACACCGTTAAATAGAAATTCAAATCTGACAAAAATATTCCGTTACAGTTCTTAATTGCTTCTGAATGTGGATTTAAAGACCACAATAATATAAATGCACAGAAGATAACTAATAAATACTTAGTTGTGAAAATATATAAGTAACTCTACAATTGTACAGTTGGCCCAATAATAATTATCTTATTTCAGTAATTATGTGCATCACTGACATGAAATCCAACTAACTAAAGTGGCATCAACGACCTTCATCAAGCATCAATAGGCTGATGATTACAGAAATGACACTTCGTAGTCCATATGTATACTCATCAATACACCCTTTATTTTTCCTGTTTGTTTGGTAAACTTTTTAAGTCATTCTATTTTTCACTCAGTTTAAAGGTACTCAATCCGATCAGATGGTCCCCATACTATCAAGATACAACAACAACATTTCTTCAAAATACGCTTTAGTTTTCAGAATCTAAATATATTTTACATAATGTGAATTGGGGTTTCGAAAATTAAGTTGGTATTTAACTAGTGATTACCTTATCTTTGTTGTAATCTGGGAATTCTGGGAATGTGTAAATATCAACGTTATTCGGAGCCAGAATCTTCGCGTGACATGCTGTACTCTTCCCATCGACCTCAAGCCGGTGCTTAATTATATCGACCTTAATAGGAAGCTGAAAGACAAAACAGGGATTAACCACTCCACACCTTCTTTACTAAATACTCATTGATAAGTAGTTCCTTTGGGAAATGTTAAAAGAAATCAGCAAATTCTAAGTCGAAACTGGGCATTACTTAGACAGAAATGGGCATACCAGACCCAAATTATTGTATAATTACAGGATGTACACATACTCTTCCCAGGGATGTGCCGACCGGGTTGGGTGTCTCACCCCCCTCATTTTGACCAAATATTCAACAGTGGGAAAATCAGAGCATCCAGTTGGAAATTTCAATATAATTTGACATTTCCGACTTTCAGATTCCGTGACGTCACCCACTCTCGATAACTTTTATAAAAGCCATATTGGACTTGATTGTGTTGAGGTTACAGTGAAGTAATTCGATTGGTAGCGCCCTCCAACGGATTTTGGACCAAGATGCAGGAGAGAATTAAAAAAATTCTGGGCTCTGGTTGGTTAATAGTAGTTTCGATATTTAAACATATAAAATACATGCAACCACTCCTCTTGAAATTTCAGACTCCAAACAAAACATTGGCACATAGTAAAGCACGTGGTTCCTGGATTGAATTTTTTTGGTGGGAGGTAAAAAATGTCAATATTTTTTTCATGCAATTCTGACTCTAGATTATAAATCCCAAATTTAAAGGTACATTTCATGCTCGACGATATGATTTTTTTCATGCAGAAACTTTGCGCATATGCCAATCCTGGTGATCATGTACTCATTTATCACAATTCAGGGCTGCAGGCATTTATATGTTAACACTGAGGCCTATGGGAAATAATTACTTCACTGTAACCTTGAATATGGTTTCGGGAGTCCTATATGGCTTTCGGGAGTCCTATATGGCTTTCGGGAGTCCTATATGGCATTCGGGAGTCCTCTATGGCTTTCGGGAGTCCTATATGGCTTTCGGGAGTCCTATATATATGGCTTTCGGGAGTCCTCTATGGCTTTCGGGAGTCCTACATGTATATGGCTTTCTGGAGTCCTATATGGCTTTCGGGAGTCCTATATGGCTTTCCGTAGTCCTATATGGCTTTCCGGAGTCCTATATGGCTTTTCCCTGATTATTTTTTAACTATTCTATGAGCACCCTCTGAGACACAGACATTCCAAATGATCAAGAATTATAGTATTTTAATCATATTTTATGTCATAGATTTGTTATTAAAACTGTATATCAAAGCACTATAAAAATTAAATTGTCCATGACAATGTAGCTCAACTTTGCGAAGAAGTTGAATTTTTGTGATGAGCTATAAATGGAATGATGAATTGAATTTTGAAATCTACATGACAATATCAACAACCATGTCAAATTTTTATAATGATCTGACCAAAATATTTAGTCATGCAAAGAGTAAAATCCAAGATGGCTGCCGGCGGCCATGTTTAATTGCAGACTGACCCCAATATGACTCCTTCCATCCACATATCAATGTTAACATCCATGGCAAATTTCATGATGATCCGATCAAAGGTAGGACCTGTAGCCCATGCCAAATGATTTAGTCATGCAAAGAGTAAAATCCAAGATGGCTCCCAGCGGCCATGTTGTTTGGCGGAATGACCCCAAAATGACTTGTTCCCATCTACATGTCATGTTTTTTGGCCGAACGACCCCAAAATGACTCGTTCCCATCTCTATGTCAACAGGCATTTCAAATTTCATAATTTATCTGACCAAAGATACGACCTGTAGCCCATGCTAATGGAAATTGTTGATGGACGTCTCCACAATCACACACACATGGACGACATATACCAAGCCATGTCAATAGCTGAAACTTTAAAAGTAAAGTTGAGCTAAAAATAATTGGTGAATATATAATTACATGGGACTTTAAGCCTTACAATTTACTAGTACCTTGACTCTCGGAATCCTGTCTTCTATTTCCTGCATGGCGATGAAGCATGTATAGCAGTAATACATGCGAGATTTACAACACTTCCTGCACATGCTCCTTCCGTTCATCTCATCTAGGAACTGATAATCGTCAATCATCAGATGGGAAAATGGATCTTTGTCTGTTATAATCGATTGCTCCATCCCACTTTGTCATGTGATGGGTGAGACTTCAATTATTCTGCAAGAGTTAACATTTGATCATTTGTCATAATTATATTCTCCCATACAGCTGCTACATGTATATTCATCCGTCTGAAAGAATGACAGGCACTTCAAGCCTTTGATGGAGTCTTTTAGATCGAACTACACTTTCTCAGTCAGTATACATAACATAATTCATTATTTGGACAGAAATTACTAGCCCATTTATTCCGTCAGTGAAGATTCGGTCACTTCTCTCTCCAAAGAGTTGCTTGGTGTGACCACACAAAGAGAAATCGTCTCGCATGTCAAGATTTCTGTCGTCCGTCGGGAATATAAATAGAAAATGAAGGTAAAATAATGATGTTATGTTAAATATACATATCTCACGGGCAGTTTGATGTAAATGTATGTAGCTCTTGAGCAGATTAATGTTAAAATGTATGTACCTCATAGGCAGATTAATGTTAAATGTATGTACCACATGGGTAGATTAATGTTAAATGTACTGAATAACGTCAATAATCAATATGTATTAACTGTAGCCAGTATATATCACTTTCCTTCTTTAAAGTTGTTTGTTTTGCAAATTAGAGGGAACTCCCATATTGTGGGGACCCATATATATAGGGACTTCATCAAATTCTTATCGTCGTTTTCAATTGTCTGCAAATGTTTGCGGATATTGACGATAAAAAATTGCGGAGGTCCCTATATATACGGGTCCCTCCGCAACATAATTTATGAATTAAGCCATTATTGTTTATTATTCATCGAAGACTATGTATTAACTAGGCAATATACACCACACCATTAATCAATATTTTCCATCTTATTCCAAAATTAAAGGGACCTCCGGTCATGCATATATGGACATATATATATATGGGACCTCCGCAAATTCTTATCGCCGTTTTCAATCTCCGCAAAAGGGACCTTCACGAATATAATTGATGAATTAAGCCAAATTGTTTATTATTCGTTGAAGAATAAGTATTAACTAGGCAATAAACACCCCACCAATAATCGATATTCCCCATCTTACTCACAAATTAAAGGGGACATCTGCACATGCATGCATGCGGGCAAGTACATGTATATCGGGACCTCGAAAATTCTTATCTCCGTTTTCAATCTCCGCAAAAGGGACCTCCTTGAATATAATTGATTAATTAAGCCATTATTGTTTATTATTCGTTTAAGTATATACATGTATGTTAATTATCAAATTATATAACTTTCCTTATAAAGTTGTGTGTTTTGCCAATTTAGAGGTCATAGAGGGACCTCCGCGAATTGTTAATGCGATTTGAGGGACATCCGCGATTTAATTTCTGAGATTGGGAACCCACACTGCGTTCTCCTGGAGTACATGTAGATATTATATAGTTAAAGAATAATATTATTTAATTGACTTAATACCACAACTAATCAATATTCTTCATCGTATATATTCACAAATTTAATTTAATTTAAACGGGACCTCCGCAAATATAATTGATGAATTAAGCCATACAGCGTTCTCCTGGAGTACATGTGCGTTATACAGTTAAAGAATAATATTATTTAATTAGCTGAATACCATCAATATTCTTCATCTTGTTCACAGATTATAATGGGACCTCCGGGCATGCATGGGCACGTATATATGGGGTCTTCCACAATTTGTTTTTCTCATGGTATAATATTCAATCTCTGCAAATGGACCACTGCGAATATAAATAATACGTTGAATGTATTAATTAACAGTAGCCAGTATAGACCACTTTCCCTCTTTAAAGTTGTTTGATTTGCCAATTAGAGGGACATCAAATAATAAAATATTCTTATTCATAAATTATAAAGGGACCTATATAGCTCCGGGTATACATGGGCGCGCATGCATACATGTACATGGGGACCACCACAAATTCTTATCGCCATTTTCAATGTCCGCAAAGTGAATATATTGATTAATTAAACCATTATTATTTATTGAAGAATATGTATTAATATACACCACCTTTCTTCTTTAAAGTTGTTTGTTGTGCCAAATTTAGAGGGACCTCCGCGAATTGTGAGTTGAGGGACATCCGCGATTTGTTGAGCGATCAGAACACACGCGCACAACGTTCTCCTGGAGTATATAATGTGATTCCCTTCTTTAAAGTTGTTCCTTTTGCTAATTTATATATATAGAGGGACCTCCGCAAATTGTGAATGCGAGTTAACGGATTTCCGCAACATAATATTCGTGATCGGGACATCCACGCAGCATTCCCTGGGAGTATATATATATATATTATTTAGTTGACTGCATAACATCTATGCTTCATTTGATTCACAAATTTTAGGGGTACTCCTGGCATATACAGGGACATAATATATAGGCCCATAGCGAATGTATATCATATCAATGTCTGCCCATTGTGCTACGCAAATATAATTGATAGAACAAGACACTATTAGGCCAAACAAAATTAATGTTGTGGTTTGGGTTACATGCCAAAAAAAAAGAAGGTCGGTAAGTAGGGATATATATATATATATTTTTTTTATTCTTTTATTTGCAGAACGATTGGTGAAGAATACTGTGTTGATTCATAAATGATTGGCCATATTATCCATTCAATTCCAGACATGAGTCACTACACAGAGCATTTACTAATGACCTTTTTTATTTCAATAAAGAAATAAAATATTAAAAACTGATGTTTTTGAACTTTTTCCTGAAATAACTTGCAAGCTCCTACAGTAAGACCGACTGAGAGATAAAATGAATACAATACATCAATTTCATTCAATACAATTGGCTATAGCATTGCCTGTTCAGTCCTTCCCAGGAGACGGGAGTGATTGCTCTCGCACCCGTATGCACTCGTAATTTTCAATTCACGGGTGCTAAAATTCGCACCCGTCCTTCTTCACAAAATACTAATGGAGACTGTAATTGTTGGTTCAATATTGAACTATTTTAAGGTTTATTTAGATGCTTTACCATCTCAGTGCAACTATGGCATATTAAAGTGTAACTAGACATAGGTCTATTCCACAATGACTTTTTGTTTGAGCAAAAACCCAACTGACATGTACAATTATGGTATCGTATGGGTGCCATATTACACCCGTCTTCTGCATTACGGGAGCAAATAAATGCTCTCGCTGTGTTTTCCCCATGGGAAGGACTGCCTGTTTATTAACTGGATGATATGACACTAGCAGGTGGTTTCGGCATTTAGCCCTTATAAGGATGTTCTGACAGATAAAATTCAACAAAAATCCTTAATATGTTAGTTTGTTGAATAGTATGAATACATATTTTAGCATCCATCCAAATGGAGAATGGGAAATCCAATAGTAATTTTCTCTGTCTGCTGTTTGCTTCTAATACATTCTACCAAGAGATGAATATCATATTGAATGTGATACTTTTAAAACTGGATGGGGAATGAAACATGAATCTCATTCAAGGCAAATGCAATGGACATGAATTTAATAAACTCTGCATTTGCTGAAATTTCACTTCACATCTATCAGTATCACTGTGCTTTTAACCCTTTACCCAACAAACCGGCCAAATAAAGCTTCAACAGCCTAAAATATCTTCGGTCTGTCTCAATAGAACCATACAAATATGGATATCATTGGAACCGGCTCCTTGACCACATTGTGATAGTTACAGTTATGCCCTGTGCCAATGCATTCTCTTATATATGCGAGTCGACCATAGGTCGCCTCGCATATATAAGAGAATGCATTGGCCTAAAAAAAATCTTTTTTTAACACTTTTTACCAATTTTTCTTACATTCTTTAACAATTTTATAATTTTTAATGTGTTAAGCCAATGCATTCTCTTATATATGCGAGGCACAGGGCCGTTCTGTTGGGTAAAGGGTTAAATAATATAATAGATAAGTAGGCCATGCTGTGACTAATTTATTCTCAATTGACAAGTTGTTATACTTTAAATGTTATTTGTTCTGTCTGTGCACTGCTTGATCTTGGTTAGAATGTTGTGACTTGTGTACCATACATAATTGCACAGAACTGTTGTGATGTAGTCTCCCTCTGCAGCATCAATTAATTTTGAAAAATCGTAAAGTTGTAAAGTTGATATTTCATGTTTGTCCCAGATTTCTCCCTGCAGCTGGGTTTTTTTTTCTGGTGGAAGACCCCTTTTTAGACTCATTGAGCATCACTTTAAATGCATTTCTGGTTACTTCTGCTTCATTTGTAATTTGTGACCCGCCATATCAAATCCAGTCGGAAGTCGGGATTTTTTTACCCTGTGCCAATGCATTCTCTTATATATGCGAGTCGACCATAGGTCGCCTCGCATATATAAGAGAATGCATTGGCCTAACAATTTTTTATCATTTTTATTAAATAAATGTTTCTTACAATTTTTAGGACATAAAATAAAAAAACATCCATTACCCTGCAGGGAGCCCCACACATATATAGAAGCACATAGAAGAGTGTCGTCTGCTCATGTTTGTCTGGGGCTCTGTATGGGTGAAATTATAAAATTGTTAAAGAATACAAGAACAAATTATTAAAATTGTAAAAAATTGTTAGGCCAATGCATTCTCTTATATATGCGAGGCGACCTATGGTAAGATGCATTCATTCCCATACAACGCACACCAAGAGGCCACCGTGGTTCTGCAGATGCGATGGCAATCCAAGTTAGATACATTTATACTCATAGTAAATCACAACAAGGCTGATATGATATTCGGATAAGGATAAGATGTATTTTGCATTAAATGTTCTGGGGCTATTAAGCTCAGGCAAAAGAGAATGCATTGGCACAAGGTAAAAAAATCGCGACTTCCGACTGGATTTGATGGCGGGTCACATTTGTTTGTGCTACCGGTATGCATTTAAACATGATACTTTCACTGTAAGTCAATATCTACAACTTCTCCCATCAATATCACAGTGGCCGGGTCGTCGATAAACTCTCCGTCAAATAATTTTTTTTTTTTATATCTGTCGATATCAGGGATTACTCTCGGGATCCAAATAAACATACAGGTACAATGTACTCTTATTAAATAAACATACAGGTACAATGTACTCTTATTAATAAACATACAGGTACAATGTACTCTTATTAAATAAACATACAGGTACAATGTACTCTTATTAAATAAACATACAGGTACAATGTACTCTTATTAAATAAACATACAGGTACAATGTACTCTTATTAAATAAACATACAGGTACAATGTACTCTTATTAAATAAACATACAGGTACAATGTACTCTTATTAATAAACATACAGGTACAATGTACTCTTATTAAATAAACATACAGGTACAATAAACATACAGGTACAATGTACTCTTATTAAATAAACATACAGGTACAATGTACTCTTATTAATAAACATACAGGTACAATGTACTCTTATTAATAAACATACAGGTACAATGTACTCTTATTAAACATACAGGTACAATGCAGGCCTGGAAATCTCAAGGCGGGCTGGCGGGCTGCCCGCCTACAGCCCGCCTAGAATTTTCCAAGGCGGGCTTTTTATAGCCCGCCTCGTCAACGATAGGACATTTATTATTTAGTTATTTTATTGTGTTTAATGAGTAAAATACTGCATCGAAATCGTAATTATATTGTACAGTGTGGGGACTGTGCGCATGCGTGACCTGACGGTAATGTCAAATGGGAATTATAGCGGAATCAGTAAATTCCGGAACGAACTGTTTCGTAAATCTGATCTTTTGATCGATTCTCACACATTTTATGACCAAAATAAATTATTTCTCTTCATAAGATTGAGCTTACAATATATTTCACTGGATAAAATGAACACATGTTTGTGGATAGTGAGAACCAAATGTCACTGTCCCAATTAAGTTCAACCTTTCGTTCCGTTTCCGGTTCCTATCAGTGAAAATTGTATTTAGCTTGCAGCCGTCTTTTATCGCTTCGATTGACAATATTTTAATATAATTAGCTAAATATATCCACGTATTCTAGTTTACACTGTTATTCAATTATTAAAGTTCAGAAACTATTTTCTATGTCCCCAATTGCAAACACCCAGTAAATCTATAGATAGCGACTTGACTAGCAGCAGTCTGCGATCGGCAATGAAATATGGATTACATTGAGAGAGAAAGCAGTCAATATTCAAGTGCAAATATACTGGATTTAATATTGTTCTTGATTGTGTATTTTATGTAAAATTACACTTTCATGGAGAATGCTTTTAACGTGGATAAACTCACCCAATTCCGTTGCATGGGTTGGACACCGACTGACAAATTGTTGAGTACAAACACTCTTACATTTTGTTTCTTGTTCATATAAATTATCATAACATATAAAACATAGTTAAATATTCACCATACCATAATTACTGTGGGGGATTTTGACATTCACAACTCTGTGGACACTTTGTTTCCACATAAAAAAAAATAATTTAGATGGAGTTATACAACATCAAAAATAGACAAACTAACGGCATTAGTAACTCAGATAAAATAAATCATAACTTTAAAAGTTGAGGAGGGCTATAGCCCTCCTAGGCATATCTAGGAGGGCTATTAATAGCCCTCCTGGATTTTCTAGATCGCCAGCCCTGACAATGTACTCTTATTAAACATACAGGTACAATGTACTCTTATTAAACATACAGGTACAATGTACTCTTATTAAACATACAGGTACAATGTACTCTTATTAAACATACAGGTACAATGTACTCTTATTAAATAAACATACAGGTACAATGTACTCTTATTAAACATACAGGTACAATGTACTCTTATTAAACATACAGGTACAATGTACTCTTATTAAACATACAGGTACAATGTACTCTTATTAATAAACATACAGGTACAATGTACTCTTATTAATAAACATACAGGTACAATGTACTCTTATTAAACATACAGGTACAATGTACTCTTATTAATAAACATACAGGTACAATGTACTCTTATTAATAAACATACAGGTACAATGTACTCTTATTAACATACAGGTACAATGTACTCTTATTAACATACAGGTACAATGTACTCTTATTAAATAAACATACAGGTACAATGTACTCTTATTAATAAACATACAGGTACAATGTACTCTTATTAACATACAGGTACAATGTACTCTTATTAACATACAGGTACAATGTACTCTTATTAAACATACAGGTACAATGTACTCTTATTAATAAACATACAGGTACAATGTACTCTTATTAAATATTCTTATTAAAATCCACCCTGTATGCTGCTTATTTGGGTCCCTATAATTATTTTTATTTCATTCCAAATGACTGCTTTCATTTAAAACCAATTTAGGATGATGTAAAATGATTATTAAGAATCAGACAAGGGCTAACACAGCTTCTTCTTCTTCTTCTTGATAGGTGCCATCCGCAATTTTGCATATTGTCTCCGGCATAAAGACGATAAAATGGTTAAAACTATATACATATCCATCCAAAGACTCTATTTCTTCGTTGTGGTGAAATAAGGGATCATCTCTTTAAATGTTGCTATTAAAGTTCTCTGGGTTCTTGTAGGGCTAAACAAAGAATATGTTGTGAACTGACCCCATTATTTCACCCCTGTACTATTATTACGACTAGAGCTATAGCTCATATTAACAAGAGGTTGGTATAGGGTGAGTTAACCAACACATTAAAACTATATATATATATATATACCGTATATATATATATTACTGTAGTCTATAGGCAGTAATAATATATTAATGATTATATGCGAGACGATATTTATTTATGTATTATATTTTATTTTATTCTTGGATGACGCTAGAATATGGTCATATCCAATAAAGAATTTGAATTTGAATTATTAAATTTTGAGGAAATTTCTCCCAGCCGGGGCTGTACTATTATTCCGCCCCTATGTTTCTTTGGATGCCAAGAGTAGGGCGCTACACCAAACTTCAAGCTTGATCAAATCATAATGATTGGCTTTGAAAATGTCTTGAAAAGTTTTAGTTGGTGGACCCAACTATTCAAAAAGAGCTAGACGCTCTCGAATAGAGCTGTGCTCTGATAATTAACGTCAGGTTTACGGACTAGAAAAGTTTGTGGGTGTTTGATATTGTTATTAATTGTTTGCGTTCTACATGTGCTCACATTTGGGGAATATAAGCGCGTAAAAACTGGACGTTTTATATTGCGTGTGTTCGTTATGCACTCCGATAATTGGATTGTACTTACGATTATTCGTACCCGTAACATACTTCGGTAATTCGTAGGCCCTACCGTACCTAGGCTGTATGATACGCATTTTATTTTTTTTGGCGGCGAGGTGGAAAATATTTAGGGTCGCACGCAAATTTAAAATATGTCTCAATTGAAATATACACACCCGTTGCTCCCTTTAAATTCGTCTCTTTATCCCATTTTAGGGGACCTCGGCAAATAGGGATCTACTGCAAATCGTGGCACCCCAACGAAATTGAGAAACGTAATTTCTAACGTTGACGGTTGAGTAAGGAAATAATCAATGTAGTGTCCCCTAAGGTGGGTATCTAAAACGAAAAATAATTGAATATGACTTAGATGTAACTTTCTCACCAACATTTAAGCTCAATATTATCTGATTTATCGGACAAATCGTGGCCAAGTTGAGAAAATAATTCAGGGTTGTATCAAAAATGTTCAAACGGATTCGGATCCGGACAAAAAGGTGACAAAATCAGCGAACTCGTGCGCTAGTAATCGCAGTATATTTATAGGGACTAGGTAGATGAACTGAAGTATATAACAATGTTTTTATTGCGTTATCAAGAGAATTATAATCAGCGATTTAAACATTAAACAAAATTCGTTCGCAAAGAAATAGGTCTCTCAGAATAGGTCACTCTATAAGTCGTTGTGTGATGACGGTGTCACAGAACACACACCAAAGCGCGACCGGCTTTTCTTGTATCCACTCTTTCACTTGGCAACAACCCTATCAACATCGCTGGAATCTAAAGTACATACATGCGAGTCAAAGTATGTTATAGAAATCGGTCACATATTTTTATAAATATTTCGGCGGCTGTCTATGTGAAACATGCAGGCTATGTTGTCCGTACTTTATTTTTGGTGGAGTACGTATCACGTAGAGAACTAACAAACTCAATCGAACCAGAACAGTCTGACAAATATAGTGTGGGGATTATTCCCGGAGGAAATATAGCTGCGCGACAACAACTTTCAGAATGTATGACATCACTGAATTAAAGGCACGTACGGATGGTCTTCACGGTGGGTATGCTGTTAACATATAGTCACACCAGTTAAAACTGCCATAAACAGAAAGAATATTAAAATATAGACATAACTTGTTCTTACACCAATGATAGATATCGCGTAAATAGTATGGTATTGTCAAGTTCGTACGCTGTGTTATGTAAACAAAAACCAGGTTCTGTAACATTTTTGGCTTTCGTTTGTGCGAACTTGACAATAACATACTATTTAAGCGATATTTATGATTGGTGTAAGAACAAGGTCAGTCTATATTTTATTATTTGTCAATTTTAACAGAAATATACTCACCGCGAAGGCCATCAGTGCCTTTAATTCCCGTCAATATGTAGAAACCACGATATATATTGCGGTCATGGTTATAATGCTCATTACGATTTTGGTACAAGTTGGTGATATCACCAACATAATTATATAACTTTAATATATTAATATATACTGCATGCGGTGGGTGAAGACGGTTGTGACATATTACGTCAATATATAATTATATAGGCTTAACGCCTACATATGGTTGGGGAACACATCCGTATACAGGTCACTTACATGGGTTCGTTAACATCTTTTTAGAAAATTATTTCTTAAATTACTAAATAAGCTATAGCCAAATTAAATATAATCAATTGAACTGAAAAAAAAAGAACCGAGGTGTCAAAGAACAAAGTACATTTTAATACCCATCATTTGAAGTGGGGAGGGAAGTTAGGGAGGTACTTAAATTGTCAGAGTCCTACCTCAGGGAAATGTGAACCCGATAATTTCAATTTCGTTCATATTCATATATAAGAAATAATTTTAATATAAAATATCGCATATGAGCACAACAGCCTGCGATTCAGTCTGGTGAATATAAGAATTATTTCCTTGACGACAGAGACAACCAGGATACGACGAATTCTGGTTCACTTATTTTACCATCACCTGAAAATGAAAAAAAATAAATAAATAAGAAGACACATCTGTGAGAACAATTAAGATAAGCTTATTGACAATTACACACACACGGGGCCGATGTCACAACATAAATAACAATAAATATATATATGATACAATAAGTATACACAATTGTAATCCGAATTAAAATGGAAAAAAAAACAGAAAAAAAAACAGGAAAAAAAACATCATGTTTGTTGTTGAAAATCTGGTGTTTTAGACCTTTTGTGGAAAAAGAGACGGACCATGTTACAGATGATATTGCACGTTTCTGTTTTGTCATTTCGCAGTATGAAAAACAATACAGGTAAGTAAGTAATGCTACTTCAGAACTTTGACCTGTAGCACTAAAACAACGAAATGAGGCCGGATGTAACGAGTAAGTAACTGCAGAAACTACCAGAATTATAATATAGAATATTATATAGAATATAATATAGACAATTACTTACCTGTATTGGTTAACATATAAAACAAGATGATTTGATAGTAACCCAGACAATTACTTACCTGTATTGGTTAACATATAAAACAAGATGATTTGATAGTAACCCAGACAATTACTTACCTGTATTGGTTAAACTATAAAACAAGACGATTTGATAGTAACCCAGATAATTACTTACACCGTGTGGGTGTAATTGTCAATAATCTTAATTGTTCTCACAGATGTGTCTTCTTATATATTGACCGCAATATATATGTGTATTACTTACTTACCTGTATTGGTTAAACTATAACTATATTGTGTGCTTAATGACACAATGACGAGCTTCACTTGTCAGTAGCGCATGTACACACAAACTCCAGGCAGAGTTATCTCCCATCGCTTAAGTCGCTGAGATATTACTGCCATAACGACATTTGGTAAGGATTTCTTACGTGTTCTTAGTTCTTATGTTTTAGGATTAAAATTGTCTATGTCTGGCTCAGTCTATATTGTTCTTATCAATACCGATAAGCGAAAGAATTACCATTACTGTAAACTGTTGGTGGTCAACATAAGATAATATGTGACTAAATATAGTTCGGACGATGTGTAAAAATAGATGTATCGGTCCGCAATGTACCATCCTCGTGGCAGTGCTATATCGCAGTGCTAACGTAGAGGGCGCTGCATGGAGTTTGTTGTACACCATGCCCGACCACAGGGGCCTGTAATGCGCTATTAACGTGGAGCATGCGCGTATATATAGAGTCGGCGTGTTGGGGCAGTGGAAATGGGGGGGGGGGGGGGCAGCTGATTGCGCTACATGTCCATGTGCAATCGGAAACCTCGGTACTTTCCGTCGATTCCTCTGAATAGGTAAGCCGATTCGACGAGGGTGACGATTGGTTCATGTGGCCCGGCTGATCGAATCCCATGCAGTGAACAGTGTCAGTGACGGTCAAATTCTGGTAGTTTCTGGCAGTTACCGTTCTGCCGGCAGTCGATCACCTGTACCGGTCGTGGTATAGGCAAATTAACATATACCGACACACAGCCAGGTGATAGATGGATAGATGACAGGCAGCCAATGGGTGATTGGGTTTGATCAGAATGGCATTCACACTGCGGCAATCAAGCGGTTGTCTTGTGGAAAACAACCTAAAGTCTGTATTGGAGTATTGCCCAATTATGACATTCGTGCAGGGACGTTGTTAGAGGGTCTCCTTTGTGTGAACACAACTTGGAGTTTAAACCTGCACCTGAGACCCTCTAGCTACGTCTCTTGTACATATTATCAATAGAATACTCCAGCAATTCTGAATGACAACCCAACTAGAAATTGAAATACATCGTACAACTAGAATTGTTGGAACAGACGATAACCATTGACGAAATATAACACAATGCACGAACGGTTGCGGTGTACTCACTGAGCGAGTATTTAAAGGATACCGATTACCACTAATCAAATTGAACACGGTTCACCCATGCACTAGCGATAACATATCAATGAGTGTCTCCGATGAATCTTTTTTTTTCATTGGTCAATCAAGTCACATGTGGAAAACCTATTATTGTATTGGTCATCATGCATGTGAACGCGGCATTACAAGAAGTCGCCTTTTCACTGTTGGAATAAGAGTGGAGGTCTATGGTAATCGACACCTTTTGTGTGCCCCACAGACGCTTGTGATTACAATAATTGTGTTCTATAGTATAGGGCCCAGGTGTGTACTATAATTAATAAGCAATGCCACTGAGTCACGGCCATGTTGGATCCATCCGGCCTCATTTCGTTGTTTTAGTGCTACAGGTCAAAGTTCTGAAGTAGCATTCCATATATGGAGCTTTTGAATATTCACGAATTACACATATGGAATGCTACTCCAGAACTTTGACCTGTAGCACTAAAACAATGATATTCAATGATAATTACTTACCATCCATGTCGAATAAGGTGAACGCTCGCGCCATTATTCAATGATAATTACTTACCATCCATGTCGAATAAGGTGAACGCTCGCGCCATGTCCGGAATTTTAGAGATTGATCCGTCACCGTCCGTATCAACTCGGTGGAACAATCGAACGGCATCGTCCACGTGTCCCAGGTTATATTTATGCCAAGTTGTTGTGAATTCTGTTTCTGATACCAAACCATTCCCTGGAAATAGTTATGGTATTCTGTCCTTATAGACCCAATATATGATACTTCCCCACAGTACGTTGTTTAAGCCAAAATATTCACAGTACCAGTAAGTGTAAAATTATATAGAACTAAAACCATAAAGGTAAAGTGTATCTTTTTATTCCTCTAAGCTGCATGGAAGGATCTGCTTTCATTCAAAGATGGCCAGCGTTTGGCACACATATACACACACAAAACAACAAACAAAACAAAACATTTAAAAACAACAAAAACAAGAACAGAAAGTCAAAATTAAACAATCAAATTTAACAATTTAAGCCTTTGTAGCGGTCGCGTTGTAAATATAGAAGGCCGATGACTTCTCTGATCGAGAGGTCTAGATTTCTTGGTCACGGTCGTTAGACGTTTTGTGTGATCACCGAAGTTAAGCAACGTCGATCCCGGTTAGTACTTGGACGGGTGACCGGCTTGGGATTCCGGGTGCTGCCAACATTCGGTGCGACTCCCGCACCTCTCTCTCTCTCTCTCTCTCTCTCTTCTCTCTCTCTCTCTCTCTCTCTCTCTCTCTCTCTCTCTCTCTGTCTCTCTCTCTCTCTCTCTCTCTCTCTCTCTCTCTCTCTCTCTCTCTCTCTCTCTCTCTCTCTCTCTCTCTCGTCCTGCTACACTGGGGGCTCGTCCTGGATATGAACCCGGGACTTCTCCCTCTCGTCCTGTTACACTGGGGGCTCGTCCGCTCCTCGCAGTCTGTATCATGATACGACCGCTCTGGGGGAGGACTCGGGTGAGATTCGGTGAATTTCAAAAAGAACGGGGGAGCAGTGTGTCGACCAAAATTAAACAATCAAATTTAACAATTTAAGCCTTTGTAGCGGTCGCGTTGTAAATATAGAAGGCCGATGACTTCTCTGATCGAGAGGTCTAGATATCTTGGCCACGGTCGTTAGACGCTTTGTGTGATCACCGAAGTTAAGCTGAATAGGTCATTGTCGCATGGTTTCTGGCAAAAAGACACCCAGCATCTCTTAAACTGTCAAAAAGACACCCATGATCTCGTAAACTGTCAAAAAGACACCCAGGATCTCAAAGTATCGCCAAACAACGGGAATATTGTTTAGTCGTCTGCTATTAATATTAAGATAATTATTTGTTTGTGATCGGAGTGAAATATCAACGAAATTTAATTCGGCTTTGAGCCTGACTTACAGCGCAATTCCACATCCTTGATAGTTGGACCAATATTAATAGCAGACGACTAAACACACTTCCCGTTGTTTGGTGAGACTTTGAGATTCTGTGTGTCTTTTTGACAGTTTAAGAGATCCTGGGTGTCTTTTTGCCAGAAACCATGCGACAATGACCTATTCAGCCGAAGTTAAGCAACGTCGAGCCCGGTTATTACTTGGGATTCAGGGTGCTGCCAACATTCGGTGCGACTCCCGCACTTCTCTCTCGTCCTGCTACACATTCTAGGTATATTGCATGGGGCTGAACAAAGGCGATGGAGCCAGGGGGTATGTCAGGGGAGTTTTATTGAAACGTGTAATGTGATTGTTCACGCATACCACAGCGGGGTGATAAAAAAAAGTAAGTAATGTATGTAAAAAATAACTCACCATCGATGTCAAACGTGTCCACGAGGTCGTCCATTTCTGCCCTGGACAGAAACCCATCGGCACCACCATGTAGTACGTCAGCCGACCGGAACAGTACCCGAACGTATGTGTTGTCCGTTAACGGCGGTCTACCGTGGTCACCATCGACACCCAAACTGAAATGTAAAAGCAGACGGTCGATGCACGAGTTCTATAGTCAGGGGCGCCGGAAGAGGGGGGCAAAGGGGGCAGCTGACCCCCCTGCCATTGACCAAGGGGGGCGAGCGTGGGCAGGACTTGCCCTTTTTCTGGAGACAGAAAATGCTTTTTGTGTGTTTAATCTCATGTTTTTATAGCAAAATGTGACTTTTTTGGTCCAAATACCACCAATTTCACAAGGAATATAAATTTTTTGTCAATTTTATCACAAAACGGCCATAAAAAACCGACAAATACCATTAAAATAGGGATTTTTGCCACAATGAATTTATGGTTATTTTCCTGAGTTTGCTGAGAAAATGCCCTTTTTTGCGGAATAGTGCCCTTTTTGTAGGCTCTGTCCCCCCTTCCCTTGGATGCTTCCGGCGCCCCTGTCTATAGTCCTAAAATATTCATTTGAGCTTTTACTTAACGTGCCGACGCTGAATACGTAAATCCATAACATAGTATGGATAGAGTCTGCTTCTAACAATTCATCCTTTACACAGTCCAACATCAGTATAGGCCTTTTTACCCTGTGCCAATGCATTCTCTTATATATGCGAGTCGACCATAGGTCGCCTCGCATATATAAGAGAATGCATTGGCTTAACAATTTTTTATCATTTTTATTAAATAACTGTTTCTTACAATTTTTAGGACATAAAATAAAAAAAACATCCATTACCCTGCAGGGAGCCCCACACATATATAGAAGCACATAGAAGAGTGTCGTCTGCTCATGTTTGTCTGGGGCTCTGTATGGGTAAAATTATAAAATTGTTAAAGAATACAAGAACAAATTATTAAAATTGTAAACAATTGTTAGGCCAATGCATTCTCTTATATATGCGTGGCGACCTATGGTCGACTCGCATATATAAGAGAATGCATTGGCACAGGGTATAGGCCTACGTTTGAGTGATGTCTTCGTGGCCGGAGTCAATTTGAGTTTAAAGAGGTACTGTACGCCATTTTCAATAAATTTCCGGTGATAACAACGATCTATTATCGATAATATATAGAAACATAAGTAGTTGGAGTCGAAGATGTATTCTGTAAACGCTCTGGTTAATATGCTATCTTAAAATTTAATAATTTAAAAATTAATAATTTAATTTAAATTGAATTTATGACTCCAGCCATAAAATGGCGTAAATTAAAATACGAATTTCCGTGAACAAAACGTAATCAAATTATTTGAGGGATACTGGATTAGTAAACCACGATCGTTTAGAACATTATGATGATACGGAGAGAAAACTCAAGCCACTCACTGACTAGTGACGATACAATAACTTAAATGAGTATATGGGACTAGTATGCATATAATATAATAACTTTTATTTTATACATTTGGTTGAAAACTGTATAAAATTAAAGGGGTACTGTACCCAAGATGTTGTTGTTGGTTTCTATAATCCCCGAGTCGGAGAATAAGGTAACAACTTTTCCATTTTTTGAAAGTCTGTTGAGTACGAAGTATTGTTACGGATGGCAAATTTACCGGAATGCAAAAATACAAATTGTCGTTGTCGAGTAATTTTTGTAAAGTTTTCAACCAAATGAATCAAATAAACATTATATTATATGCTTAGTAGTCCCATATACTCATTTAAGTTAGTGTACCGTCGCTAGTCAATGAGTGGCTTGGGTTTTCTCCCCGTATAAGCATAATGTTTCAAACGATCGTGTGTGAAATTGTTTTCCTAATCCAGTATCCCTCAATTATAATTTGATTACGTTTTGTACACGGAAATTCGAATTTTAAGAGACGCCATTTTATGGCTGGAGCCATAAAATCAATTTATATTAAATTATTAACTTTTAAATTATTAAATTTTAAGATAGCCTATTAACCTGAGCGTTTACAGAATACATCTTCGACTCAAATTACTTATATTTCTATATAGTATCGATAATAGATCGTTGTTATCACCGGGAATTTATTGAAAATGGCGTACAGTACCCCTTTAATCGACAACAACAATTTGTATTTTTGCATTCCGGTAAATTTTCCATCCGTAACACTACTTCGTACTCAACAGACTTTCAAATAATGGAAAAATTGTTACCTTGTTCTCCGACTCAGAGACTATTGAAACCAACAACAACATTGGGGTACAGTACCCCTTTAAGGGGAACTGGCTAAATATTTTTATTTGCGCTTCAGTGCAAATGCATTACGCTTCAGTGGACATGAATTACGCTTCAGTGAAAATGAATTACGCTTCAGTTTAAATATGAAGTATTTGCGCTGTTGTATTGCGCTTCAGCTCAAATAAGGAATAAATGTGAAAAATCAAAACACGATGTCAAATTAGATTTTAGTTTTACAGATGGACGAAAGACCCCGAAAAATATGTTTATTCCCGAACCGCCGATTGCATAGAAAGCTACCGAACTTTTTCGGTTATGCCTATATATACACCGAGTATAGGGGAAGTTGTTTATGGCGATATTATAGTAAATGATTACAACATATCTTACTACTATAAGTTTTGCTCCAGATGGGTATATATATATACACTCACCATGAAGACAATATGATCAGTAATACACTCACCATGAAGACAATATGATCAGTAATACAGCTCCGTGTAGCATCTTCACTCTCTATTCAATATTCAAGCTGAACCAGAAGCTGAAACAATCACATTAATTGTATATTGTCAAACGAAATAAATATATTGGCAAACGATATACATATATTGACAAATGATATACATATATTTACAAACGATTTACATATATTGGCAAACGATATACATGTATTGACAAACGATATACATGTATTGGCAAACGATATACATGTATTTGCAAACGATATGCATATATTGGCAAACGATATACATATATTGACAAACGATATACATATATTGACAAACGATTTACATATATTGACAAACGATATACATATATTGACAAACGATATACATATATTGACAAACGATATACATATATTGACAAACGATATACATATATTGACAAACGATATACATGTATTGACGATATACTTATATTGGCAAACGGTATACATATATTGCTAAACGATATACATATATTGACAAAAGATATACATGTATTGACAAACGATATACATATATTGGCAAACGTATACATATACTGACAAACGATATACATGGATTGGTAAACGATATACATATTTTGACAAACGATATACATATATTGACAAACGATATACATGTATTTACAAACGAAATATATACATGTATTGGCAAACGATATGCATATATTGGCAAGCGATATACATATATTCACAAACAATATACATATATTGGCAAACGATATACATACATTGGCAAACGATATACATATATTGGCAAACGATATACATAAATTGGCAAACGATATACATATATTGACAAACGATATACATATATTGACAAACGATATACATGTATTGACGATATACTTATATTGGCAAACGGTATACATATATTGCTAAACGATATACATATATTGACAAAATATATACATGTATTGACAAACGGTATACATATACTGACAAACGATATACATGGATTGGTAAACGATATACATATATTGACAAACGATATACATATATTGACAAACGATATACATGTATTTACAAACGAAATATATACATGTATTGGCAAACGATATGCATATATTGGCAAGCGATATACATATATTCACAAACAATATACATATATTGGCAAACGATATACATACATTGGCAAACGATATACATATATTGGCAAACGATATACATACATTGGCAAACGATATACATATATTGACAAACGATTTACATATATTGACAAACGATATACATATATTGACAAACGATATACATATATTGACAAACGATATACATATATTGCTAAACAATATACATATATTGACAAACGATATACATGTATTGACGATATACTTATATTGGCAAACGGTATACATATATTGCTAAACGATATACATATATTGACAAAAGATATACATGTATTGACAAACGATATACATATATTGGCAAACGGTATACATATACTGACAAACGATATACATGGATTGGTAAACGATATACATGTATTGACAAACGATATACATATATTGACAAACGATATACATGTATTTACAAACGAAATATATACATGTATTGGCAAACGATATGCATATATTGGCAAGCGATATACATATATTCACAAACAATATACATATATTGGCAAACGATATACATACATTGGCAAACGATATACATATATTGGCAAACGATATACATAAATTGGCAAACGATATACATAAATTGGCAAACGATATACATATATTGGCAAACGATATACATATATTGACAAACGATTTACATGTATTGACAAACGATATACATATATTGGAAGAGCGACACATAAGGCAGCTGCGGCGTTCATATACATAAGTTTAGGCCTTTGTATAATATTAGTTGACTTACAATTGTCATATAAACTTGGTCGAACAGCTGACTGGACAGTTGTTGAATCAGAATGACAAGGACACGAATCGAGTTACAATAATGTCTCCTCGACAGTCACACCGCTTATCTGTGAAAGAAGGACGTTCACAGCATGCAAAGCAAATACCAGAGACCAGATTGCTGATAAGCATTGGCCATGCAATCTTATGATATTATACCCCACAAGAGTTGTACAACTTCAAGGGCAAACTCAGTCTGATTAAAACCAGATTGGAACGTGTGTACTGACTGATAAGCAGTTCCAGGCTGGTTTTAATCAGACTGGGGCAAACTCAAACTGCAAGGGAAAGGCAGAGTCGTAATTTCGCTAAAATCCGGATTGAGAATCCGAAGCCGATTACGGGGGCGGGGCTAAATCCCGATTCTAGGTCAGATTTTGAAATCCACGTGGTCTCCGAAACTTTCTCCCAGCGTCAAACATGGCTCATGTATTTGACACAAGTATCATTTGTATCTTATATGTATAAAGTGCATGTTTGTTGTGAAAGTCATGCTTTTCTTCTATGTGTATATATACACGGCACATAATTTGCTGCCAATCCGACTTAATCGCATCTTTTTTTTCAAGTTAAAGTGTGTTTATTGATGATGGCAAGCATATCTAAACATGACAGCTCTTAGTCTTGATTGACAGCCGTCTTGTTCCAATAGACGTCTGATAACAGCTGCGGCCATCTTAATTTAAGATTAAGCTCCGCCCCTCAACATCTACTGGCGCTTTGTTGGGATGACATTAACTAACACGAACACTGACTTCCGGGTTGATAACACGTTTTTCGAAAACAATGGATCTAAATTAAAAATCAAGATTAAATCTACTTGAAAACGAAATGACACAAGACTAAATCATAAAATTTAACATCATTGAGTAAAAGCACAAGAAAAGAGAGTGCGTGCTCCGCATATCGAGATAAATCGATCGAATTGATGGATGCACGATATTGGGCAATAAATTATAAACTGAGTTACTGAATTCACTAACTAACGGATCACAAAATCTATTTGTTATTGTAGGGCCATTAATGCCCTATGCTATATCTGATGACTGTTGGACATGAAGATTAGGCAAGTTTTTATCACTTTATTTCACCAATCAACTTTCAATCAATACTTTCTCATATGTCCTGTCCATCTATTTGTTTACTCTGTTACTTGTTTGTCTGTTTTATCTAAATTACTCTACCTGTGAAGGTGACTTGATTGTCAATAAACTTATCTTTACATATATGATAGGCCAATAGATATATATCTGTGTTGATTCGTTACGGTATTTAACGTACAAGTCATATTTATAGCTCTTATTAGTTGGGTTGTACCACAGTCCCTAGGAATCACTGTTAGTGTTAGTTGAATAAAATATTATTTAATAATATTAAATCAATATATTATAATTAGTTATTATATTAATAATATTAGATCTGTATAGAAGAGGTAATGTATCTAGATCTATTTGTTATATTTTAATCAAATTTAATATTATATGGACAGTGATTCCTAGGACTGTGGTTGTACATACTAGTATATGCTAAATATGTTGATGTTCTTTGTTGGTTCTTTCGGTTGATGTTATTTCACGGTGTCTGTATCGTCCAGATGATCAATTTCATTATTGTCAACTCAGTCTTGAAAAAATGCATATTTCTATTGAGACTTATTTGCTATTATTGCACAAATTATTAAATATTGAAAACAAATATACATTTGGTCAAAATTAATTATGAGCATTGAGCAGAGCCTGGTTGAAATGCTACGGTGTGGCGAATCATACTCGTCTGCGAGCGACGGTCAGAACTGATGCTATATATGCATGGTTCTATTAATGGTTTGTATTTTGATGAGGTAAACTGCTCGTAACCTCCATTGTAGACAATTTCACACCAGGTTCTATTCATAAACAAATTAGAAATTTGGCATAAGGAACTGTAGTAAACAAATGTCTGTCCAAATGACTAGATCATTGAGACTCGGGCAGACATATACGGGTAATCCAATGTTAATAATGTAATGAGGCAGCATGTTTAACACAACCTTTATTATTAAACATTATAAAGTTAATATATTAAAGACATATTATGGACTTGTTCGGGCACGTGAAACTGATAAGTTAGTATTCAGGCACCATGCCAACTGGGAGAATGTAGCATTCTACTATCAGAGGCTCAGAGCCAAAAATCTGAAACAAATCGACCGTACCACTCCATTGAAAACATCGCCTGAACTATACTCAAATGTAAATATTTATGACTAGATTCGGGATGCAACTATCAACGATAAATTTACAAAAATGATTCCGCCAACGAAAGTCACTGCATTTCAATAATATATAAGAATGACGGTGTGTGTTGTGAATTTGGAAATAATATTTGTAAAATGTAACTAAGTACTTTGAGGAAGATTATTCACCATTTCTATTTGGTCACCCTACTGGAGTGTTTCACATCACTTTAAAATTTAAAGAAATATGGTCGAAATGCAAATGAAAGAAATAATGTTGAATGAGGCCAGAAAATAAAGATGCTTTGTTTCCGTGCATCGACCGACCCTAAAAAATAACCCGCCGACCCTAAAGTGTTTATTGATATTTGGAGAAAAAGTTTTCTAAATTTTTTATTTCTGTTTTTACGACTATTAAATGCTCATAAATATTGATGATTATTAGTGTACAAAACACATGGCTTCTAATAACATATCCCTGTGAAAAGTGACGTGAAGTGTGTGATGGGTTGTGGATTGATGGGCATGAATTTTGCAATTTTAATTTTATGAGAGTGGATCCCATGCCTGGCTGCTTTACCTGTATGCCTTGTTTCGGACTTATGGAACATACTCTTGGGTTCCAAATAAACATGCATGCATATTTGTTATTTTATTTGGAAATCTGCCCCTGCATAGTGGTTATTTGGGCAGCCCTGGGAATTAAGGAAAATTTGCCTAGGCAATTTTTTTTCCTAGGTAGGCAATATTTTTGCCTAGGTGAAAGAAATCAGCCTAGGCAAAAACAGATTTTACCTAGGCAATTTTGCAACAATATTGCCATCTCAAATCAATATGATTCAATAATAACCTGAAATGCTTAGTTATTTTGGAGAAAATTTCCAGGCCACTACTCGTCATATATATACATTCCACAAAGCATCTCCAAAACTAGTGCCCTTATGGGTAGCTAGTTAATGGCCCAGTACCATGGAATCAATTTTAGGACAATATATGTAAATAGTGATTTAAGGAAGTCATTTTGGCTAAAGAGGTTCTATTTCTGATAAGACACAAATCAATTTTAGTAACCCAATGAACTTGTTTTACCTAGGCAATATAATTTCCTAGGCAAACTTATTTTGCCTCTGCTTTTACCTAGGCATTGCCTATTGCCTAGGTCAATTCCCAGGGCTGTTTGGGTCTGCAAGTTTATTAATTTTGAGGCTATGCAAATTTAAAACAGCACAAACTCAAGATTTGTATATGATTCTGATACCAAATTGATGAGCTTATAACTTTATGCATGTACAAGTTCAAGTATATTGCATACATGTGAACATTTAAATATTGAATAAACACCACATGACACATATTTTGTTGATTACCATGTGTGATTGCTTGGCCTATATTGCATGTACTATACAAATAATTGTTTATTAATAGTTGATGTTTTGCTCAGTTTCCCCTGTGGTATTTTTTGGGTCTGCACTGTTATTAACTTGCAATGGAATCCCCCCCCCCTGCACTTTTATTTGGAGCCCGAGAGTACAGATAGGAACACTATCAACAATCATGGTGGTGTGTATCTGTACAGTAATGCCATAAGTAATTGACTCTCTATCTACAGCAGAGTTATGGGTAACTTTTCAGGATTTAGTACTTAGGGCATTACTGTAAGTATATATACATGTATAGAGGTTATCACCACATATGGTAGGGGTACAGCTACTGTTTCCAAAAACCAGGCATGCTAGGTTGGGTGTACTGGCTACCTCCAGACAATGGGATGTAGTCGTCACAATACAAGTACAGTATTATAGTCGTGTCATGGGTAAAATTATAAAAAAGTTAGTGACATCAATTTCGTACCAAGTTGATAGCCAACTTTAGGAAAATGTGGTATGTGAATATTAAATAAAAAACATACTTAAGCATGAAGTACCGGTAAGTTTGATCTTTTATCAATCATAATGTATATTTCCACTGTGTTTATAATCAAGCAATACTTTTCCCACAACACAAGTTGGCATTTTATGTCTCTTCAGTCGAGGTGATTCAATATTTCTGCAGCTGGATAAAAAATATCAAAATAAAATAGAAAAAAAAATCCCACCTACCTACAGCCCTCTTTATTCAGATTGTTTGGCTTCGGCAATACACTACGGCAACAGTATGCAGTGGCCTAGTTTGCTTCAGCAAATTGCTTCGGCATTGAATGCTGATTGCCGTAGGCAATTATGAAGGCTGTACCTACCCTAATTTTTTCGCTCCATTATCGGAAACATACTCTTTTTTTTTTTTGCCTGACAAATATATTTGTGTTTAAAGAATACAAAAAATGTCAATATAATTTAATATATAGATAATTAAATAAAATAATATATATTGAATTAATTAAAAATAAATTAACAATTTAACATGCTGACCAGTTAACACAATTAGTGACAGTAATCATTATTTCATTATTTAGGATCCATTGAATGAGACTGGACTTGTCTTCAGTTGTTCAGTGATCAACAATCAGCAGAAAAATTTAATCTTTAAAAAATAAGTTAAAATAGTAATTTTGGGTTCTTAAATAAGTTCCACATACCGCAGAAAAGAGATTTTTTTCACCTACATGGTGTTACTAAAATAATCTTTAGGAACTCCATATTAAGGTTGATTTAATGAACTTTATGAAGCTATGGGGGGGGGGGGTAAAATAATATAAATTGCAACAAAAATGGTAAATAAAATAAATTTCATATGATTTGAGTGAATAGCATATACCACTCACACACTGACTCAAGTAACCAAACATTCGTCACAATCAGAGATGGCATGTATGTCCTTTTGTAGTCATAAACACATTTTCAACCGTTGAACTTGACCACCGGGGTTGCTGGGTGCACGGAAATCTTCCGAAATTGGTTGGCCCATAATGTTTTATAAGTGCAATCTAAGTCGTTCTAGCTGAAAATGTGTTTTAACATTTGTAAGTCATATCCATATATAATTGAGCGTCTTACTGTATAGTATTATTCAATAAATTTGACAGTTTGTGCTATAATTCGTTAACAATTGCAACAACTTCCTCGTAAAAATTTAAAATGGTGAAGTTTGTTTACCACGTTGGATAGGTCAAGGGTCATTGGCGAAAGGTCGAGGTCACTAGCTGTTCCCTGACGCCTAAAGTGTATGCTTGGCGTCAGGTAAGCCCTGGTTAGACAGCTCTAGGCCTCCTGAATCAAATTCCGAAGATGTTGTGAAGAACACACGAAACTTGTCAGTTGAACAGGGACGTGACGACAGGGGTTGATTGGGTGTCTCGACCCCCACCCCGAACTTTGGTACAATTTGCTAAGCTGTGCAGTCATTCATACGTGAGGAAAATCAGGATTATTTTGACTGACTGTTTCAAATAATGATACGTACAAGCCAACAAACGCAACAAACAAACCCGATTTTAAATAAATACATATACAAACTTATGACTAACTCGGGAGTGATCTGTATATATGTTCAACTTGTTTTGGTAGTCATGTTGCTTTGCCATTACTAATTTTTCTTTCTTCAGTGTAATAACATATGGGAGAGGGGGTACCCTTAAGTGAGTCAGTACTTGTCCCCCAATTCCTTTGTATGTATAAACAAATGTATGTGTTATATATCATGTGTTATCTAAATTTGACATATATTTGAAATAAATATATCTAAACTAAACTTTGGTACATTCCAGCAGTCGGAAATTTCATGCATGACACAACATTAGTTGGACATTAATTTGACACCATATATAGGTTGGCATTGTTCTCATTGTTTTATTTTTTTCAACCAGTAAAAGTTGGTAATTTTCCAATCTTAGTGTTTGTCAGATTGGATATTTCCAAGGGGAGCAAATTGAATTCTGCGAACCTGTGAGATTGATGTTTGGTTCAATGGGGGGGGGGGGGGGGGGGGGGGGGGGGGGGGGGTTGCAGTTGGCCGGAAATTTGAGGAAACTTCTAGCCACGTCCCTAGAACATACATGTGTCTGTTGTCTATACAGAGACTATTGGGCAAAACGACTGCATTTAACGAAACAAAACATGTTAAACATGAAATTGCTATAACTTTAAGACTAGATGATAGTACATACGTGTATCTGACAATCCATCGATACCATATAATCCTACTATTTCTTAAATAAGAAGAAACATTATAATAACGAACACAGCAGAAGACATATCCATGCAGGTTCATATGAATTCGGTCAATGGTGACGTATCCGCCGAATTCGAAATCGACATGCGTTCGGGCGGTATTTTAAGGATGGAATTATGAAATGGACATATGAAAGTGACAATCAACAATGATTTGCAATTTCTTCGCCGTCAACCGAAGTGCTCCCCCAGCGTTACTATCAATAGCGTTATTATTTGGCTAATTTCAGTAATATTCTCCCAGTTTACATTCAATAAAACAAATTTGTCTCCGCATTTAAAATTCTTTGATATAGATCGTTTATATTCTGCAATAATTTGTACACAAGAGACGGATTCTTATGTTTTATTGTGTTTTTAAACTCTGAGGTGGCGAAATCTCGGTTTGTTTACATTACGAACATTTGAGTCCGTAATCGGAATCCGAATCCCAATCGGATTACCACGAAATTGAGATTACGGTCTGTTCGTTTACTGATTCTGCAAATTTGTGGTCTGTTCTTTTGCCGAACCAAGTCGTACGGGGACCAATCTGTAATCTGGATCCAGAATCTGAAACGGATTTTAGCGAAATAACGCCTCAGGGGACTGAAATCTGCCTCTCATTTAAATGAATCATTAGTCACCTGTGGTAAACGTCTATAGACCGCCATTCTTCTATTTATTACCTAATTTGTGATATCAATAATTAATTGTGTCATATCACAAAATGAATATATGATATCACAAAATCGAACATATGATATCATAAAATTGAAAGAATTATTTTGTGATATCACATCTTTTTTTATATCGTATATATTCATTCTGTGATATCACAAATTCGAATAAGTGATATCATATATTCAATTTCTGATATCAATACACACTAGTATCAATATGTAGTCACCACGGGATATATATAGAGGTCTAGCTAGGTTATAATGCTTATTACGTTGTTGGTACAAGTAGATGATATCACCATATATATATAATAATTAATATACTTCATGCGGTGGGTGGAGACGGATTAACGCTTACATATGTTTGGGGAGCACATCCGTATATAGGTCATTTACAGGGGTTCGTCAACATCTTTTCAAAAAATTATTTCTTAAATTACTAAATAGGCTGTAGCCAAATTAAATATAATCAACTAAACTTAACAGAAAAGAACCGAGATGTCAAAGAACAAAGAACAGTTTAATACCCATCATTTGAAGTGGGGAGGGGAGGTACTTAAATTGTCTAAGTCCGAGCTCCAGGAAAATGTGAACCCGATAATTTCAATTTCGTTTATATTCATAAAAAGAAATAATTATATTATAGAATATCGCATGTGAGCACACCAGCCTGCGATTCGGTCTGGTGAATCTAAGAATTATTTCCTTGTCGACAGAGACAGCCAGGATACGACGAATTCTGCTTCACTTATTTTACCATCACCTGAAAATGGAGAAAAAAATAAATAAGAAGACACATCTGTGAGAACAATTAATAACACAACATCGACGAGTTTCACTTATCAGTGCGCATGTCCGGCCACAGGGGCCTGTAACCTGCGCATATACACCATGTCCGACCACAGGGGCCTGTAACCTGCGCATACACCATGTCCGGCCACAGGGGCCTGTAACCTGCGCATACACCATGTCCGGCCACAGGGGCCTGTAACCTGCGCATACACCATGTCCGGCCACAGGGGCCTGTAACCTGCGCATACACCATGTCCGACCACAGGGGCCTGTAACCTGCGCATATACACCATGTCCGGCCACAGGGGCCTGTAACCTGCGCATATACACCATGTCCGACCACAGGGGCCTGTAACCTGTGCATACACCATGTCCGGTCACAGGGGTCTGTAACCTGCGCATATACACCATGTCCGGCCACAGGGGCCTGTAACCTGCGCATACACCATGTCCGGCCACAGGGGCCTGTAACCTGCGCATACACCATGTCCGGCCACAGGGGCCTGTGACCTGCGCATACACCATGTCCGACCACAGGGGCCTGTAACCTGCGCATACACACCATGTCCGGCCACAGGGGTCTGTAACCTGCAACGCGCTATTAACGTGAAACATGCGCGTATTTAGAGTCGGCGTATATAATAGGAGCAGTGAAAGGGGGGGGCAGCTGAGCGCGCTACAGGCCCATGTGGCCCGGCTGATCCAATCCCATGCAGTGAACAGTGCCGGTGCCGGTCGAATTCTGGTAGTTTCTGGCACCGGCCTGTCAGCAGGACTGGCGCGATCATTACCATGGCGCATTGTTAGAATTCACACCTTCCGCTCCGCTCCAATGTTCAGCTTACTCTACAATTAATGCCAATTTATTGGTGAATTTTAGCTCAAGTCTATATTTTAACTCCGGCAAAATACAGATTCATACAAGAAATATAGTTCGTGGATTGGAGCGATCTAATTGGCCGAGGCTATAATATAAGCACTGAGTCGCGGCATGCATGTTGGATCCATCAAGCCCAATTTCGTTGTTTTATTGCTATACAGGTAAAGGTTCCGGAGTAGCATTCCATATATGGAGCTTTTGAATATTTATTAATTCCATATATGGAATGCTACATCAGAACTTTGACCTGCAGCATATTTTGACAATATGACATTCAATAGTTTACAATTATTCGTTTCCCAGCTGGAATGTAACAATATAAGATGGCACGTACCCGGTACCGGCCACTGCGGTACCGTCATCGGCATGCCATATATAGCTCTGAGAACAATCAAAGCAAGCTGCAAGACTCGAGTTCACTCCACTCGATACGTCGGTCTCACCAGCTGACATCGCTTATAATGTCCTAATTAAATCTAACATTTTTTATTTTACTAGATCAAGACAGAATTCGAATGAATTGTAACTGACAAAACGTCAGTTAGAATTCATTCGAATTCTGTCTTGCATGATCTCGCCACTTGATTTAGCCAATTTTCAAATGAATATGGACAGTTCGGTTTCTCAGAATAAATCAGAATAAATTTTAACTGAGAAAAGTCTTTAATATAAAATAAATGAGTAATTTCCTCTCATTCAGCGCAGCTGGGGACTTAACTCTGCCTTGTAGTTTGCAAATAAAGTAGGTGAGCGATGTTAGCAAAATAGGTATTTACCCCTGCAGCTATAAGTTCATCATTATTGGTATCGTTACTAACAGTACCCAGGTGTTTGCAAATGCCGCCACATGCACGTGACATTATATAATATTAAATAAAATGAGTTTCGCGGCAAAATAGTCAGTAATTTACCACACAATTCATAATGTATGTATCATGCATGCATGCGTGTGCATTTTTCGCTTTTATTAAGTTTTGTTCTGGAGTATATATATGAATTCATATGATATAGTATAATTATATTTTCGACGTACGATACTCTGGTTTGCGTAACAAGCACAATTAATACCATTTAAAGGTACTCAATCCGAACAGAGGGTCCCCATCTCAACAGATTCCAACAACAACAATCAGATCAGAAGGTCCTATATTACTATTTCTTTGGCTTTGGGGGTAAAAAATATTTGATTCGAGTCGAGGAATCCATCAAACAAAGCTCAGAGTTATTATATATTGATTTTTGAAATTTGTTATTTGCTCGAGATGAGTACTAATAATTGCCGTCAATTTCGTAACCTTCTCGAGATGTGTACACCAAAACACTATTCAAACAGACAAGGACGGATAACTCTAAAATCAAGTGGTAATACTAACGCAATTTTGACTGTGTTCTGGGCCAGAAAGTATTCCCGATAATGAAAAATAATAGATTTCTAAAATCGATATCTAACAAATCTGAGCTTTGATGGGTGACTTCCTCGACTCGAATCAAATATTTTTGACCCCCGAAGCCATTGAAATAGTAATTGAGAGGAGTTTTATCGGATTGAGTACCTTTAATCTCAATAGATAAATCAGTCAGTAGATATATTCCTCTGACCCGGTGCATATATACGACTGCATGCTCTTGCCTAATTGGCACGAACTTCGTGTTTTTGTGACTATTATCAGTACATGTATTCCATCCTTATAGTTATCTGGATATATTCACACATGTCAAATTATTCAGTGATAATTACTTACCATCCATGTCGAAGAAGGTGAACACTCGCGCCATGTCCGGAATTTTAGAGAAGAATCCGTCACCGTCCGTATCAACTCGGTGGAACAATCGGACGGCATCGTCCTGGTGGCCCAGGTTATATTTATGCCAAGTTATTATGAATTCTGTTTCTGTTACCAAACCATTCCCTGCAAATAGTTAGTATCCTGTCCCTATAGACCCATGCAATAGATGATACTCCCCCACAGTACGTTGTTTAAGACAAAATATTCACAGTACCAGTAAGGGTAAATCTGTATGCCAACCCCAGGCTGAGTGCATGCACCCTGTTTGGGAGTCAGCATGATGTGGATTGTCATATATCCATATCTTGCTGACCCTCAACTGGGCAAGTAACTGATCTTATGCACTTGACGATTCAATCCTATTTATGATTATTTTTGTATCTCCTGTATTCTTGTATAATGAATGCACTTTTGCCAATAAATTATCAATCTATCTATCTGTATATATAGAGCTAAAACCATAAAGGTAAAGTGTATCTAAGCTGCATGGAAGGGTCTGCTTTCATTCAAAGATGGCCAGCGTTTGGCAAGCACACACACAAACAAACAAACAAACAAACAATAAAAAAAAACAAGAACAGACAGACAAAATAAAACAATCCAGTTAACAATTTAAACCTTCTATAGGTATACTGCATGCGGCCGCACAGAGGCGATGGAGCCAGGGGGGTATGTATAATGTCTGGGAGGTTTATTGAAACCTGTAATGTGATTGTTCACCGCGGGGTAAGTGAAAAATAACTCACCATCAATATCAAAGGTGTCCACGAGGTCGTCCATTTCTGCTCTGGACAGAAACCCATCGGCACCACCATGTAGTACGTCAGCCGACCGGAACAGTACCCGGACGTATGCGTTGTCCGTTAACGGCGGTCTAACGACGTCACCATCGACACCCAAACTGAAATGTAAAAGCAGACGATCGAAGCATGATTGCAATAGTCCTAAAATAGTCATTTGAGCTTTTACTTGACGTGCCGACGCTGAATACGCAAAACGGAACGGGGCTGCATGGCTGGATCCAATATGGCCGCGACTCAGTGACAAGGCATATTGGTGCTTTCTTGCACCAAACGCACGTTTTGTGCATTGTTATAATTCGGCGTCGCGTGTGGCACGTCAACTCGGTACCAACTTAGCGACTATCGGAAATTGTTTTGATGATATCCACACACCGTATTACCGATCCGGATTACCACCGGTCACGATGCGGATCACTACCGGCTGAAAGTGGCAATTTGTGTAACAGTAGGTCGACTAAAACGTTAATTATATTATATATCTGAATGTAACCCACACAAAGTTTGTTGCCGCCGTCTTTCTTACATACATTAGAAAATGGCCACGCCAAGAAAATATAAAATAATCGCCTACGATAACCTTAGAGGTAGCATATGTTACTAGGATCTAGTTGCACGTGGCCCATTATTGATCTTCATTGGCACAATACATGATGCAAATGCATGGAATTTTCTCTTATTTCTGTTGCGTATACAAGAATGTCCATAACTGTACAAAATGGCAATATGGTTTGTCAAGTTGAATGTAAATTAAACGCGTAGTATCGATTTCCATACTCATGGGTTCCAAAAAACAGGATGCGGATCGGCACCGTTCATCACCGTTCGGTACACATCCGCATCACCTGCCGGTACAGATCCGTACCCGTTCATTTCATGGGTATCTATGTTCAAAACGTCCCAGATGGCCACAAATCGAACATACAAACGTGTACATTAGGCGAATGACTTAGTAAATGGTCTATCTTTTCGTACCACGAGAATACCGCATAAAGAAATAAAACATGAACCATCCATATCAGCTACGGCTCGAAATAATGAAACACAATGGTAAACATGCGTTACAAATATAAGAATAAGTGAACATATATTGTATACTTATCAGATTTATCGGCGTCCTCCGCTAGCCCAGTTACTCCTATACACGAAGGGAGAAAAAATTCACACCTTCCACAGAATGTAGGGCGAAAATGATCCAACTACAATGATGCCACGTGGCACGCTTTTGTCAAAACAGCCGGTAGTGATCCGCATCGTGACCGGTGGTAATCCGGATCGGTAATACGGTGTGATATCGAGCATATTTAAAGATGCATGCAGGATTAGATAACATTTTACGAAAGTTATATTTTAACTTTTTATTTTGATCATATAGGGCATGTATGATCTATCACGCTCGGAACAGGAAATGGCACCCGAATTAATTTAGACTCTATAACTTGTTTCATATTTAATTTGCTACCCATTTATTATACCGTTTTCGCTGGAGAGAGACTAATAATTATGTTGTTTTATTCAGTAACAAATAAATTGTAATTCTTTGGTATTTATAACAGTTTCTAGTCTATGCCGCACTAGGTTTTTTTTATGGGAGGTCCTTTTCACATTTATTCCTTATTTGTCCTTCAGCGTAAATCATTTCACCCAGACGCTGGATACGTAAGTCCATACCATAGTATGGGTGGAGTTTGCTTGTAAGAATTCATATTTGATACCAACATCATTAGGCCTACGTTTGAGTGATGTCTTCGTGGCCTGAGTCAATTTGAGTTTAGGGGAATTTACTGGCTAAATATTATTATTTGCGCTGCAGTGCAAATGAATTACGCTTTAGTGCAAATGAATTACGCTTCAGTGCAAATGAATTACGCTTCAGTGCAAATGAATTACGCTTCAGCGCAAATCGATTACGCGTCAATGTAAATATGAAGTATTTGCGCTTCAGCTCAAAAAAGGATTTAATGTGAAAATCTATAAAAAAAAAGATCAATATGGAACAAATCAAAACTCGATGTCAAACTATAGATTATAGTTTTACAGATGGGTGAAAGACCGCGAAAAATATGTTTTCTTGATTATGCCTATATATACACAGAGTATATAGGGGAAGTTGTTTACAGCCATATTATAGTAAACGATTAGAACAGATCTTACTACTATAAGTTTTTCTCCAGATGGGTATATATACACTCACCATGAAGACAATATGATCAGTAATACAGCTCCGTGTAGCATCTTCACCCTCTATTCAATATACACTCACCATGAAGACAATATGATCAGTAATACAGCTCCGTCAGCGTGTAGCATCTTCACCCTCTATTCAATATTCAAGCTGAACCAGAAGCTGAAACAATCGAGCTATATATATATATATATATATATATATATATATATATATATATATATATATATATATATATATATACAAACATATACTTAACCCTTTCTATACTAAATTGATTCTCCCAGTCAGGTAAAAAGTGTCCACGAGAATGATCTATTATTCATTTGGAGGGATGATAAAGGCCCACTTAATTTTCGAACCCCCAGATCACATATCAAATATATGCCATATTTATACACCATGCACTTGGAAGAGGAAGCTCCAAAACATTGTATTATCAATTTATCCGGCGTAATAAACTGTGAACATGTTATTTTTGTTGAGGTAACGACGTGTTTTTGTGCTTAAGTTTCATCTGGATTGTACTGAAAAGTGTATTATTTTCAATGGAAGGGGTATAACTCTATATCTTAGTTTGAATTGTGTTGATTGCTGGGAGCGATAGGGGGAAATGTTTCTAAGATTTCAGCTATTTTCCTATGACTATATGGGCACACTTTCCAAATGGTGATGAATTATAGTATTTTAATCATATTTTATGTCATAGATTGTTATTAAAATCGTATATCAAGGCACTATAACAAAAATAATTGGTGACTTGAATATTAAGTGGGCCTTTAAGGTTAAAAAAGCAGACAGATAAACAAAAGTGCAGAAGGAGCCCCACATAATTTATTGGGGGAGCACCCCGTGCATTCTGGGTTTATTGGAGGAGATGTTCTGATGTACACTTTTTAACTGACTGGTAGAATCCACATACACCTATATATACATAAATATTGGCAAACGATATACATGTACATAAATAGACAAACGGTATACATATATTGGAAAACGGTATACATTTACATAAATAGACAAACGATATTCATATATATTGGCAAACAATGATATACATAATTATATTGACAAACAATGATATACATAATTATATTGGCAAACGATATACACATATTGGCAAACGATATACATATATTGGCAAACGATATACATATATTGACAAACGATATACATATTTTTGCAAACGGTATACATATATTGGCAAACGATATAAATGTATTGACAAACGATATACATGTATTGGCAAACGATATATATATATTGGCAAACGATATACATATATATATATATATATTGGCAAACGATGTACATGTATTGGCAAACGTTATACATATATTGCTAAACGATATACATATATTGGCAAACGATGTACATGTATTGGCAAACGTTATACATATATTGCTAAACGATATACATGTATAAGCCTTTTTACTGGTTCGCGATTTTCAAGATGGTCGATGGTTCCATACGGTCCGATTCCTAGCTTTTTATCCAACCCACCGGTAAAAGCCGGTAAAAGGTCAAAGTTGAGAAGTAGCATCCATTTCGACCATTTGTAAACATTAGACAGCTGAGTGCGAGAATTATCTATCAACATTTTATGGCTTAATTTCATTTATTCTGAGTGCAACTACGTGTTTAAGAATTGTTTTGTGGCCATGTCATCTATAGAGTTAGGATCTTGTGACGATGCAGACATTCAGACGCCCTTTTTTGTCAACGAACTTCCCATAAGTTACTGATAAATAGCGAGTTCTTGCGTTAAAAAAATAACTCAAAAACATACGTGATACATCCAATCCATCTACTGTGCGAAACCTATGTATCGTATGTATCCAGGGTGAGTGTTTAAATAGTTTTATGAAGTTCTCGCGCCTGCGATACGATAACGACCTGTCCTGTTGCCATTTTATTTTGGGAATTCCCAGACTGGAGTCATATGCTAAACATAGATGCTACTTGTTAACTTTGACCTCCGGAGACCAAATGGCGGATTCGCCGCGAGTAAGTGAAATCACTTATTGGCAAACGATATACATAATATTGACAAACGATATACATATATTGAAGAGTGACACATAAGGGTGCTGCGTCTTTCATATACATCAGTTTATTAAAGACATATTATGGACTTGTTCGAGTGAGTGAAACTGATAAGTTAGTATTCAGGCGATAGGCCAACCTGGGGAATATAGCCTTCTATACTAACATCGCCGAAACATTAAAAAATTTAAAGAAATCGACCATATCATTCCATAGAAAACTTCGTCTGAACCTCGCTCAATTGTAAATATTTACATCTTGATTCGGGACGAAACTATAGCGATGATAAACTAACACAAATTATTTCGCCATCGAGAGTCATTGAATTTAATTAATATAGAATAATGGCGTTGTATGTTGTCAATTTGGATTAATATTCATAAAAATAACAACGTTGAGCAAGATTATTCGCCATTTCAATTTGATCACCCTACCGGAGTGTTTCATATCACTTTAATATTAGTTGACTTACAATTATCATATAAACTTGGTCGAACAGCTAACATCCATAGAATGGACAGTTGAATCAGAATGGCATGAACACGGATCAATAACAATAATGTCTCCTCGACAGTCACACTGCTTATCTGTGAAACATGGAATTACAATAATGTCTCCTCGACAGTCACACTGCTTATCTGTGAAACAGGGAAATTCACAGCTGTGTTTATGGGCAAACGCAGTCTGATTAAAACCAGACTTGAGCGTGAGTACTGCGAATCAGTTCCAGGCTGCACGGGTTTTAATCAGACTGAACTCTGCCTTTCAGTGACATGCTGTTCCCTAGCAACACTATCAACTCCAATATCAATCTGAAAGGCATTTATATTTCCATCAGTACACCCCATCGACGTTTAGTTATGCAATGTTTGCCCAAAATAAGCATACTCAAATAGTCATATTAGTTAAATTGCCAGAATATCATACTAATGGAATATTTTCCAATGGCGGGTATGTCCCTAGCAACTGATACCACCCATGTAAGTATATAGTAATTTTACATCCATACCCAACCTAACAACAACTACTATAATTGTCTTCATCAACAAAATGCTAAATTGTGCAGTTTAGGTTGTTGAAATTACCATAATATCAGTCATATGTACATTTTTAGTTTTCGGGTATGTCCCTAGCAACCGTTATCACTCCTGTTAGTAAGAAATATGGTAATTTTCAAGTCATTCCCACACTAACAACAACTATTTAAATTGTTTTCACCATAAAAATGCTACATGGTGCAGTTTAGTTTTTGTTTAAATGTCATAATATCAGTCATAAGTGCATTACTTTGATTTTGGATAATGTTCATAGCAACCGTTACCACCCCCTGTAAATAAGAAATATGGCAATTATTTCAGTCAGGTCCACACTAACAACAACTATTATAATTGTGTTTACCATAATTACATACATGGTGTAGTTTAATTTCTTAAAACTGCCATAATATCAGTCATATGTATATTTCTCGATTTTGGGTATGTCTAGCAACCGTTACCACCCCTGTAAGTAAGACATATGCTAATTTTCCTTAGCAACTGTTGCTAAGGGTGGACCTGCCGTGAATGCCTCCATATCTGAAAATGATAAGTAGTGTATAAGGAACCCATATGCCAAGTTTCATGCTTGTGTCACCTTTTGCACAATTGTTGTGTTTTTCAACACCAAGCGCCTGGACTACTCATTTCTAAATTACAAAAAAAATAAAACCCAAAATCTTGTTGCGTGCTCACAGAATCACCCGCTCCCCACCAACAAGCAACCGCTGCTGAATTTTAGGTAAGGTGTTGGTGTTACCTAGATGAAGAATCTCAGTGTTATCGTCATTCAGCTTGAGGTATTGACGTGATATCCAATGCCTAAGCAGCCTAACTCCAGTCAAGCAATTCTTCATGGCACTAATGGCAGATTCAGTGTCTTGGTGTTAAAAGATAAATAAATGTGGGTATCGTCATCATAAAAATTAAACTGGGCATCATATTGCTTCAACGGTTCACTGAGCGATGAAATATACCTTGTGATCAGAACGGATCCAAGTACAGACCCATGAGGAACACCACAGCTAACACCAAAGGCTGATGATTTCGTACCATCACACACAATGTACTGCTCGCGACCTGTGACCTAGAATGTGAACCAGTCAAGAACGGTTTCTGTAATACCATAATGAATAAATATTACAGATGACAGGCTTGCATGCTATTTTCATCCACATAGTATATAAAACTGTTAAAGGTACTCAACCCGTAAAGAGGGTCCCCATCTCAACAGATTCCAACAACAACAATCCGATCGGAGGGTCCTATATTACTATTTCTTTGGCTTTGGGGGTACAAAATATTTGATTCGAGTCGAGGAACCCATCAAACAAAGCTCAGAGTTATTAGATATTGATTTTTGAAATTTGTTATAAACTCGAGATGTGTACTACTAACTGCCGTAATCTGCTCTGGATGTGTTCTCCAAATCTATTCAAACAGACAAGGATGGATAACTCTAAAATCAAGTGGTAATTTTAACGCAAATTTTGACTGAGTTCTGGGCCAGATAGAATTCCCGATAATGAAAAATAATAGATTTCTAAAATCGATATCTAACAAATCTGAGCTTTGATAGGTGACTTCCTCGACTCGAATCAAATATTTTTGACCCCCGAAGCCATTGAAATAGTAATTGAGAGGAGTTTTATCGGGTTGAGTACCTTTAAGCATTTTCCTCCTCTGCTATGGGTGACCAAGCTGACAATCAAATACTTTGCGTCCATTGGACGTGATTGCAGTGGCACACAGCACTCTGATCACTGACGACTCTTTTCAACTTGGCCTTACGTTATCTTGCCCCGACATTGACCATGAAACTCCGAACAAGGGACCAAATATCCCAGAATAATCATGCAATGAGGAAGAGGACCAAAATTACGTACATGACAGCTGCAACTTGAGTGCCAGGATTCGCCTTCTTGCCCAAAACATGGACACCATGAATAGTGAAGAAGTCTTATATTGTGGATAAAAAACTTCTTAAATAGTGTACCAAAGGAATATTCATGTGTTAACTCTGAATCACTCCTTAAAATGGTGATATGCAATGCTTTCATTGAGGCTCGAAAAATGTCAATCTATCCATATGTACCATCGACTACAATGAAAAATCGAACAAGCCTACAGAATGGACATGGATCATCCATAGTCGACAAATTATCGAATGATATTTACAATTTACGCATGTATCTAACTGACGATGACACATACTATTTACCAGAGCTGATAAGCTAGAGCACTCGAAGAAATACTGCTTCAGCAAGCCAGCCTACAGACTGATACAATACTTTCTTCACTCAAAATGCAGAGGACATGCGCCCATCGGTATTTTCCTACATCATAGCAATCAAAAGAATATAAAAATGTTCAAAGTCAAACGATACTCTTGAAAAAATCAATTGCTTGATTCTCTACCTAAAATTAAATGTGACATCTCACTGGTATTTACTAAAATTGAACAACTTCAAAAACAAATGTCTTCTCTTATATAGTCGAAGTTTCAAAGTCGCTCGTTGATTACTCGCGTGAGCCTGTACAACATGCAGACGATGTTGATATGTTCGAAACTACGCCTGGCTCTGATAAAGTGAACTTGAACCCTGCTGAGTCAGACAGTGAAACAATAAATGTCTACGCCAAGGCTATGAACATTTCGGATAAGTTGGACTGCTTGACAAATGAAATAAAAACCTACAATTCAAGAGCCGCAGACCTCTCGAATACGACAATTGATCAAACAAACACCGTTCGGTCAGCTGATACAAAATATAACTTTCTAACGCAGTGCATTGATCAACGCACGAAGGAAATTGGCCAGAAATTGTAAAACGCAATTACATGTATGTAAGTATGTAAGCCTTTGATACACCCAATTATACTTGATTTGGTGTTCTTGCGACAATTTCGAATTTACACGGTTGGTTGACATAGCGGCTATTTTGAATTATCACCCGACTGCCGTGAGCCAGCAGTTATTTGTTTGTTTATTTTTGTTTTGCGTCTTTTGTTGATTTGGGAAGCTTTCGCTGTCGATTAAAACAATTTGGGGAATCATATTCGGGTGCAACTGTAGTGGAATCATATTCGGGTGTGACAGTAGTGGAATCATATTCGGGTGTGACAGTAGTGGAATCATATTCGGGTGTGACTGTAGTGGAATCATATTCGGGTGTGACTGTAGTGGAATCATATTCGGGTGTGACAGTAGTGGAATCATATTCGGGTGCAACTGTAGGGGTGGACCTTCACATGTTGCTTGTCTCATCTGGTCAAATGCTTGTGGCACAGGGCACGCGCATGTTGACCTTGAACTCCAACTTCTTGTGGACCGGGTGAGGGTGTGGCTATGGGTGGACCCTCGCATGCTGGTTGATCCTGACCCGGGTGTGACTGTGGTGAACCCTCACATGGTGGTTGGTCGATATCCTGACCCGGGTGTGACTGTGGGTGGGTTTAAACTCCTCCACCGTGTAGTGGTAAGACTACATGGTTGACCTTGATCAAAAATGACCCGGGCTGGCCCGTCATGCTGGTTTGGTCTGCCCTTGATTATGGTTAAGTCGCCATCCTGTAGTGGTAAGCCTACGTGGTTAAGTCGCCACCATGTAGTGGTAAGCCTACATGGTTGACCTTGATTTAAAATGACCCGGGCTGGCGCGTCCATGCTGGTTGGGCTTGCCCTTGATTATGGTCAAGTCGCCACCATGTAGAGGTAAGCCTATAGCTGACCTTGATTTAAAATGCCCCGGGGTGGCGCGTCCATTGTTGAAACTATTGAGGGAACTATTGAGGGTGCCGATAAGACAGACCCACATTTTGAGTTCAGTTTAATTGCTTTTACCTCGTGCTCGCTCTTCACAATATATGCTTCGTTATTTCTACATTTCTCTTCTACTCTCATATGGTTGGGCCTGTCCTTGATTATGATTAAGTCGCCACCCTGTAGTGGTAAGCCTACATGGTTTATCTTGATTTGAAATGCCCCGGGCTGGCGCGTCCATGCTGGTTGGGCCTGCCCTTGATTATGGTTAAGTCGCCACCCTGTAGTGGTAAGCCTACGTGGTTTATCTTGATTTAAAATGCCCCGGGCTGGCGCGTCCATGCTGGTTGGTTCTGCCCTTGATTATGGCTTTAAAAGTCGCCACCATGTAGTGGTGAGCCTATGGTTGACCTTGATTTAAAATGCCCCGGGCAGGCGCCTCCATGCTGGTTGGGCCTGCCCTTGATTATGATTAAATCGCCACCATGTAGAGGTAAGCCTACATGATTGACCTTCATTTGATTTAAAATGCCCCGGGCTGGCGCGTCCATGCTGGTTGGTTCTGCAATTTAATTTGGTCTAACACCTAGTCGTTCTTTTAAGGCTTGTTGATCCTGATTAACACCCGAATGAATATAATATGTTGTGGAGTTCCAATGCTGACTGTTCCATGTCGGCTGGGCTGTCCTAGATTGGTCTGATTTTGGATCGAACAGGGATGTGAGGAAATATACTCATTCATTCTGAGATTTGTGGAGCCATGGAATCATCTAACAGAAAAAGTGTTGTTGCAGAAGACACGAATTCGTTAAAGAATAAAACTGGTTTACCATTGGCATGACCAAGAAATTAAAATAAATTTCGAAGCCGAGTTGAGTCTGATACACCCTGATACGATCAACCAAACGAACATTCAGGAGAGTTCGGAGACGAACGAGAATCAGAGGTGGATAGTGTGGCAAGCCAGTGTCCACTAACAATAAGGTAACATACGATAAGGCATATTTTAACACTGAGGCATATGGGAAATAATTACTTCACTGCGCCTGATCCTGAACCATCCCTTTCGGAATTGACTGCGTTATTGTTACACCGTGTAATGGTGTTAGCTGTTTGTTTAGACCAACATTTTATTATATATTCACTCTACATGTATGTGTTCCCGCCAAGTAGTATTTCATATTAGTGTTTGTAATTCCCTTTTCTGAACTGTACTGCACTGGATGGTAGCAACTTGTGAATAGCTAGTCCATACTTCAAAACTGAAACACGCCCGGTTCAAACGGGGATTATATAAACTTTAACTGTGTGTTTAGTATCTGTCCACGTGGAGTTAAGTTCAATTATAGATATAAACTGAACAATAGAGATAAACACTGTTCCAAATCCAAACAAGAGAGAACGTTATCGACATAAATATTTTATTATGTAATCTGACGGCGCACAGAATGATGCCAACGGGGAAGCGTCCTTATGAATGTGACATGTGCACGAAAGCATTTGGCCACTCTCACCAACTGACTGCACATACACGAATCCACACTGGGGAGCGTCCGTATTCATGTGATATATGTGAGGCATCCTTCCGTACATCCAATGTCCTGATCGCGCATAAAAAAATTCACGCAAATGAACGGAAATATCGATGTGACGTGTGTGACAAATCGTTTAATATACGCCACCATCTCACGGCACATATGAGAATCCATGCCGCCGACCGACCGCGCTATACCTGTGATATGTGCCCGAAATCATTTAGCCAACCTCAATATCTAGCGGCACACAAACAAATCCACACAGGGGACAGCACATTTGCATGTGATGTATGTGGGAAGGTCTTTTCTGGTCCAGTTGGTTTGAAAAGTCATAAGCGAATCCATACAACGGACAGCACGTTTGCGTGCGACGTCTGTGGGAAACTCTTAGCTTCTTCAGTTGGTTTAACAAAACATACGAGAATCCACACAGGAGACCGACCGTATCAGTGTGATGTGTGCGGAAAAGCCTTTACTCTTAAAAATGTTTTGGAGTCGCACAAGAGGACCCACACTGGGGAACGTCCGTATGCATGTGATATATGTGGAAAATCATTCACCCAGTCTCACAGTTTGAAAACTCATCAGAGAATTCATACAAGCAATGTATCAGCAGCACATAGTCAATCTAAACAATTAGCAGCACATAAACAGACCCACATAAGCGACCGCCCGTATGCGTGTGAGATATGTGCAAAATCATTCACCCAGTCCCACAGTTTGAAAACTCATCAGATAATCCATACAAACAATGTATCAGCAGCACATAATCAATCTAAACAATTAGCAGCACATAAACAAATCCACACAGTGGATCGACCTTATAAGTGCGATGACTGCGGAAAATCCTTTCTTTATAAAAGTTCTATGACGATGCATATTAAGACAATCCACAAAGAAAACAACCCGCATCAATGCGACGTGTGCGGAAAAACGTTTACTCAGTCAGGCAATATGAAGAATCACATGAGAAGTCACACTGGGGAGCGTCCGTATGCATGTGATCTATGCGAGGCATCCTTTCGTACATCCGATGTCCTGAGAGCGCATCAAAAAATCCACGCAAATGAACGCCTTTATAGATGTGATTTGTGTGACAAATCGTTTAATTTTCGCTACCATCTCGTCTCGCATAACAGAACCCATACAGGAGAGCGCCCGTTTGAGTGTAATATTTGCGGTAAATCATTCACTCAGTCTGGCGGTCTTATCCAACATAAGAAAATCCATACAGGCGATCGGCCGTGTGCATGCGATGTATGTCATAAATCATTTAGTAATCATCAACAACTAGTGTTGCATAAACGAACCCACACAAGTGGCCGCACATATGTATGTGGGAAACACTCGACTACCGCATGTGATTTGACAAGACATAAGAGAATACACACAGGGGACCAACCATATCAGTGTGATGTTTGTGGGAAAGTCTTTACTCTTAAAGGGAATATGGCGAAACACAGAATGGTCCACAGTCAAGAGCGTCCGTATGCATGTGCCATGTGTGGAAAATCGTTTAAACAGCCTCTCCAACTTACAAGACACAGAAGAATCCATACAGTCGACCAGCTGTATGTATGCGACATCTGTGGGAAATTATTTAATGGTTTTCAAGTTCTAACAATACATAAGAGAATCCATACAGGCGTCCGCCCGTATACATGTGAGATATGTGAAAAATCTTTCAGTATATCGGCTCAGTTGGTGATACATAAGAGAATCCATACAGGCGAGCGCCCGTATAGATGTGACATATGCGGGAAATCATTTACCCAATCTCACCGACTAACGGAACATAATAGAACCCACACAGGCGACCGCCCGTATAGATGTGACATATGCGGGAAATCATTTATCCAGTCTCACCGACTAACGGAACATAAAAGAATCCACACTGGAGAGCGACCATATAAGTGTGATGTTTGCGGGAAAACATTTGCTCTCTCCTCCATCATGACGAATCATAGGAAAATCCACACAGGTGACCGCCCATATAAATGCGACACATGTGGAAAAACTTTTGCTTGCGCAAGCTACATGATATTGCATAAAAGAATCCACACCGGAGAGCGACCATATAAGTGTGGTGTTTGCGGGAAAACATTTACTCTCTCCTCCAGCATGATGAATCATAGGAAAGTCCACACCGGGGAGCGACCATATACGTGTGATGTGTGTGGGAAAACATTTACTCTCTCAAGTAACTTGAAGAGACACGTGATGCTCCACACTGTGTAGAGTCGCTATTCGTGTGGTATATATATATGTGAGGAATGATTCTCTGCGTCCATCATAGCTCGCCACGTGTCCAATCATTTCACTGAAGTTCGAACGTGAATGGGAAGAGAATATTATTGATGATGAATAATAGTATTATAAAAAATACTACACTTGATAGGCTTGCACATGAATGCACCACGTGACATGTCGTGAATGATCTTCATCCACACAGTAAATAAAACTGTCAAGTGGACATGTTTTCAACATATTCACACTAGTATGCACAAACAACATTGTTGAAATATGGAATATTTGTACAGTTGTAATTATTATCGCCATTAAATTTTGTTTACAGTTCCGATATCATAGTCATAGTGTTGTGATACATCCGATCTAATTGGTATGGAGGGGTCGGTTCATGTATATCATAGCCATAGTGTTGTCATACATCCGATCTAATTGGTATGGAGGGGTCGGTTCATGTATATCATAGTCATAGTGTTGTCATACATCCGATCTAATTGAAGAAGTCTAACGGGGGTTATCGGCAAATACAGCAAACCACAGCCAGCACTGATGCCTAATGTTGATACAACTTTACGTACAATTGGACAATGGAAACATGTTATTACCACAGACCTCACTCAGGCGTTTTATCAAATTTCCTTGCCACATGACTCTTTAAAGTATTGTGGTGTCGTTACTCCATTCAGGGGTGTGCTATGGGCATATCTGGTTCTGAGACGGCGTTAGATGAGCTAATGTCACTCATTCTCAGTGATTTATTAGCGCAAGGTGTCATGGCAAAACTGGCTGATGAACTTTACTGTGGCGGAAACACGTATGACGAATTACTGAAAAATTGGATTCATGTTCTTCAAGCCTTCGCTAAATGTGGCATTCGTTTGTCTGCAAATAAAACTGTAATCACACCCAGATTCACCATTGTTCTCGGCAAGCCGGCACCCTCAGTGAAAGTCCACATAGAGTTGTTTCTCTTATAGTACGTGCGCGATTCCAACTACCGTTAGTAGTCTCCGGTCATTCATCGGTGCATACAAAGTACTCGGTCGTGTACTTCCACAGTGTCCATCTCTATTGACACCCCTTGACAGTATGACAGCTGGTAAAGTGTCAAATGAGAAGCTCGAGTGGAATGATGAATTATTGGCCTCATTTCATGCGTGTCAAAACATCTGAAGAACAAAAAAACGATCATGTTACCGCGATGTGAGGACATTCTGTGGATAGTGACTGATGGTGCAGTAAAGGCGATAGGTATTGGAGCTACACTTTATGTTGTCAGAAATGAAAAGCCAGTGCTCGCGGGGTTTTTCAGTGCAAAGCTTCGGAAGCATCAAGTCACAATGCTCGCATGCGAGGGGGAAGCTTTGTGTATAGCCTCAGCAGTGAACCATTTTAGCCCATATAGTGTGCAATCAGAGAATCGCGTGTGCATTTTAACTGATAGCAAACCATGGGTTTAGGCTTATGATAAACTATGTCGTGGAGAATTTTCTACCAGTCCCAGGGTATCAACATTCTTAGCATCTGTCAGCCGTTACCAAGTCAGTGTTCGACATGTGGCAGGACAGGCAAACGTCGTATCTGATATCGCAAGCAGGAACACTGCAGAATGCAATGACAGTGAATGCAAAATTTGCCAATTCATTATGCGAACTGAGGACTCGGTAGTGAGACAAACGTCCGTACATGACATCCTTTCTGGTCAAGTTAAAGTACCATTCACTGGTAAATAAATAACAATGAGGCATTAAATGCATTACTGTTACTCGGTTCTTCGTTTTAAACAATCCGGTTAATCTGTAAATAACTCGCTCAAATTGCCACCTATTTCAAGGGACACGGATTACTTGAGCACGGATGCTCATGAATGCAAGATCCTTCAATAATGGGCACCATTCTGGTAGCAATTTTAAATAGAATTGCGCATCATGATGTCCCGGAGTAACATGATACAATGAATATAATACTTTGGGTTGCGTGAGACATTAGATGGCGGCGATAAAAGTGAAACATGACAGATTTCACCATTTATTCTGACCACCGTATTGGCAGCCATCTTGGGGTTAGTAAGCCATTTTGTAATCCAAAAACGACAATGAATTATCGTACACACCAAGCATCTCCGACACGCTACAATCTGTGCTTTGTTGCTTCCGAGAAGATGACAAAAATTGTTTTAGGTTTTTTTTGGAGAAAAATACCTAAATTTTACCACAATTTTGTGCCAGGAGGTGCATTGTGTATTATTTTCACTTTATTGTTCGAGTTTGTAGATCGGGATATATACTTAAACTATAGTTTATCAGTTCATCAACGACCGCTTTGTTAGTTAAGCCATTTAATCAAGTAATTGTGCGTTCCTACATATTTCCCAATGTCCACCTATATTGCGGCTGCCATGCAAATTGGCAGCCATTTTGAGTTAGTATGTCATTTTTTAATCCAAGGCGGAATGAAATTGCCGTATACACCAATTATCTGGACTCTTACTAATTCTTTTTTTGCCTTCCAGAAAATAAAAAAAATGCGTTTTATATAATATTTTAGGAAAAATTCTAAAATTTATTAAAATTTCGGGTCTGGGGGTACTTTATGTATTGTTTGTACTTTAATGTTCGAGTTTGTAGACAGTAACTTATATATTATTACATTCTTTAGCAGACTTTCAACGGCCGTTGTGTTAATTAAGCCTATTGACATGTAACTGAGTTATGTGTGCTTTATACCACAGCATGGCGCATCTTAACTTTAGGGGGAGGGTTGATTTTCTGCCTCTGATAAAAAATACTACGGCCTGCGGCGATAACTTATATTTCAAATAAAAATTGTCAGATATATTATGGGCAAAATAAATTATTTCTCTTCAGAATGTTGAGCTTACAATATATTTCACAGGATAAAGTGAGCACCAAATGTCACTGTCTCGATTGAGTTCAACCTCCTTTGTACCGCTTCCGGTTCCTATCAGAGAATTTTTTTATTACTAAAATGGTGGCCGTCTTTGATTTTCTCGCTTCGATCGGCAATCTTTTAATACAATGAGCTAATGTGTACAAGTTATCACTCACTGTGGCGAATTTATCTTGTTTACAATGTTATTCACTTATTAAAGTTGAGAAACTATTCTCTATGTTCCTAATTGCAAACACCCAGTAAAGCTATACAGAGCGACTTGACCGGTGAAAGCAGCAATCTGCGAAAGCGGTCATGTTGACCTAATGTACGCCGTGCAAACATTCAGAACTTGGTGATTCCGGGAAAAATGATTAATCAATTTTACACAATATAGTAGTTTCTCACAAACGTAAACCTACCTCGGATAGCGACCCGATGACTGATGGTGGCATCTAAGGAACGAACTTAAATCCTTGAATTCCAAATCAAAGAAACTGAATCCTTTATTTGCTAAAAATCAAAACCAGCAGCAACACTGAACGAGAACCAGAACAAAGCGCCCAATAAGAAAAGCAGACGCCTGATCCGTTGTGCACGCGCGTAGTGTTTGACGTCGGAGCTTTCTACGTCATTTACGTCGGCATTACAACGTTGGGCCAACGATATACCAACCTACATCCTCCAACGTATTGTATGACATATCGTTGCATATATTGCGTCAGTAATGATTGTACATATGTTTATACGGAACATAAAGTATCGGCATATCGTTGAGATGTAGCACATGTAAGATATATATGTAATTGGACTGCCATGAACTGTTATAGCGTTGGAACAACATTGGTCCAACATAATTTCAACTGTTGAATGGGAGGACTACCTTAATTGTTGTCAACCAAGGGCCAATAACGTAAACCCAACCAATGTGATGTGCACATGCAGTAAATTCCATTGGCATGTTGGCGTTGTCCCAAAGTTGGGCTGAATAGGTCACTCTCGTCGGTTTTCTGTGACAAAGTTACCCAGGTTGGAGACAATTGGGATAAAGTCACCCAGGTTGGAGACAATTGTGTTAAAGTTACCCAGGTTAAGCAAATCTCACAATAAGAACTTGATTTAAAAGTGACTGAGGGAAATACTGTTCAGTTTTTGGCAAGTAAAAGCCCCTATTAAGCACACATTAAGACATAGTTTAGTACTGCATGTAGCTCATCATTTTGATCGCAAAAATGAATAATTTGTTGCTAAACATGAAATATTCTTAACCTGGGTAACTTTATCACAATTGTCTCGTGGAATGCTACTTCCTCCGATGGGGATGATGGTGCTGAATTAGGGACCATGCGCAGATCCAACACGAATGAACCACCTTCCGAACTGTCGTCGAGTCCTCAGGGAATAATCCGTATCATGCCTCACTATAGGCCTACCTAAGCCGGGCTGCATGTTCTGGTCCAAGTGTTATTTCTCTACATGATATACTCCAGCCGAAGAACAACGTGCACACAATTAAAGTTCTTCTAATAGACATAGATAGCCGTCGAATATTTAAAAGAATATGTGACCGATTTCTATAATAATTATGTTATAATGTGAACCGTAATAACACAACACCTTATAGAGTGACCTATTCTGATAGACCTATTTTTATTACAAACGAAGTTTGTTCTTTAGAACGAAAGTTTTCAGTGTTAAATCTGATTCTAATTTTCTTGCTAACACAATAAAAAGACATTGTTATGTTATGCATGATATACTCCAGTCCATTTACAATGTCAATCTAGCCTACTGGCGTACAAAATCGCGGATTTCACATCATTTAGAATTTTAATCCGGATCCGAATCCATATAAACATTTTTGATACAACCCTAATTTTTTCTCTCAAATTTGTCCCACTTCGCAACGATTTTTTACGATATATCAGATAATATTGAGCTTAGGTTTTGGTGAGAAATTAATCTATAAGTCATATTCTCTTATTTTTCATATTATATACACACTTTTCTGGACACTTCATTTATTTATTTTTCTGAGGCAATGATAGAAATTACGTTTCTCAGGTTCGTTGCATCAGAATTTACAGAAATCATATATCCGTATTTTCACAGACACAAGTGCATGTATAGCAAGAAAACCAGTCCCAAGGCCCAAGATATTCTGCCGTTATGGTTTAAACCAACCAACCAACGAGGCTATTCTGGGCAATCTCAAACTACTAGTACTTTGCCATCAAGAAAATTTTGTGCTGAAGTTTGTTAGAATGTACCGCCGACCTCCGGCCACCCACACTGCCACAGTTAATAATAGAATTCTTCCCTGGCGAAGATCCCCTCTCCCCAGAAAATGCCTGATCGTCAATCGGTGCGAAGATTCCCCGGCGATGATCCCCCAGAAACAGTAGACCCGATGGCACTAGAAATGTATTTCATCATTTCTAGTGCCGCACGGCCTGCCATACCCTGTGTAGAACTATCTATTTCACAACATTTTTCAACTAAACAATGAATGCTGGCCTTATTATCTCACCATATATTTTCAGTCGGTACTCCCCGCTACAAGTTGACGCCAAAAGTTCCCTGTGTCGGTGTATCTAAATCCTTTAATCAGACCTTTCTAAACTGTCTAATGTTGGTGACCTGGATAAGTCGTCCATCTTCACGTTCTTGTTGACATTTTACACAAGACCACGTGCTCGGAAGAACTACTGGGTAATTTACTACGTAAATAATAAGGTACAAACTCGCAAAGTTCAAACATCGAAACTTATAAACCTCAATTACGTGACATCGTCAAATTTACCGTACACAGTTTTTATGAACCCTACACTATTCTAACGTTGTGTTCTTTTCTGTTTTGTTCATGATATCACTTGTTTTTTTTATTGCCAGTGAGAATCACCCCACATTTTGGTTTAAGCCAATATTCAAAACCTTGTTTTTATTGGGAAGATAATCATATATTACTGGTAAAATGTGTAGATAAAAGTTGTGTTGCGTTATGTGCGTTGTATGAATTTAGAGTTATTCCTACTGTATCTGGGATCTTCGCCAGTGTTATAATTTACCGAGTACTGTTCGACTTAGTGTTGAAACGACTATTGAATTTCAAATGACAGACACGCTATTTCAAGGCTTGGGACAGGGTTGCCGATAATATGAAAATAATGTTTTTTCCCTGATTTAAATGAATAAGTAAACCATATGAGGTGAGCAAGCCCTCATGAAGTGCTATATGACCATAGTAAGGGCCTAAATCTGTACAAAAACACTTAAAAAAAATTATATAAAAAAAATACTAGAGTTCCGAGAAGGAGAAATAAATTCTTTGGATATAGGGATTCTGATATGTAATTAGGGATTATCATTGTTTTATATATACTCACAGTTGAGTGTTGAGTACTCAGGCTAATTAAAACAGGTTATAATTAGCCCAATGCTCCTCTTGTGTTTGCTAGGTGTCACACCAGATCATGCCAATCGTTTAGGGGTAGGTTAGATAGTACATGTAGTTACAATTATGCATTAGCGCAATTCATTGCGCTTTATTTATAAAGCGTAAATGGCTAAATGCCCTATTTGTGATTAAGCACAATATGTGGTATTTGCGCTTTAGTGCAATTCATTGCACTTTAAGCACTATTACTTGCGCTTAAGCACAATCAATTGCGCTTAAGAGCACACAATTGCGCTTAAGTGTAATTCATTATTAACTGTGAATTTGGCCTCCCATATGATTGTGAAAAATGTATATATAAGTAACACCCCATGTAGCTTGGTCTTTGGTCTATGATTTCTCCGATGCCAAGTTCTAACTGTCAATTGGGGTCACCATATGGAAGTGAACAGCGATGTGTTATTGGGCTAGCATCACTAAATTCACACTCTGGGTACCTCTTTCTGGTTAGGCCTCATCTTTTTTCGAAAGTTTCTTTATTATTAAATTTCTATAGAAACTTCTTCACATAGATTCTATTTCTTTTTTAGTTTAGTTTCTCTATATCCCAAATTTGGCAGATGACACTGCATAATCAAGGTTCCCAATGGGTATACATCACAATATTCACCATTTGGGAACTTCACTTTGAGTTTATGTCCCATATCAGATGAGGCCATGCAGAGGGTGAATTTGGTGATGCTAGTCAGCTATATAGGCTACCATCACTAAATTCACCCTCTGGGGACCTCATTCTGCAAATGACAGGCACACTAAACTTAGACTTGTACATAAAAGTAAAACATGTTTAGTTGAATGCATCTTTAACCCATTCTTTACTAAGGCCTAACAAAAAAATACCTTTGTTTCCCCTAACAGAGCTGAAAAATATAGGTGCGGGCGAGCGGGAAATGTATATATTTTTTTTTGTGTGTGTGGAAATCTCCCAAAAGTTCTCACTTTCCCATGTATATACATGTCAGGTGTGATTTGAATGCTGTAGGCTTCATTATGATATTGGAAGGAGATCAGCAAGACACAAGGCATAAAATAGAATAGCATAGTATTTATTTGTATTTAAAATCACAAAGTACAATAAAAAGAAAATATTCAATACCAATTCAATCAAAAATATCCTATACCAACAGATGCTACCATTTTCACTTTAAAAGTGTTTAAAATATCGCCAACAAAACACTCCTTTTCAACGTTAAATGTTAGAAACAGGGCCTATTATAAAGCGACGAACTGAGACAAACAGCGTCGGCAGCTATTTTCTTTTATTTTCGAAAAAAAAAAAAAAATTTGGTGCCGGAGGTTTTAATAGGTGCGGGCGGGTTAGGGGAAACAAAGTTATTTTTTTTTTAGGCCTAATTGCTATTGATGAGTAGAGTAATGCTCTAATAATCGACTCCTTAACCACAGCAGAATTATGGGTAACTTTTCAGGATTTAGTCGGAAATATGGCTTGCTGCCATTCATCGGAAAGCTCTCGGGGAATGGCAACATATTTCCGACTAAATCCTGAAAAGTTACCCATAATTCTGCTCTGGTTAATGAGTCGATTAATTAGAGCATTACTGTAGTTCCCTTAGGAAATGTTCAGATATTAAATAAGTTCAACTTAATATCTGAACATATCCCACCAATTAATATAAATCCGTCTGCATTTATATTATCTGTTTGTCGGCTTTTTATATTTCCTGAACACCCACCAGATGAATAATAGACTACCCGGTACCATATACCAGCTGAATGGGAGAAGCCATTTAATCAAGAAAGTGTTATTAAAACTAATAGGGAGAAGTTGACTTCAAACTTGTCAATCGGAAACTTCTAGACTAGTGACTGCTGCTCAATTAGTCATAATCACATGTTTTCATGTAAAAAACACCAAGGATCTCCTAAACATACAAAGAGACACCGAGGATCTCCCAAATGTGCAAACAGTTACCCACCATATCAACATCTCATAAAAAAAATCTACTTTATATCAGTCGCATAATTATTTGATTTTCAAGTCAAATTTCAAATGAATAATTAGTTTTTCACTAGTGATGCGGACTGAATGCTTTGGTCCGGTCCGGACCGGATGTCACTGGACCGGATCGGACCGCTTTTTGCCGCCGGTCCGGTACTCTCCGGTCCGGTCCATTATTTTACTTCAGTTATAATAAACTATCGCGAATATTATTGCGTATTTGCCGTCATATCAATTAGCAACGATGTATTGACGCATTCAAGTGGTTAATATCTATTAAACGTTTGATGCCACGAAAACAATGTATAGATGTTTTGTTAGAATAAACCATATGTTAATATGTCAATCATTCTGAAAACATTTTCAAATTTGTTACTGTAAACCAAATGTTAAAATGTTAAGCATTCTGAAAACATTTTCAAAATATAAAAATTGCTTGTTTCGTTCTAAATTGTTTTAAATAACTACTATCCTACACTGGCCAACACTACGTAGCACCCTATCAATGCGACAAACATGCAACTGAATGAGTATGGAACATTTGTCATAAACAGTGTAACATGGCATCAACTAATCAATTTGGATGGATATCGAATCAAGTATTCTAATCTATTGTTTTTCACAGTTATACAATTATCGAAGAAACATGCAAACCACATTACATAGTACATACACAAGACAGTCACATTAATCCAATAGTAGTTGTACTTAGGTATATGACTGTAATTGTCAGGACTATACAATCATCCATCACAATCTCCAAGACTCCAATATCAATGTAGTAGTCATATTAGTACACATTTGTATAATTGTCATCAGTATAGTTATTTCGTTTAAATTTCAATTTAATGAAAATAAGTATGATACGAATCATGCATACGATCAGTTGAGTGCCATGTTAGATTGGTTATAACACATTCTGGCCCTAAATTTATATCTGTCCAATACATTTAATTAGTGCATGTTCGCAATACTAGAAATACTATTATCGTGCATCGTTCCCAGTATACACCACCAGAGACAGACAATGATGCATACAATCGGCAAACAATGTAAGTTTTAACATATATGGACTCATTGCAATGCACTGAACTCAGTAACCTTATAGTTTGTACTATACAGAGTAAAAACTTTGAGAAAACAGAGAATTCATTAACATATAGCCTATTATAGGTGGACCGGACTGTTTTGGACCAGTCCAGGCATGTGTACCGGAATGGCCTGGACCGGACCGGACTGGACTGCCTTGGCAGTGGACCGGACCACACAAGGTGTTGAGTTTGACTGTTGCAGACTTTGAGATGGTGGGTGACATGTTGCACATTTGGGGGATTCTGGTGCTTTTTTGCAGGTTTGAGAGATCTGACAATATAATGCGACAATGACCAAATTTAAGTGACTGCCAGTGATCTAATGTATCTATTTTTTCAGATTCGGAGCTATAACGTGAGCAATAGTAAATACCTGAACTAGACAGGCTAGTGATATAACGTTACCTATTTTATTTTTCAGATTTGGAGCTATAGTGTGAGCGATAGGAACTACCTCAAATAGACAGACTAGTGATTTAATGTTATCTATTTTATTTTTCAGATTTGGAGCGATAGTAACTACTAGTCATCCATGGATATCAGTATCAGCATCCCGATTTTAGCATCACCAGAGGTGGACAAAACTATTACGGATCCGGCACATGATGGGGACATCCCGATGTTAGCATCACCAGAGGTGGACATAACTGTTATGGATCTGGCACATGATGGGGACATCCCGATGTTAGCATCACCAGAGGTGGATAAAACTATTACGGATCCGGCACATGATGGGGACATCCCGATGTTAGCATCACCAGAGGTGGACATAACTGTTATGGATCTGGCACATGATGGGGACAAACTATACAGATGTGGTGTGTGTACTTCCTCATTCAAAATCAGAAAGGATTTACTTGCTCACATCAAATGTCATTCTGAAGGCAATCGTCCAGCTATTAATAGCACAGCTCCAGTATTACCCAGGGAAGACTTACTAGATGATGAAAATGTAACTTGCTCTGAACTAACAGATCTCAGCTTGGAGGGAACTGGAGATTCTGTTACAGTTCACGGTGATAACAAATCACGAGCAGCTGGTCATTTCTGCTCCGTGTGTGGTGAAATATTCAAATCCAAAGATAAACTGAATCAACACAGACGTATTCATGAGAAAAATAAATGCAAAATTTGTTCCATTTCTTACGCGAGACCAGAGAGTCTGAAGTATCATATTGCATTGAAGCATTCTGGACAGACTAAAAAATTCAAGTGTGATAAGTGCCTGAAAACTTTCAAGTCCAAGCCAGCTTTGGTGAACCATAAGGCAATTCATTCAGCTGGTCCAGGACTGCTGGGTCCTATCTGTAACAAGTACTTTTTGACGCCATTAAGACTTATAAAACAAAAGAGGTGGGTGCATGATACGAATAGACCACTGTCTTGTGACGTCTGTGAAGAGAACTTTTCCCATCGCTATGATATGGTTGTTCATATGTCAAGACATTTTTCATTCCAGAAAGACCATGAAGTGAAATCAGTTGACTCCAAAACTGATGCTCAAATAATTTCTGTAAATAAGTATTTCAAATGTTCAAAATGCCTGATGGTTTTCCAGTCTATTCCTGTACTTAGAATACACCAAGCTTCTCATGATGCCGATGACGGCGAGCTCCTCGTCAAATGTGACATTTGTTCTAGACAATTCTCAAGTATTGTTATGCTCTTACACCACAAAAAGACCCATACATATCAACATACCTCAAAGGGAACATACTCATGTGAACATTGCGATGGTCAGTTCAATAATATTGAGGGCCTGAGAAAGCACAAGACGATTCACAGTAAAGAAATCAAGAAACAAAAGGTAAAACAACAACAATCTGATATCCAAAAAAATACCACAAACCAATTTGTGGAGCGATCAGCACGTGATGTTCGTTCAGTAAACAGTTCTGCAAATGGCAGCACAAAAGACGGAATTGCCTCTGATTACGAGCAAGCTCATATTCGAGAGATGATACAAACTACTGAAGATGATAATTTACAAGAGCGTGGATCTGATATTCGACAAAATACTGCAAACCATTTGGTTGAAAGATCCGATATTTGTTATGTAAAGGTTGATCATGTTGAGGAGTCAACTGTGAGTGAGATTCCTATTCATTCAGTTATCAATTCGGTAACTGGCAGCACAAGAGGACATTCATCTGATTTGAGAGTAAACTGTAATGTTTCAAACACAGAGCAGCTTGCAGATGAAGGCAGTCCCGGTTTAACACAAGAAAACAACCGGCAAAGTCGAGAAGCATTGGACAGTGGCTTTAAGATAGAGGAGCACAGCAACAAAGAATCAAATGACGAAGAAAACAGGAATGAAGAATCTGATTCATATGACGGCCAATGCAAAACAACATTTACTGAAGGTTCACAAGTACCTGAGCATAACGTCAGTGAATCAAATGATATTGTCAATATCACGAGCAGAAGTGGCAGATCTATACGAAAACCACAGAGGCTTGATGAGTCTATAAACAGCAGCATAAACGGACCTAAAAAGAGAACAAAGTTACTCGTTGATGATGCAGTTGAAGAATTAAATGATGAAACTCATACCCCTCATAAACACATTAAGTCTAAAGTAAAACGGAAGTCACAAAGTGCAATGAATAAAAGTTCACAGTCGAGTAAGCCTACCACACCCATTGCTGCTGTCTCAGATGAAGAAGTAAATTCAGAAATTCTGAAATATCGTAAACGAAGAAGGACGAAAAAGGAACTAAAATTGCATATAAGGCGTATCAGAGCTTATCACTCTAACACAGTCGTTAGTTGTGAAACCTGTGGGAAAAAGTTTAAGGATTTGAAGTTTCTGCAGAATCACATGAAGGTAAGAATGGTAATGAAGGTTATAATGGTAATGAAGGTAAGAATGGTCATTTCTGTTGTATATGTTTATAAGTCTGAATTTAGTGTGGCTGTAATTTGCAGAATGAGGTCCCCAGAGGGTGAATTTAGTGATGCTATCCCGCATAGCAAGCTAGCATCAGTAAATTTCCCCTCTGGAGACCTCATTCTGCTTAGGCCACATCTTCTCTGGAATTTTTTTTTATTATCAGATTTCTATAGAAACTTAGATTCTATTTCTTTTTTACTTCAGTTTTTCTATATCTCTAAATTGGCAGACGACACATTGCCAGGCTTTTCGCCAGGTTTTGGGGAATGGGTCCTGTATCCGCCGAGGGGAAAATGTAGTCAATGTTTTCAACGTCGTGGAAACACTAGTGGACCTACTTTTGTTGTATCGACCAATAGAAGAATCAGAGAGTAGATTTGCTGATCGTTTTGCATCCATTTTCTACCCAAGTTACTATGCTATCAACCGCAATGACTTTAAAACCTAGAACATTTATTAGATAAAAATTAATTGCCAGGTTATAGATCACCGGTGGTGATGGCCTTGCGTTGTTCCCAGTATACGGAAACGCGTCCATTGAAGTTTAACAACTAACTATTCAAGACTCGGCAGATAGTTCGGATGCATAACATGCCAGAATATAACACTCAGCAGATAGAAGATTAGCAGGTTGGAAGCAATGAAGGAATAAAATAAAGGCGCAATGGTTTACTGGTAGTTCTAAATATCAAGCTAAATTATAGTTAACCCTTTACCCAACAGAAGGGCCCTGTGCCAATGCATTCTCTTATATATGCGAGTCGACCATAGGTCGCCTCGCATATATAAGAGAATTCATTGGCTTAACACATTAAAAATTATAAAATTGTTAAAGATTGTAAGAAAAAATGGTAAAAAGTGTTAAAAAAAGATTTTTTTTAGGCCAATGCATTCTCTTATATATGCGAGGCGACCTATGGTCGACTCGCATATATAAGAGAATGCATTGGCACAGGGCATAACTGTAACCATCACAATGTGGTCAATGAACCAGTTCCAATGATATCCATATGTGTATGGTTCTATTGAGACAGACCGAAGATATTTTAGGCTGTTGAAGCTTTATTTGGCCGGTTTTTGGCCGTTTTGTTGGGTAAAGGGTTATCATAGATAAGATGCTTTGAAATGAATGGAGTGATATATTTTACGACATGAAGATAGAACCAATGGGTATGATTAAATTATCGGCAGTCATTTTTCGTAACCTAACCGCAGCAACATAACCAGCGCCGGTCCAGCGGACTCCAAAGCATGTGTTCTAGCGATGTCGGGTTTGATCACTTCCTCAGTTCATCTGCAGGTTGGAGCTAGCGTGCAACGTGCAGATCGAGCCGGGTGTGCTCGTTCAGAATCCGGAGCATTTCAGTAAAAACTAAGTAAAGTGTACTCTATATTCTAAATGGAACATACCGACCCTGCACTTTGAATGTTAGCTCCGGCCTACAGACATACTGACATCCAAAATTTCTTACTAGTAGACTAGTACTGTCCCAACAAAATTGAGAAGTAAACATCTTTATACATATGGAATATGTATTGTGGTATGACATAAGGGGAAAAATTGGCTGGGGGAATGGGACCCTTAAAGGGACACCCTGCCCTACTAGCGGAAAGCCTGATATTGCATAATCAAGGTTCCAATGGGTGTACATCACAATATTCACCATTTGGGAACTTCAATCTGAGTCTATGTCTCCCATAGCAGATGATGCCATGCAGAATGAGGTCCTAAGGGTGAATTTGTGATGCTAGTCTGCTGAGCTGGATATCATCACTAAATTCACAATCTGCAGACCTCACTCTGCAAATGATAGGCACACTAAAATCAGGCTTGTATATGTTTTAACACTTTCCTTATACTAAATGGATTTTCCCAGTCAGTTCTAGAAGCAAGCCTTGAAATAGGGTGTCTGTCATTTGCAGAATGAGGTCCCCAGAGGGTGAATTTAGTGATGCTACCCCACATATCGGGCTAGCATCACCAAATTACCATCTGGGGACCTCATTCTGCTTACATCTTATCAGAATGAGGTTCCAAGAGGGTGAAATTGGTGATGCTAGCCCGCTATGCGGGGTAGCATCACTAAATTCACGCTCTGGGGACCTCATTCTGCAAATGACAGACACCCTATTTCAAGGCTTGTCTAGAAGTATACATCGGAATGGTATTATTATTCATTTGGATGGGTTTTCTGGAAAAATAAAGATATAATTTAAGTTCAGAAGGAGTCCTATTTATTGGCGGGAAATGCTGGGAAATGTTCAGATGATAAGTTCAACAAACATTTTTGATTTTATTAGATGGACATTTCCTTTATTTGGGATAACTACTCATCAATGAGTATTTATTATAGTAAGAATTAACACTTGATGATATGTTTTCAAGTTATAGTCGGGGGACTATTATAATCAGCATGTCCATCCATCTATGCTTGGGTCCATCCGAGGTTGTCCACATGATAGCTTGAGTAATATAATGATATTCAACAAAATTTCTTGATATATGGTACATGGTTCACATTTGAGAAGACACAGGCCAAGTTCGAATTTGGTCACCGCCCGATGATTTTTGACGGAGTTACAGTATGCCCAGTCTGAGTAAACTCATACCTAAATATTCATTACAATATTGAATATTAGGTCTGACGGATAACATCGCTATCTCATTTCCAAGTCCTCGGGATTCCGTAATCTGATTGATTGCGTAAATTATTTTCCGTCCAATGAAACCGTATGGGTTAATAAACAAGTGTCAGTGGGCGGAGACTCCCATAATGTAACCTCTAAATATAGTAACAGAGCGGAATTTCGTCTGTATTTCTCCGATCGAAAGCGATGCTTGCAAATACAACAGAGACAGAAAAAATGGCTTCGAAATTATATATTCGGTACGATTCGGATTAATTTGAAGGATGTGCTAGACCTGATAGATAGGCCTGCGCATGGTACCAACTTGGCCTCCCATAAATATAAATAGAACTCACTCATGTCCGTGTATTTGATTTACTTTATTGTAACATGGTTTGCAAATCAAATTATTTGTCGTAAAGTTGTAAAGCATCATTTTTGATGACGACCTTATTTTTTGCTCTCGGATGCAGCGAGTTCATCTCCTGAAAAAGAATAGTCGCACACACGACAAATATTTTCTTCTGTAAGTTTATGTCGCGACACAGGCCATTGTTTTTGCGAAGCACAACAAATAACACGAGGGGACACCTGTCAATCATCGATGTATTTAAAAAAATCTGTGACGTCATTTTGGGGAAGCTCTTCGCTGAATAGAAATGGTTTTGGCGACATAAGCTCCAGACTCTAGATTTCAAATATAGAGTCGAGATTTCAAATATAGAGTCGACGTTCACCCAGACTGCAGTATGCCCCTTGTTTCTACTTATAAATTGCTGTTTTCGGGTTGTCCGCATGGTCATTTGAGCAATGTTGAATTTCTTGATATTTGGTACGTGGTTATCATTTGAGAAGACACAGGCCAATTTCAATTTTGGTAACAGTCACATTTTATTAGTCGTACAGAATAGATTGGCTTTATGAAGATAATTGTCATGATCACTGATTTTTGGTTAAATTTTCCGGAACATGTTTTCCCAATTTTTTTTTAATATGTTATCTTGAGCAATATTTAACAGAATTTCATGATATTTGCTACCGTATGTGGTTATCATGTGAGAAGACACAGACCAGGTTCGTTTTGGTCACAGTCACATTTTATTAATCGTTCAGAATGGATTGCCTTAACCCTTTCAGTGCCAAATCGGACTTGCTACTGAAAGGATTAATGAAGAGAACAACCATGCACACTGTTAAGTTTGCCGGGAAATGTTTCCAAATTATTTTTTAATATATTGAACCTTAATTAACTTGAAACTTTAGAAAACATTTCAATATTATCTTGCCTGCCTGGAAGATGTAATTACATATAATTGACTGTACCGTGATGTTCTCACTGTAAATATTATACAGATGCTTTCTCATGTTGCATGGATCACTTACTTTAACCCTTTCATGGCGCAACATTAAAGACCCTGTGCCAATGCATTCTCTTATATATGCGAGTCGACCATAGTCCTCGCATATACAGTAACGCTCTAATTAATCGACTCCTCAAACACAGCAGAATTATGGGTAACTTTTCAGGATTTAGTTGGAAATATGGCTTGTTGCCATTCATCGGAAGAGCTCTCCCCGAGCGGACGGATGGACACCAACCCATGGCAATAGCTCAAACTTGACTACTTCAAGTTGAGCTAAACCATTTCCGACTAAATCCTGAAAAGTTACCCAAAATTCTGCTGAGTTTAAGGAGTCGATTAATTAGAGCATTACTGTATAAGAGAATGCATTGGCCTAACAATTTTTCTTACATTCTTTAACAATTTTATCATTTTTTTTATCATTTATTTATTATTTTCCTTAATATACATTCTTTAACAATTTTTATCATTTTAAAAAAACATTTCTTATATTCTTTAACAATTTTTATCATTTTTTCTTACATTCTTTAAAAAACTTATCTCATTTTTTAAATTTTTTCTTGCATTCTTTAACAATAAAAAAAAAATCAATTTTTGTTTAGGCCAATGCATTCTCTTATATATGTGGGGCAACCTATTGGCACAGGGTTTTGTCATGTTTCATATATACTATATTGGCTAATAATAAAGCATTAATTTTTTTAAGGTGCATGGGGTGAGCAGGTCAGTCACTTGTGATGTGTGCGGCATGTCTCTCAACAATCATCCTGGACTTTGGGCGCACGAGAAAAGTCATGTGACCGAATTGCCATTCAATTGCCAGGGATGTGATCGAAGATTCAACTGTCAAGCTTCGTTAGATCTGCACAAACATCAGACTGAGTATCAGGAAGCAACAGCGTGTAATTATTGTGATGAAGTGTTTCATGACAAATGTGAACGAAAGAAGCACGTTGCTTTGTCCCATGTTGGAATGAGACCAGGTAAAAGAAAAATCAAATGTGGAAAATGTGGCAAAAAAATTGGGATGCATTTTTATAAGCACCACATCACGAAGGTGTGTGGTGTGTATCATGACTGTGATGTATGTGGAAAATCTATTCCAATGAGATGTTTCACTAATCACAAATTATTAGCACATCCAGATAAGAGCAAGAAGTATCCTTGTAAAATTTGTGGTAAAACCTTCCTTTCAGAACGCTGTTTGAGAGGTCACATGGATTTATCAAGTGGACACTCTCAAAATATTTGTCAAATTTGTGGTGCTGTGTTTGAATCAGGAGTGAGATATGCCTTGCATGTTAAATCCCATGAATCCGACACATCATGTGAGTGCGACATTTGTGGAAAAAAGTTCAACAATGTTGTATCCATGAAGGTACACCAGAGTTTGGTCCATAGGTCTAACGAAGAAACTAAGATGTGTGAAAAGTGCGGCAGAACTTTTAAGAATGGAATCGCGCTCAGTGCACACAAAAGATTTCATCATAAATCGAACAATTCAGATAATACCAGTCATGAGGAATTCAAATGCGAGGATTGTGGCAAGATATTCCATGTTAAGCGTACACTCAATTACCATATGATCACGAAGCATACGGTTGTAAAGTTAACATGTTCTACATGTAAGGAAAATTGTGAGAATGAAAAGGAGCTGAGAAGTCACTGCAAAAATACAGGACATAAACTAGAGTGGAGGTGTGATGAATGTGGCTGGGTAGTGAAATCCCTACCTTTACTCAAGAGGCATTCCAGGGTCCATCCTCGGCCTCAAACCACATGAGGCCCAAACCTGAGTTTAATGTGCCTGCCATTGGAAGTACTATCATTGATACATTCATATTCGAAGCCAAATTGATATTTAATAAATAATTGAGCTTAAGCACAATAAGGAAATATTTACTGCATTCCTTATTGCGCTTAAGCGCAATTAGCCACATTACATAAACTACCTTTAATTCAAATGGTGTAGTCCATGGTACAATGGGTGGAGCAAATATAGGATGATTCTACTATTTGCAGAGGGGTGATCTCATGAGGGAGATATTAATTGTGCTTAAGCGCAATAAGGATTAAGGGAAGATCTAATTGCACTTGGAATATTCCTTAGAGATTCCTTATTGTGCTCAAGCGCAATTATCTATTAAATGTCAATTTGGCTTCCCATACGTTCATATGGCCCGCAAAGTGTCAAACACAAAAATAGGAATGAGACCTAATTGGCGTGTTTACTGAGAAGTTTCTGTAATTGTTATTGATGGAGATACCAGGATAGGAATAAAAGATACAAATTATGAATTAACACTCCTAAATTACTATTTTGTTGGCTTTGGGGGTAAATATTATTTGAATCTAGTCGAGGAACCCACCCATCAAAGTTCAAGAGATGTCAGATATTGATTTTTGGAAATCTATTATTTTTCACCACCTGGAACCGATCGACATACTCGTATGTTAACATATATGTTGATAAATAACACATTTTGGAAACTTTTATACTAGAGTTGACAGTGGTTAACATTATTTTTTGGTAATTAAATCCTTATTAATCGACATCTGATACCTGCAGTGTCTTTTGAAGAAATGTTGTCATTGGATCTGATAATACGGGGATCATTGAATTGGATTGTGAATCTTTAACCTGTCAAAGCTATTCTTGTAAACATTGTGGCACTTCAAATTAACCTTCTGATATTGGTCATCCATGTACAGTAATGCCCTAATTAATTGACTTCTTAACCACAGAAGAATTAGTTTCCGACTAAATCCTGAAAAGTTACCCATAATTCTGCTGTGGTTAAGAAGTCGATTAATTAGGGCATTACTGTACATGGTCGGCTATTTATATAAGAAGTCGATTAATTAGGGCATTACTGTACATGGTCGGCTATTTATATAAGAATACAAACAAAACTCAAGGCCGTAAGTATGGCTGAATAGGTCATTGTCGCATGGTTTCTGTCAAAAAGACACCCACAATCTCTTAAACTGTCAAAAAGACACCCACGATCTCTTAAACTGTCAAAAAGACACCCACGATCTCTTAAACTGTCAAAAAGACACCCACGATCTCTTAAACTGTCAAAAAGACACCCACGATATCTTAAACTGTCAAAAAGACACCCACGATCTCTTAAACTGTCAAAAAGACACCCAGGATTTCTTAAACTGTCAAAAAGACACCCACGATCTCTTAAACTGTCAAAAAGACACCCACGATCTCTAAAGTCTCACCAAACAACGGGAAGTTTGTTTAGTCGTCTGTTATTAGGCCTAATATTGGTCCAACTATCAAGGATGTGGAATTGCACTGTCAGTGATCAGACTCAAAGTCGAATTAAATTTCGATGATATTTCACTCCGATCACAAACAAATACTATGATAAGTTATCATAATATTAATAGCAGACGACTAAACAAAATTCCCATTGTTTGGCGAGACTTTGAGATCCTGGGTGTCTTTTTGACAGTTTACGAGATCCTGGGTGTCTTTTTTACAGTTTACGAGATCCTGGTTTCTTTTTGCCAGAAACCATGCGACAATGACCTATTCAGCCTAAGTATGATGTACATGTAGTTCAGCGACAATCAACAAGGGATGAGGCGGGCTGCAGAGCGTGTTTCAAGCCCTATGGTATTACAATTTCGCTTTATTGCATAGCGTCGGTGCATGGCTTTTCTTATGCAGTTAACCGAATATGCATAAAGCCGAAATCACGATAAAAAGAAGCATAAGCCGTTTTTCTATCACCAGCATCAGTCTAGAAATACAGTGAATTGTTTATGTTTCGTTCATTCAATTTCATCATCAATTTAGTTTGTTTTAAAAAAATAATATCTAAAGAGCTTCATCTATATTAATATAATGTTATTCCATATTATATTATCATCTATGATTGTAAAATGTTCAAGAATAAAACGATGTTCTTGTCAGGAACGGCAACCCCCATTGATAATAAACTCACTATATACATGTTTATATTTAGAATATATCCAATCAATCAGTTAGAAATGCATTACACACATGTAATATTAAACAAATAATCATTAACTACCCACCAAATATCAGTTAATAGCCACCAAGAACTGGTAAGAAAAACGCCAACGTTTCCCGATAAAATTATAAAAATACTATTTTTGTTTGTTTCACGTTACGAGAAGGGGGATAATTCTATGTACGGTAGTTGCCGTTTATTTTCGGTAATTTTGTTTGTTTCAAAATAAATAGGTATATGAAGAACCATCCATCCATGTAGCCAACTGGAAAAACTAACAAAAATCAAATTGATTTCCCAATATATCATACATATTTGTGAGCGCAATTTACGAAACTATATTGAACTATGGGAAGAGGCATAACTCTATTCATTAAATGAAACATTAATTTTTGGGAAACAAAGTGTCTTCAAAAATTAAATAAAATCTGATGTGATAATTAATCAGTGCACATCACACCAAAACAATTGAGTAGCCACGGTCAAACGTAAATGTTTGCTGAATTGAGCCCCAATATAGTTTTAATTAGACACTGAAGCCCAACAGTGTATGACACCTTCTTTAATTGGTACGCTCACAAATGACTCAAAGCAACATGACAGTTCAACAAAGGTTATTGTTTTGATAGCACGTGCTCCTAGCATTTCTTTAGTGACCTCATTGACATTGCTCTGATGCATATTTGCAGCGACTTGATTAATCTTTTGTTATCGCCACAGAAGCTGTTTTGTTTCCCAGAAGCCGGCGATTTCTAAGAAGTTGGAGCATGAATAAATATTGAAGACCTGTTAAATACGGGTTATTTAAATTTAGACAAAATAAATCACTTTGTGTTGCGAAGACAATAATTTGATGATTTATTTCTGAACTATTTTCCGTAACCTCGTGTAATTAGAGCTACCCATGTCATTCGCGGAAAATCTTAGTCTCTGAATCTGAATCTGAATGGTTTCCGCTGCAGATCCCAATTCTGGTAATTTCGCAGCGGTCGAGAGAGTCTCAGATCTTTTCCTTCAGCGCACTCTTGAAGGAATCCACAGGCTGTTGTTGTAGTATTAAGGATTCCTCCAGCTGATTCCAGTCGCATATAGTTCTAACAAATATGGAATTAGCGAACTGAGCTGACACGTATGGTATTGCCTCGTAGCACTGACTGTTGTTTCTTATTAGGTGTCGAGGAATTTGTGTTGAAACCTAAAGTGAAACTAACATGCTTCTGTTCACAAACATTTCCTGTATGCTTCCTTATTTCCTTTAAAAAACGTATGTAAACACATGCAGTTCCAGTTGCAATTCCGATAAGTGAAAGGAGGGAAGTTTCACTTTAGGTTTCAACACAAACTGACCGGGAAACTGGAATAATTGCGCAGGTGTTTACAAACTTGCATTTTCTGAAGCTGACACAATTCAACAGATTCTGATAGAATTCCTGGAAATATTATTTGATCTTTCAATAGGATTATCTGAATCTGACATAAATTCCAGGAATCAATTGCGCCGGTGATTACAAACGCCATGTGTTTAGTCCGCGTCTTGATACTTCATTCATGGAATTCCCGGAAACTTCCCTCCTTTCACTTATCGGAATTGCAACTGGAACTGCATGTGTTTACATACGTTTTTTAAAGGAAATAAGGAAGCATACAGGAAATGTTTGTGAACAGAAGCATGTTAGAAGAAATAGAAAGCACTTTCGGTTTAGTTGGCTTCCTTGTTGGGGAATTCCCGGAAATCTTCCTACAACATTGAATTCTCAGAATTGCAACTGGAACTTCAGGTGTTTACAAACGTTTGCAAACTCAACAAACAACCAAATAAATATACAAATTTTAATAAATCATGCAATTCACAAATAAATATGGAAACATACAGGAAATGTGTGTCAACAGAAGCATGTTACTGGGAAGAGATAGAAAACCACGTGTGTTATGAAATTGAAAATTGCCGTCTTCGCTCTCGCGATGGTCATCTTCAACAACTTTGTATTAAGTTTTCCCATAAAATACGTTTTTCAAGGTAAATATTTTTACAAATTGCTATAATTTCGACATCATGAGGTGACTTCTTACCCCTTCTCATCAACATTTTTGGCGATTTCGTATGCATAAAAACGGAATAGAGTCCGACCCTTATGCAAATAAACGATTAGAAAATAGTCTTTTTATGAGAAAATGGTTTGGTGCATGCATATTTTATGCAAATGACCGAAATATGCATTTAAACGATATGCAATTAACTGAAATTGACTGTACATACAAGAAGCAAGATCAGTTAGAAATTCCAGGCCTGTAGTTACATGTACAGTAATGCCCTAAGTAATCGACCCCTTAACAACAGCATAATTATGGGTGAGAGCTTTCCGGTGAATGGCAACAAGCCATATTTCCGAAATCCTGAAAAGTTACACATAATTCTGATGTGGTTAAGGGGTTTATTACTTAGGGCATTACTGTATCTTAGAACAAATGTGTATAAATTCTACACAATATGTGTAGAAATGACATATGACAATAAGTGTCAGTGGAATTTCCTCACGGTGAATACTAGTATGAGTGAATATGCGAGTGTATCATAGTTTTTAGATGAGATGTTTTCTATTGTAGAAACAAAACTCGTAAAGGCTTCCACAGTACAAATTAGAGATGTGTATTTATATGTAAGTTATTGATATGTGATGTTTGATGCAATTTGGCCAATTAAAAGTTACGTTATTTGTAGGATTATGTACAATATTAGCTGTCGCCATGTATAAACCAGAGTTCGGCGAAATGGCGGCTAACTATGAATACCGAACATATCTTCACATATCACTAGTTTACATATACACACCCACCCCTACACAGTTTAGTTCTTATATTTCCGTCTTTTAACCCTTATTATACCCCCTTTAAAAAAAGGGGGTATACTGTTTTGCACCTGTGCGTCCGTCTGTACGTCCGTCTGATGTCTGTTCATGTCATAACTTGAACAGTAGTGCTCAGATCTCAATGTAATTAGGTATGGATGTTCACTACTATGAGGACATTAAATAGAGGTTTCCATCGTTTTGTTTGGTATTTCCCTTCTAGAGTTGTTTATCTGGAAATGTTGGCTTTTTTGGTCTGTCTGGTGTCTGTTCATGTCGTAATTTCAACAATTGTGCTGGGATCTCAATGGAATTTGGTATGGATGTTCACTGCTCTGAGGACATCAAAAAGAGGGTTCCATCGTTTTGTTTGGATATTCTATTCTAGGGTTATACATCTTTGTTCATCTGGAAATGTTGGCTTTTTGGTCTGTCTGGTGTCTGTTCATGTTGTAACTTCAACAATTGTGCTGGGATCTCAATGGAATTTGGTATGAATGTTCACTGTTATGAGGATATTCAATAGGGGGTTCCATTGTTTTGCACAGCTCTTCCTTTCTAGAGTTATTCATCTTTGTTCATCTGGAAATGTTGGCTTTTTAGTCCGTCTGGTGTCTGTTCATGTTGTAACTTCAACAATTGTGCTGGGATCTCAATGGAATTTGGTATGGATATTCACTGCCATGAGGACATTCAATAGCGGGGTTCCATTGTTCTGTTCCGCTTTTCCATTCTAGAGTTATTCATCTTTGTTTATCTGGAAATGTTGGTTGTTTGGACCATCCGATGTCTGTTCAGCTCATAACTTGAACAGTAATGCTCGGAACTCAATGAAATTTTGTATGGATGTTCACCACTATGTCTATGAGGACATTTAATGGCACATTTAAAAGTTGGTTTTGGTTTTTTGTTCTATAGTTATCTTTGTTAATATGAAAATGCTGATTTCTTTGGCCATATGTCTGAGTGTCTCCATCATAAGTTATAGATGTGCCCACACTAGGCAGTATGCCACGAGGGGGGGGGGGGCGCCGGACGACAGTCCATCTCTTGTTTTCGGTTGTGTTCGGTTATGTTCGGTTGAGTTCGGAATTCATAGTGACCCTCATGGAGTCCTGGTTCACATGCCACCCAAATGCTGGAGTCATTTGGTGTAGCGCCAAATCTAATCATTCTATATTTGACATTTCCATGTTTGGCAGGGCTATATCATTCTTTATAATAAAACAATTTCCTCGGTTTGGCGAGCAGAAAATGCATGATCCAAAGGCATATTCGTTCTTGTGTTGGCAATAGGAGCTCCTGAAATTGCTCTGAAAAATGAAACAATGCAGGGAATTGGTATATGTGAGGTATGTATCATTTTAACAAGTTAAAAATATTTTAAATTAACCCACAGGAACGTGCATATAGCTAAAATGTAAAACTACACACCTCAAAGTATGCTTAATAAACACTCAAGAAAACCCAAGTTGTTACCACACACTGGTCTTCACATTGATGTTGGTCCATGCATGATAAATTCTTCAAGTATTCGGGTGAAACGTCTTTAACATACACGAGGGTTTCACTGTGACTACGTCCCTGTCTATATAACTCCGATCAGAGAATCTTGGGACCAATGTTCTAACCACATGCGCCATAATTATGGTTATATTCTGGACACAAAGAGGCTTGAGATCATACTACCAATACATGTGCCAAAAATAGACATAAACTCGGCATACAGTAGCTATCTAATATATATTTTGGGACTTCTGTCTGTTTGTTTGTCTGTCTGTTTGTGTGTTAGCTATGGCCGGGGAAACTGCCTGACGGATTTTGACGAAATTTGATACCTAGGGATAATTTTTAACGGAGTGTTTTGGATGGGTCAAAGCGTGACCCCGACCTGACCTTGACCTTCAAAAAGGTCAATTCAAGGTTAAATCGGGTAAAACGGGACGGATTTCGACGAAATTTGATACCTAGAGGTACTTTTGTCCGGGGAGTCTTTTGGACGGGTCAAATGGTTACCCCGACCTGACCTTGACCTTCAAAAAAGTCAATTCAAGGTCAAATCGGGTAAAACGGACGGATTTCGACGATATTTGATACCTAAGGATACTTTTGTCCGGGGAGTGTTTGGATGGGTCAAATCGTGACCCTGACCTTGACCTTCAAAATTGTCAATTCAAGGTCAAATCGGGTAAAACCGGACGGATTTCGACGGGTACTTTTTTCGGTTATTTTTGTCCGGGGAGTGCTTTAGATGGGTCAAATCGTGACCCTGACCTTGACCTTCAAAATGATCAATTCAAGGACAAATCGCGCAATTCACAGAGGAAACAGCTCGGACGAAGTTGGGTCCACAGCTAGTAGTATTTTTACGAACAATAAAGGCATAACGTGTCATAAAGTTTCCGCTTAGGAACAAATGTGTTCACAGTTGATCGGAATATATATATTACACAGGTATGGCTCATTTTGAAACATTCCGCATGATTACAAGGCGTGTTACCCCATTAATGCTGCTGGGGCTATCCAAAATGCGCACTGGGACATATCAAAGTTTGCAGAATACGAACCTTAGCATCCGAAAATGCACACTGGGGCAAGCTTGACTTGCAACTAAAAGACGCATGTGTTGCGAATACCTTTGATATATTTGACATTTCATATTAGCGTTAGGACAAGCAGAACTCGTCTAGTTGAAATATTAGCAAAAACTCAGCCGGTAAAGTGTGCAGACACTGGGAATATAACTACCAAATCCTACTGATCGGTTCGATATCTCGAAGTTTGGCCCACGAACATTGGTCCAATGCATGGTTTGTATTGTTTTATATATAGCAACAGCTATCGATGAACGCTCACACATATTATATCCAAATAATGATAGAGATACTTACCATTTTCTGCAACGTCTTGTCCATTTGTTGTGACATTGACGAATGCGCACCGTGTCCAAAACTGAATGCGAACCAGTTCTCACGGGGCAGCTGAGACCCCTTGACTATTGGCCTACCTAAGCCGGGCTGCATGTTCTGGTTCAAGTGTTCTGTATCTGTCTGTATGTGGTTTCAGTGCAGGATCCTGTCGGATGTATTAGCACACGGGATGAGACTATGACGTGGTGTTAGATTTTGTTTCGTCCTCTGATGGAAGTAGAAAGCGCATAGAAACCTCTTCAAGATGGTTCCAATCAAGAATAGTCCGTGGAAAGTAGGAATTTCGGTATTCTGCACGATCGGCCTTAATAATTTCGTATGGTTTAGAGTTTATACACTCTAGGCTTTGAACAAAGTTATTTGCAGTGAAGCCGTCGAATTTTTTGGCCTTGATTTTTCTCCCACTTTGGTGTTTATAGGTCTCAAGAGTCCTTTGGTGTTGATAGCTGGGACCAGCCCATCCACTATCTTGCCAAACAGTTGCACTCTTTGGCTTGTCCTCCTGCCTTCCAGGGTCTGCAGCATGAGATGTTTCCGCATGTTTGTTACAGCTCCTTCTTCTCTAGATGTATAATCACCGGTGATAAACCTTACTGCCCTCTTCTGTATCCTCTCCAAATTTTCAATGTCTCTCTGCATATGAGGGTCCCATACGACTGCTGCATACTCTAGTTTGGTGCGCACTAGTGTCTCATATGCGATTTGTTTGCTCTTTCCTATAGTGCTCTTCTCAGGTTCCGGCGAATAAATCCTAGAGTGCTATTTGCCTTGCTTACTGTTTTCCCGATGTGAGGTGACCAATGCATGTCGTTGGATAGTGTGACGCCAAGGTAGGGGCTTTCTGTTACCTGTTAGAGTAGGTGATTGTCCAATTTGTATCTAAATGAGAATGTTGGCGTGATGGACAAAATATAACATTTCTTGGCATTGAATCGCATGCCCCATCGGTGTGCCCAGTTTTCAAGGCGTTCTAGGTCACGTTGCAAGGTGATGTGGTCGTTTTGGTTGTTGATCGATCTGTAGAGCAGACAGTCATCGGCGAATAGTCTTATCTGTGATGAGACGCTATCTGGAAGGTCACTGATATGGCATAGGAAGAGAATAGGACCAAGCACAGTCCCTTTGGGGTACTCCCGAGTCGACCGTCACGTATTGGGTTGATTCACCTTCGATGGTCACTCGCATTTGGCGCTTTGCAGGGGCGCCGGAAGCATCCAAGGGCAGGGGGGGGGGGCAGAGCTAACAAAAAGGTCACTTTTCCGCAAAAAAAGGCATTTTCTCCGCAAACTCGGGAAAATAACCACAAATTCATTGTGACAAAAATCCCTATTTTAATGGTATTTGTCGGTTTTTATGGCCGTTTTGTGATAAAATTTACAAAACATTCATATTCCTTGTGAAATTGGTGGTATTTGGACCAAAAAAGTCACATTTTGCTATAAAAACACGAGATTAAACACACAAAAAGCATTTTCTGTCTCCAGAAAAAGGGCAAATCCTGCCCCGCTCGCCCCCCCCCCCTTGGTCAAGGGCAGGGGGTCAGCTGCCCCCTCTTCCGGCGCCCCTGGCGCTTTGTGAGGAAGGTTTCGAGCCAGGCAAGGAGGTTTCCATCAATACCATAACTTCGCATTTTTGCAAACAGTTTCTTGTGTGGCACTGTGTCAAACGCTTTGGAGAAGTCGAGGATTGCAACGTCGGTTTGGATTTTGTTTTCTAAGTTATATAGTGAAGAAATCGGTGGTTGTGGTGAGCAGTTGGGTGACGCAAGAGTGGCCTTTCCTGAATCCATGATTTAGTTTGGATAGGATGTCATGGTCTTCCAGATGGTTTATGATGTGGCGGCATATATTATGTGTTCTAATATCTTGCAACACACAGATGTAAGCGAGACTGGTCTGTAATTTTCGGCTTGGTGCACGTCCCCTTTCTTGTAAATTTATGCGATGTTTGCACTGAGCCAGTCGTCTGGTAGAATCCCTGTTGCAATGGATTTCTGGAATATGGTGGTAAGTCCTGGTGCAATTTCGTGTGCACACGTTTTCAGCACGATGTTTGGGATACCATCAGGTCCGGGAGCTTTCCATCGCTTTACGTCCTTCAGCAGTTTGGTTACACCGTCTACTACTATGTCCAGTTGTTCTATGCTTTCGGTGTCCTTGTTTAGTGGTGGTATACTCTCATCAGGGTTTTCTCTGGTAAATACTGATTTGAACTGCTGTACCAGAATTTCGGCCTTTCCCACACTTTCATCCACTAACTTCCCTTTGTTCTTTAAGGGTGCAGTGCCTATGTTGCCCTTGTTTTTAGTCTTCATGTAAGACCAGAATGGTTTGGTGCTTTTCTTCTCCATTCCATTGATCATGATCTTGTTCAAGTGATCCCATTCTGCCTGCCGAAAAGCTCTCCTAGCTGTTTTTTTGGAATTTTCTATATTTCTCCCACTTGTTCTTATCTTTGGATTTCTTCGCTTTCTTGTATATAGGGGGAACTTTTTCTTTAGTATGTTCTTCAGTTTCTTGTTCATCCACGGGACTTGGTTTTGTTGTCTTGTTGGTATGCTGGGGACATTTTCATGGATGGATTTAATGATGCCGTTTTTAAAATCCTCCCATAGGCTGTTTGTTCCTACTTCAGGGTTTTCTGCTAGTCTATTTATTTCCTTGCTCAAGTTTGTTATGTCTTCAGCTATCGTGGACCACTTCGCCTTTTTGAAAGCGTATGCTTTGCGCTTGGTTAGTTTTTTTGGTATACGGTTTAGTTGTGCAATCCGTCACTACGATGTCATGGTCTGATATACCTGGTGTTGTGCTTGTTGCCTTGATCAAATCGGGGTTGTTTGTCAGTACGAGATCAAGCACATTTTCTTCTCTGGTTGGATTTCTTTGTACCTGCTTCAGTCCATGTTCAATACATATATCAATCAGTGTTCTCTGGACATCTGCGTCAGCTGCTCCTGATTTCACTACCAAGTTGTCCCAATTTATGTCCGGGCAGTTGAAGTCGCCTGAGATAATGATGTCCTTGTGATGTTTTACGTTGAGAGTGCGCAGCGATTTATTGAGTTCCGTGAGGTGTTTTACGTCTCGGTGTGGCATGTACAAGGCTGCAAGATAGAGGTATTTCTTGGCTGTGGTTTTTATCTTTGCCCACTCAACTTCACAGTCTGTAACAAGGTCCGAAAGTTCAACTGTTGGTATTGCATCCTGTGTACAGATGAAGACGCCTCCCCTTTGGTGCTTCTGTCGTTTCTGAGCACATTCAGATTTGGTGGGAAAATCTCGGAGGATTTAATAGCATCAGCAGAAGTGGGTCTACCTGGTTTCACTCCACTCAGCCACGATTCCGTGCCTATGATGATATCTGGCTTGATGTAGTTTATTGCAGCTGAGAATTCTGATCTGTTTTGTTGTACGCTTCTACAATTTGTTGTCATTATCCTCATATTGTGTTTGTCGGGGAGTTCATACATTTGGTTGGACGAGCTGGTGCGTTCACTCGAAGATATTTGAATTCCTTTCCTCGTAGCTGTAGAAGTGGTCGTCTGATGTGGCGACGAAGCAGCTGGGCTGCTGGTTCTCGGTGGGTTAAAAACATAGTTGTTTGGGCTATTGAGACTTATATTCATTGAGTAGTCGCTTGATGTTTCCAGTTCATACCTCCTATATGTGAAGCTGTCTATACTGACATTGTCGCATTTGCAACAGTACCATTGTATACTTGGGTTTGCCAGTTTTTCATATTCTGCTGTTATTTCTCTACATATATATATATATCTTTATTTTCCTCCATATGATGAAGAGATGTCAAATACAATCACGAAAATTTAACATATATACAATTAGAAAACATGACCACACAAAAAGTATAAATATGTCATATCTATACAAATAACAATTAGAATAATAACACAACACACGCAGCATATATTTACATAATTTCATTCTCATGCACACCTACGCCTACCATTGCATTAGTTATAGGCATACACATAGTCCTTCTGTCTGACACGCACATACAGACGACGTCCCCATACACGACACATGCATACATATATACATACATACATACATACACACATACATACATACATTCATACATACATACACATACAAAACATACCTCAATTCACACACACATTAAAATACTTACAAACATATATATATATATATATATATATATATACATATATATATATATATATACACATATACATATATATATATATATATTTATATATATATACATATATATACACATACATACACATATACATACATACATACACATACATACACATATACATATATATACGTATGCAATGCATATTTTAATACAAGCAACATATCAGACATCCCTTACACACCTACACATGTCAGCATACATGAACAAAACAAACATAAATGTACGTTATTACGTGCACACAGCTACCACTCACCAGATATACAAAGTTACACTGGCGTCAAGGCACGTAGATTGGACGGACAGACATAACTATATATAGATGACATCATAGATAATCATACAGTCAAGTAGACATATATTTTAGTTAAGCATCATTCATTAGGGTACGGTTACTGAAACCATTGGTGTTTGTTCGATTCTACGATAGGCTTTCCATAAGCAAAATGTGCTATTTACCATGAAGTTTGTGAACAGGTCTGGCTCTTCAATTTCGTCGAACAAATCCGGCGGACGTGCAGTTAAAAATACTTCCAGTTGTGTACGCGGATTGTAGCTATCCATTTTAAGTGAGCACGGAATACCGAAGAGATTTAGTAATTCATACCATATGTCATTTCTAAGTTCCAGAATCATAGGACAATGTATGATTACATGTAAGGGCAGATCGTCAAACTCCGCACCACATCTGCAGTTACAATGTGTCTGTTCGGTACAGGCTATTATGTTTGCAACAGTTAGGTATGCCGCCTTGTTTGTCGGAAACTTGCGACAGGACTTCCACAGGCACGACAGTGAGAGTGTAGGGTGAATATTATGGAAACGGTGGAGTGTTGGATCCGCGTTTCCAGAGAGTTCCCAGATTGAGTTAGAGGTTTCGACGATTGCATTTCGAACGATTTGCTTCCATGATGACCTATCCGGAAATGCACATTTTGATACATACTTTGTTAAATAATGCATAAGTCGGTGATTTGCAAGGACATCTGCGATATCGGCAATGAATGAATCGGCTGATACGCCGGAGATAAAGTATGAGTGTAGCCTAAGTAAAAATACAGATTTCGCTGCCTTGTCTGTAGATAAATGACATAGACTGCCCAGAAGTAGGAGTTTTTTCTTATCCACAAAGCTTTTGACATTGCCGATACCCAGGAGTCCTTCCACTACATTTGTGCGCGTGTGCATACGAAGACCTTGTATTTTCTTTAGACAAAAACGGTGAGATCTTTCCAATGATAGGGTGTCTGAGTCTGACATGCCACATAATAGTTCACACCCAAATAGGCCTCGTGGCACAATGATTGACGTGTACATTTTTAAACTGCTAGTGGGTGTTATTCCTCCAGCATACATGCCTACGTTTGTTAGTGCGAAATAGCTTGAACGGAGTTTTTGTTTAATTTCTGTTGTGAAGTTACTCGTCTGGTTATATTTATGGAGCGGGATTCCAAGGTGTGTCAGATTATCGACTTCAGCTACATGTTTGTCACAGAGAATCCACGATCTATCAACAGAAGCCTTTGCGTGTTCATTTTTGTTTTCATTAAAGACGATAATTACTGACTTTTGCTCGTTGTACTTGTATCTCCATTTACGACTGTATTTAGTGCAAATATTCATAAGGTGTTGTAAACCACTTTCAGAGACCGAGAGCAATGTCATATCGTCCGCTTGCGTTGGGCATGAACAATTTACGGAAAACATATTGAGCCCAGCTCCAGATACGGATAATTCTGACAATAGTTGATCTATAAATAGCATATAAAGTAGAGGGGAGACGACTCCTCCCTGTTTTGTTCCTTGTGCTATTGGAAACTGCTTAGAGAGAGTATTTCCATACTTTACTTGACAGGATGTTCCTTTAAGCATTTGGTAAAAAATTAACCAGGTTTTCTGATCAAAGTCTAACATGTAAAGTTTATAAAGGAGACCATTTACCCAAACGGTATCAAATGCCTTATGAACGTCTAGAAAGCATGCATATAATTTACTGTTATTTTCACGTGCGAATATCTTCGATTCGTGTACTATGAGTGAGTTCATAAGACAATTGATACCCTTCTGGAATCCATGCTGTAGATTATGAACTTTGACCATGTCTGGAACATTACACTCTAGTCTTCTCAGTAAGATTTTTTCTAATAACTTGTAGAGAGCGGGAAGCAATGTAATTGCTCGGTAGCTATCAAAATTTGCTTGTGGTTTATTCCCACCTTTGTAGAGAGGTACAATTACGCCTTTCTTGGCAGGTTCCGGTATATATGAGAGAGACAATATTCCAGTCAACAAAGCGGACAGACAAGTTATCAAAGCTGGACCACCAAATACCAAATGTTCATTGTAAACGTTGTCCCACCCTGCTGCCTTGTTCAAATTTAGAGTTTTGAGAGCACTTTCAAGTTCGCCAGGTTCAACCTTTTCGGTGATATGCTTGCAGCTACTGGACCCTTGTTTGCTATATTGCCCACTCACTAGTAGTTCTACATGTTCATTTACGAGATGGGAGTGATCTTGGTCGAAACTGCTGTCTGATAAAGGCGAATACAGCTTTTCAAAATAATTCGCCCAGCCATTAGTAATCTCAGACGAATTTCTCAAGGTTGACCCATCATATTTGAAAATTTTGTTCGGCCTCTTATCTTGATTGCGCCTAGAGTTAAGGATCTTGAAAAAGGACCCTTGGTCCAGTTCAGCGGCTGTGTCAAGTTCGTTATTTCGATCAATCATATATTGGTTACAGCACATTCTATATTCCCGTCGGTAAAGTCTTTTCTGCGCTTTATAATCTGTATAAGTTAAATCATTTTCATCTCTTGGTCGACCAGCGGAAATCCACTGTCGTCTGCTTGATATCATATTAACATGCAATTGTTTCAAGCGACTATTCCAGAACGGCTTGAGATAACTTTTATACTCCAGCAGAAGAACAACATGCATACAATTAAAGATTTTCTAATTGACATAGACAGCCGCCGAATATTTAGAAGAATATGTGACCGATTTCTATAATAATTATTACGCCACAAGGTGGTGTAAGCTGTATTAAAGTTTTTCATATTCTGTGGTCGATCGATAATCCACTGGGCGAATGTATTATGGTTAGGTATTTTTTCGTACTTGAGTATAAACCGTACCGATAGAGCCACGATAGTACGACAAAGATTAGCACATGTGTTTACGTCACCAGTGTAATTGTGGGGACATGTTTCTATTATGAAGGTTCGCTATCCCGAAGGTCCACTATTCCGAAGGTTCTCTATTCTGAATATTTGCTATTTCGAAGGTTCACTATTCCGAAGGTTCTCTATTCCGAAGGTTTTTGTTATTTTTAGGTTAATTCTATATTCTAAAGTATTGAGAGGGTTCATTATCACGAATATTCTTTTTATGAAGTGTGCGCTCACATCCGAACTGATTCTGCGCTCATACCGATACAGATACAGGAGGAAATAACTTAGAACATTAAATGTGATTTTGTTTTGTTTTCGCGGGTTTTCTTGAGATTTAATGTCATTACGTGGGGCCATACCTTTGAATTCTTGGCATATGATATGAATGTTGTGGTATATATAGACCCTCCCGCATTGGGGCATGCCACAGGTACAGTTGACTTAAGTGCTGTTCTGTGTGGGCTCCAATTTGGAGTTCAACATTTAAGGGATAAATTTAGAATTTTATGGGCCCATACCTTTGAACTCTGGGCATATAATATGAATATTGGGGGGCATGTCTCTATTCCGAAGATTTCTCTGAATGTTCGCTATTCCGAAGGTTCACCAATCCGAAGGTTCGTTATTCCGAATGTTCTGTATTCCGAAGGTTTTTGTTATTTTAAGGTTAATTCTATATTCTGAAGTATTGAGAGGGTTCATTATCACGAAGATTCTTTTTGTGAAGGAAATAACTTAAAACATTAAATGTGATTTTGTTTTGTTTTCGCAGGTTTTCTTGAGTTTAATGTCATTACGTATGACCTTATTTCTCATTACATATTCACGCCAAGCAGCCCACACAATTGCTATGTTTCCATGCGATTTAATGTCATTACGTGTGACCTAATATCTCAATAATCTGAGGCAAGAGTACGCCTGCTAAAGGCGAATTATAACAGTGGGGCTATAACGCTCAATGAATACTGGGAACTATAACAAACTCCGCAGCAGAATATCGCTCAATAGACGAGTATGAGATGAGCCTAACTGCAATTGTGACTTTTAAAGGCCCATTAATTTTCGAGTCATTCATTTTTTTTATAGTACATACGGTTTTAATAACAATTTATGCCATAAAATTTGAATAAAATACTAAAATTCATCACCATTTGAAATAACGCAGAATACTTCTATCTCCTAGTTTGAAACACCTTTAAAATGCCGCGACATCGTGCGTCGTATATCTAACATGTCCTCTTCGGCTTTCCATAGATTTCAACGTAATTTGATACTTATGGGTATTTGTGTCCGGGAAGTGTTTTGGACGGGTCAAATCGTGACCCCGACCTGACCTTGACCTTTAAAACTGTCAATGCAAGGTCAATTTGAGTAAAACGGACGAATTTCGGCGAAATTTGATACCTAGGGATACTTTTGTCCGGGGAGTGTTTTGAACGGGTCAAATCGTGACCTCGGCGTGACCTTGACCTTCAATGCGGTCAATCAAAGGTCAAATCGGGTAAAACGGGTGGATTTCGACGAAATTTGATACATATGGATACTTTTGTCGTGGGAGTGTTTTGGACGGGTCAAATCATAACTCCGACCTTACCTTGACCTTCAAAATTGTTAATTAAAGGTAAAGTGGTGTAAAACGGACGGATATCGACGAAATTTGATACCTAGGGGTACTTTTCTCCGGGGTGGGGTGTTTTGGACGGGTCAAATCATGACCCTGACCTGACCTTGACTTTCGAAATAGTCAATTCAAGGTCAAATCGCGCCTTTCGCCGAAAATCAGATGGGAAACAGCCCGGGCGAAGTCGGGCCCATCAGCTTGTGTAATAAAGAAGACAGTTTGAAGAATGTAATGTATAACACGAGAAACGGGAAAACTTGAAATATGGAAGTATGCAAATTTCCCACATAAAATTTGAAAGCTAGTTTATAGCATAATTGTATTTTATAATTTATATTTATGGCTAATAATATGATATTGGTGGCGTTACCATTTCTGACTATGGTTTTCTTGTGTTATAATGTGCACCGTAATAACAAAACACCTTATAGAGTGACCTATTCTGAGAGACCTATTTTTATTACGAACGAAGTTTGTTCTTTAGAACGAAAGTTTTCAGTGTTTAGATCTTATTCTAATTTTCTTGCTAACACAATAAAAAGACATTGTTATGTATGCATGATATCCATTTACAATGTCCATCTACCCTACTGGCGTACAAAATCTCGGATTTCATAGTCATTTCGAATTTTAATCCGGATCCGAATCCATCTAAACATTTTGATACAACCCTAATTTTTTTTCTCAAATTTGTCCCACTTCGAAACAATTTTTGCGATATATCAGATAATATTGAGCTTAGGTTTTGGTGAGAAATTTATCTGTAAGTCATATTCTCTTATTTTTCGTATTATATGCACACGTTTCTGGACACTACATTTATTTTTGTCTGAGGCAATGATAGAAATAACGTTTCTCAGTTTCGTCAGGTGGGTCCGTGAAGATTCGGCGGAGGGAAGATTCGGTTACCGCTAATAGATACGAAGCTTCGGTACATTAGTTATTATTCATATATTACTATATTTAAATCAGATTTATGCATACAGTTGGCGTCGAAGCAAAAACATGTATGTAACCATTATTCGTAACATTCAAGTTAAATGTTCAATAACATGTGGCCCTGGGGACTTATCCCCCCAACGCTGTGGCAAAAACATGCAACCTTGCATCCTTAACCCTAAGTCTATGGCTTTTTTTCATCCAATGTACCGAAGCTTTGTGACATATATATAGGCTACCGAAGCTTCGTGACGTATCAGAACTCCAAGAATATAGCACCATCGGGACATCAAATGGTATATAACGTTGACTGATCACCAGAAACCTCGATATTAGTCATTTCAGACCATAATTATCATCGCATCATATATTAACCCATCGAGAAATATGTCAAAATAACACACTATATTACACCCACCCATATATAACTGCGTCCTCCCTGACACACTCAGGGCTCCATACAAGAAATTTATCCATGTCTACTTAATGAAAGTATACTGTTCTGTCAAAATCTGGAAAAAAATGCGACCTTGCATCATTAACCCCAAGTCTGTGGCGGTTTTCCATCCAATGTACCGAAGCTTCGTGACATGTACCGAAGCTTCGTGACGTGTCAGAACTCCAAGAATATACCACCATCGGGACATCAAATGGTATCAAAAGTTGAACGGTCACCAGAAACCTCGATATTAGTCATTTCAGACCATAATTATCATCGCATCATATATTAACCCATCGAGAAATATGTCAAAATTACACACTATATTACACCCACCCCTGTATGACTGCGTCCTCCTGGCAGAGGGCTACATGCATACAAAAAGTTTATCCACGTCTACTTAATGAGAGTATACAGTTCTATCAAGATCTGGCGGAAAATTCGACCTTGCATCATTAACCCCAAATCTGTGGCGGATTTCCATCCAATGTACCGAAGCTTCGTGACATGTACCGAAGCTTCGTGACGTGTCAGAACTCCAATAATATACCACCATCGGGACATCAAATGGTATCAAAAGTTGAACGGTCACCATAAACCTCGATATTAGTCATTTCAGACCATAATTATCTTCGCATCATATATTAACCCAGCGAGAAATATGTCAAAATTACACACTATATTACACCCACCCCTATATGACTGCGTCCTCCCTGGCAGAGGGCTACATACAAAAAGTTTATCCACGTCTACTTAATGAGAGTATACAGTTCTATCAAAATCACGCGAAAAATGTGACCTTCCATCATTAACCCCAAATCTGTGGCGGTTTTCCATTCAAAGTACCGAAGCTTCGTGACATGTACCGAAGCTTCGTGACGTGTCAGAACTCCAAATATATACCACCATCGGGACATCAAATGGTATCAAAAGTTGAACGGTCACCAGAAACCTCGATATTAGTCATTTCAGACCATAATTATCATCGCATCATATATTAACCCACCGAGAAACGACATACTATATTACACCCACCCCTATATAACTGCTTCCTCCCTGGCAGAGGGTTACATACAAAAAGTTTATCCATGTCTACTTAATGAGAGTATACAGTTCTATCAAAATCAGGCGAAAAATGTGACCTTGCATCATTAACCCCAAATCTGTGGCGGTTTTTCATCCAATGTACCGAAGCTTCGTGACATGTACCGAAGCTTCGTGACGTGTCAGAACTCCAAATATATACCACCATCGGGACATCAAATGGTATCAAAAGTTGAACGGTCACCAGAAACCTCGATATTAGTCATTTCAGACCATAATTATCATCGCATCATATATTAACCCATCGAAAAATATGTCAAAATTACACACTATATTACACCCACCCCTATATAACTGCGTCCTCCCTGACACAGGGCTACATACAAGAAATTTATCCATGTCTACTTAATAAGAGTATACAGTTCTATCAAAATCAGGCGAAAAATGTGACCTTGCATCATTAACCCCAAATCTGTGGCGGTTTTTCATCAAATGTACCGAAGCTTCGTGACATGTACCGAAGCTTCGTGACGTGTCAGAACTCCAAGAATATACCACCATCGGGACATCAAATGGTATCAAAAGTTGAACGGTCACCAGAAACCTCGATATTAGTCATTTCAGACCATAATTATCATCGCATCATATATTAACCCATCGAGAAATATGTCAAAATTACACACTATATTACACCCACCCATATATGACTGCGTCCTCCCTGGCAGAGGGCTACATACAAAAAGTTTATCCACGTCTACTTAATGAGAGTATACAGTTCTATCAAAATCAGGCGAAAAATGTGACCTTGCATCATTAACCCCAAATCTGTGGCGGTTTTTCATCAAATGTACCGAAGCTTCGTGACATGTACCGAAGCTTTGTGACGTGTCAGAACTCCAAGAATATACCACCATCGGGACATCAAATGGTATCAAAAGTTGAACGGTCACCAGAAACCTCGATATTAGTCATTTCAGACCATAATTATCATCGCATCATATATTAACCCATCGAGAAACGACAGACTATATTACACCCACCCCTATATAACTGCTTCCTCCCTGTCAGAGGGCTACATACAAAAAGTTTATCCACGTCTACTTAATGAGAGTATACAGTTCTATCAAAATCAGGCGAAAAATGTGACCTTGCATCATTAACCCCAAATCTGTGGCGGTTTTTCATCCAATGTACCGAAGCTTCGTGACATGTACCGAAGCTTCGTGACGTGTCAGAACTCCAAATATATACCACCATCGGGACATCAAATGGTATCAAAAGTTGAACGGTCACCATAAACCTCGATATTAGTCATTTCAGACCATAATTATCATCGCATCATATATTAACCCATCGAGAAATATGTCAAAATTACACACTATATTACACCCACCCCTATATGACTGCGTCCTCCCTGGCAGAGGGCTACATACAAAAAGTTTATCCACGTCTACTTTATGAGAGTATACAGTTCTATCAAAATCAGGCGAAAAATGTGACCTTGCATCATTAACCCCAAATCTGTGGCGGTTTTTCATCAAATGCACCGAAGCTTCGTGACATGTACCGAAGCTTTGTGACGTGTCAGAACTCCAAGAATATACCACCATCGGGACATCAAATGGTATCTAAAGTTGAACGGTCACCAGAAACCTCGATATTAGTCATTTCAGACCATAATTATCATCGCATCATATATTAACCCATCGAGAAATATGTCAAAATTACACACTATATTACACCCACCCTATATAACTGCGTCCTCCCTGACACAGGGCTACATACAAGAAATTTATCCATGTCTACTTAATGAGAGTATACAGTTCTATCAAGATCTGGCGGAAAATTCGACCTTGCATCATTAACCCCAAATCTGTGGCGGTTTTTCATCCAATGTACCGAAGCTTCGTGACATGTACCGAAGCTTCGTGACGTGTCAGAACTCCAAGAATATACCACCATCGGGACATCAAATGGTATCAAAAGTTGAACGGTCACCAGAAACCTCGATATTAGTCATTTCAGACCATAATTATCATCGCATCATATATTAACCCATCGAGAAACGACAGACTATATTACACCCACCCCTATATATCTGCTTCCTCCCTGGCAGAGGGCTACATACAAAAAGTTTATCCATGTCTACTTAATGAGAGTATACAGTTCTATCAAAATCAGGCGAAAAATGTGATCTTGCATCATTAACCCCAAATATGTGGCGGTTTTTCATCCAATGTACCGAAGCTTCGTGACATGTACCGAAGCTTCGTGACGTGTCAGAACTCCAAATATATACCACCATCGGGACATCAAATGGTATCAAAAGTTGAACGGTCACCAGAAACCTCGATATTAGTCATTTCAGACCATAATTATCATCGCATCATATATTAACCCATCTAAAAATATGTCAAAATTACACACTATATTACACCCACCCCTATATAACTGCGTCCTCCCTGACACAGGGCTACATACAAGAAATTTATCCATGTCTACTTAATAAGAGTATACAGTTCTATCAAGATCTGGCGGAAAATTCGACCTTGCATCATTAACCCCAAATCTGTGGCGGATTTCCATCCAATGTACCGAAGCTTCGTGACATGTACCGAAGCTTCGTGACGTGTCAGAACTCCAAGAATATACCACCATCGGGACATCAAATGGTATCAAAAGTTGAACGGTCACAAGAAACCTCGATATTAGTCATTTCAGACCATAATTATCATCGCATCATATATTAACCCATCGAAAAATATGTCAAAATTACACACTATATTACACCCACCCCTATATAACTGCGTCCTCCCTGACACAGGGCTACATACAAGAGATTTTTCCATGTCTACTTAATGAGAGTATACAGTTCTATCAAGATCTGGCGGAAAATTCGACCTTGCATCATTAACCCCAAATCTGTGGCGGATTTCCATCCAATGTACCGAAGCTTCGTGACATGTACCGAAGCTTCGTGACGTGTCAGAACTCCAAGAATATACCACCATCGGGACATCAAATGGTATCTAAAGTTGAACGGTCACCAGAAACCTCGATATTAGTCATTTCAGACCATAATTATCATCGCATCATATATTAACCCATCGAGAAATATGTCAAAATTACACACTATATTACACCCACCCCTATATAACTGCGTCCTCCCTGACACAGGGCTACATACAAGAAATTTATCCATGTCTACTTAATGAGAGTATACAGTTCTATCAAGATCTGGCGGAAAATTCGACCTTGCATCATTAACCCCAAATCTGTGGCGGTTTTTCATCCAATGTACCGAAGCTTCGTGACATGTACCGAAGCTTCGTGACGTGTCAGAACTCCAAATATATACCACCATCGGGACATCAAATGGTATCAAAAGTTGAACGGTCACCAAAAACCTCGATATTAGTCATTTCAGACCATAATTATCATCGCATCATATATTAACCCAGCGAGAAATATGTCAAAATTACACACTATATTACACCCACCCCTATATGACTGCGTCCTCCCTGGCAGAGGGCTACATACAAAAAGTTTATCCACGTCTACTTAATGAGAGTATACAATTCTATCAAAATCAGGCGAAAAATGTGACCTTGCATCATTAACCCCAAATCTGTGGCGGTTTTTCATCAAATGTACCGAAGCTTCGTGACATGTACCGAAGCTTCGTGACGTGTCAGAACTCCAAGAATATACCACCATCGGGACATCAAATGGTATCAAAAGTTGAACGGTCACCAGAAACCTCGATATTAGTCATTTCAGACCATAATTATCATCGCATCATATATTAACCCATCGAGAAACGACAGACTATATTACACCCACCCCTATATAACTGCTTCCTCCCTGGCAGAGGGCTACATACACAAAGTTTATCCACGTCTACTTAATGAGAATATACAGTTCTATCAAAATCAGGCGAAAAATGTGACCTTGCATCATTAACCCCAAATATGTGGCGGTTTTTCATCCAATGTACCGAAGCTTCGTGACATGTACCGAAGCTTCGTGACGTGTCAGAACTCCAAATATATACCACCATCGGGACATCAAATGGTATCAAAAGTTGAACGGTCACCAGAAACCTCGATATTAGTCATTTCAGACCATAATTATCATCGCATCATATATTAACCCATCTAAAAATATGTCAAAATTACACACTATATTACACCCACCCCTATATAACTGCGTCCTCCCTGACACAGGGCTACATACAAGAAATTTATCCATGTCTACTTAATAAGAGTATACAGTTCTATCAAGATCTGGCGGAAAATTCGACCTTGCATCATTAACCCCAAATCTGTGGCGGATTTCCATCCAATGTACCGAAGCTTCGTGACATGTACCGAAGCTTCGTGACGTGTCAGAACTCCAAGAATATACCACCATCGGGACATCAAATGGTATCAAAAGTTGAACGGTCACAAGAAACCTCGATATTAGTCATTTCAGACCATAATTATCATCGCATCATATATTAACCCATCGAAAAATATGTCAAAATTACACACTATATTACACCCACCCCTATATAACTGCGTCCTCCCTGACACAGGGCTACATACAAGAGATTTTTCCATGTCTACTTAATGAGAGTATACAGTTCTATCAAGATCTGGCGGAAAATTCGACCTTGCATCATTAACCCCAAATCTGTGGCGGATTTCCATCCAATGTACCGAAGCTTCGTGACATGTACCGAAGCTTCGTGACGTGTCAGAACTCCAAGAATATACCACCATCGGGACATCAAATGGTATCTAAAGTTGAACGGTCACCAGAAACCTCGATATTAGTCATTTCAGACCATAATTATCATCGCATCATATATTAACCCATCGAGAAATATGTCAAAATTACACACTATATTACACCCACCCCTATATAACTGCGTCCTCCCTGACACAGGGCTACATACAAGAAATTTATCCATGTCTACTTAATGAGAGTATACAGTTCTATCAAGATCTGGCGGAAAATTCGACCTTGCATCATTAACCCCAAATCTGTGGCGGTTTTTCATCCAATGTACCGAAGCTTCGTGACATGTACCGAAGCTTCGTGACGTGTCAGAACTCCAAATATATACCACCATCGGGACATCAAATGGTATCAAAAGTTGAACGGTCACCAAAAACCTCGATATTAGTCATTTCAGACCATAATTATCATCGCATCATATATTAACCCAGCGAGAAATATGTCAAAATTACACACTATATTACACCCACCCCTATATGACTGCGTCCTCCCTGGCAGAGGGCTACATACAAAAAGTTTATCCACGTCTACTTAATGAGAGTATACAATTCTATCAAAATCAGGCGAAAAATGTGACCTTGCATCATTAACCCCAAATCTGTGGCGGTTTTTCATCAAATGTACCGAAGCTTCGTGACATGTACCGAAGCTTCGTGACGTGTCAGAACTCCAAGAATATACCACCATCGGGACATCAAATGGTATCAAAAGTTGAACGGTCACCAGAAACCTCGATATTAGTCATTTCAGACCATAATTATCATCGCATCATATATTAACCCATCGAGAAACGACAGACTATATTACACCCACCCCTATATAACTGCTTCCTCCCTGGCAGAGGGCTACATACACAAAGTTTATCCACGTCTACTTAATGAGAATATACAGTTCTATCAAAATCAGGCGAAAAATGTGACCTTGCATCATTAACCCCAAATCTGTGGCGGTTTTTCATCAAATGTACCGAAGCTTCGTGACATGTACCGAAGCGTCGTGACGTGTCAGAACTCCAAGAATATATCACCATCGGGACACCAAATGGTATCAAAAGTTGAACGGTTACCAGAAACCTCGATATTAGTCATTTCAGACCATAATTATCATCGCATCATATATTAACCCATCGAGAAACGACAGACTATATTACACCCACCCCTATATAACTGCTTCCTCCCTGGCAGAGGGCTACATACAAAAAGTTTATCCTTGTCTACTTAATGAGAGTATACAGTTCTATCAAAATCAGGCGAAAAATGTGATCTTGCATCATTAACCCCAAATCTGTGGCGGTTTTTCATCAAATGTACCGAAGCTTCGTGACATGTACCGAAGCTTCGTGACGTGTCAGAACTCCAAGAATATATCACCATCGGGACATCAAATGGTATCAAAAGTTGAACGGTCACCAGAAACCTCGATATTAGTCATTTCAGACCATAATTATCATCGCATCATATATTAACCCATCGAGAAACGACAGACTATATTACACCCACCCCCTATATAACTGCTTCCTCCCTGACACAGGGCTATATACAAGAAATTTATCCATGTCTACTTAATAAGAGTATACAGTTCTATCAAGATCTGGCGGAAAATTCGACCTTGCATCATTAACCCCAAATCTGTGGCGGATTTCCATCCAATGTACCGAAGCTTCGTGACATGTACCGAAGCTTCGTGGCGTGTCAGAACTCCAAGAATATACCACCATCGGGACAACAAATGGTATCTAAAGTTGAACGGTCACCAGAAACCTCGATATTAGTCATTTCAGACCATAATTATCATCGCATCATATATTAACCCATCGAGAAATATGTCAAAATTACACACTATATTACACCCACCCCTATATAACTGCGTCCTCCCTGACACAGGGCTACATACAAGAAATTTATCCATGTCTACTTAATGAGAGTATACAGTTCTATCAAGATCTGGCGGAAAATTCGACCTTGCATCATTAACCCCAAATCTGTGGCGGTTTTTCATCCAATGTACCGAAGCTTCGTGACATGTACCGAAGCTTCGTGACGTGTCAGAACTCCAAATATATACCACCATCGGGACATCAAATGGTATCAAAAGTTGAACGGTCACCAGAAACCTCGATATTAGTCATTTCAGACCATAATTATCATCGCATCATATATTAACCCATCGAGAAATATGTCAAAATTACACACTATATTACACCCACCCCTATATAACTGCGTCCTCCCTGACACAGGGCTACATACAAGAAATTTATCCATGTCTACTTAATGAGAGTATACAGTTCTATCAAGATCTGGCGGAAAATTCGACCTTGCATCATTAACCCCAAATCTGTGGCGGTTTTTCATCAAATGTACCGAAGCTTCGTGACATGTACCGAAGCTTCGTGACGTGTCAGAACTCCAAGAATATACCACCATCGGGACATCAAATGGTATCAAAAGTTGAACGGTCACCAGAAACCTCGATATTAGTCATTTCAGACCATAATTATCATCGCATCATATATTAACCCATCGAGAAACGACAGACTATATTACACCCACCCCTATATATCTGCTTCCTCCCTGGCAGAGGGCTACATACAAAAAGTTTATCCATGTCTACTTAATGAGAGTATACAGTTCTATCAAAATCAGGCGAAAAATGTGATCTTGCATCATTAACCCCAAATCTGTGGCGGTTTTTCATTCAATGTACCGAAGCTTCGTGACATGTACGGAAGCTTCGTGACGTGTCAGAACTCCAAATATATACCACCATCGGGACATCAAATGGTATCAAAAGTTGAACGGTCACCAGAAACCTCGATATTAGTCATTTCAGACCATAATTATCATCGCATCATATATTAACCCATCGAGAAATATGTCAAAATTACACACTATATTACACCCACCCCTATATGACTGCGTCCTCCCTGGCAGAGGGCTACATACAAGAAATTTATCCATGTCTACTTAATAAGAGTATACAGTTCTATCAAGATCTGGCGGAAAATTCGACCTTGCATCATTAAGCCCAAATCTGTGGCGGATTTCCATCCAATGTACCGAAGCTTCGTGACATGTACCGAAGCTTCGTGACGTGTCAGAACTCCAAATATATACCACCATCGGGACATCAAATGGTATCAAAAGTTGAACGGTCACCATAAACCTCGATATTAGTCATTTCAGACCATAATTATCATCGCATCATATATTAACCCATCGAGAAATAAGTCAAAATTACACACTATATTACACCCACCCCTATATGACTGCGTCCTCCCTGGCAGAGGGCTACATACAAAAAGTTTATCCACGTCTACTTAATGAGAGTATACAGTTCTATAAAAATCACTCGAAAAATGTGACCTTCCATCATTAACCCCAAATCTGTGGCGGTTTTCCATCCAATGTACCGAAGCTTCGTGACATGTACCGAAGCTTCGTGACGTGTCAGAACTCCAAGAATATACCACCATCGGGACATCAAATGGTATCAAAAGTTGAACGGTCACCAGAAACCTCGATATTAGTCATTTCAGACCATAATTATCATCGCATCATATATTAACCCATCGAGAAACGACAGACTATATTACACCCACCCCTATATATCTGCTTCCTCCCTGGCAGAGGGCTACATACAAAAAGTTTATCCATGTCTACTTAATGAGAGTATACAGTTCTATCAAAATCAGGCGAAAAATGTGATCTTGCATCATTAACCCCAAATATGTGGCGGTTTTTCATCCAATGTACCGAAGCTTCGTGACATGTACCGAAGCTTCGTGACGTGTCAGAACTCCAAATATATACCACCATCGGGACATCAAATGGTATCAAAAGTTGAACGGTCACCAGAAACCTCGATATTAGTCATTTCAGACCATAATTATCATCGCATCATATATTAACCCATCTAAAAATATGTCAAAATTACACACTATATTACACCCACCCCTATATAACTGCGTCCTCCCTGACACAGGGCTACATACAAGAAATTTATCCATGTCTACTTAATAAGAGTATACAGTTCTATCAAGATCTGGCGGAAAATTCGACCTTGCATCATTAACCCCAAATCTGTGGCGGATTTCCATCCAATGTACCGAAGCTTCGTGACATGTACCGAAGCTTCGTGACGTGTCAGAACTCCAAGAATATACCACCATCGGGACATCAAATGGTATCAAAAGTTGAACGGTCACAAGAAACCTCGATATTAGTCATTTCAGACCATAATTATCATCGCATCATATATTAACCCATCGAAAAATATGTCAAAATTACACACTATATTACACCCACCCCTATATAACTGCGTCCTCCCTGACACAGGGCTACATACAAGAGATTTTTCCATGTCTACTTAATGAGAGTATACAGTTCTATCAAGATCTGGCGGAAAATTCGACCTTGCATCATTAACCCCAAATCTGTGGCGGATTTCCATCCAATGTACCGAAGCTTCGTGACATGTACCGAAGCTTCGTGACGTGTCAGAACTCCAAGAATATACCACCATCGGGACATCAAATGGTATCTAAAGTTGAACGGTCACCAGAAACCTCGATATTAGTCATTTCAGACCATAATTATCATCGCATCATATATTAACCCATCGAGAAATATGTCAAAATTACACACTATATTACACCCACCCCTATATAACTGCGTCCTCCCTGACACAGGGCTACATACAAGAAATTTATCCATGTCTACTTAATGAGAGTATACAGTTCTATCAAGATCTGGCGGAAAATTCGACCTTGCATCATTAACCCCAAATCTGTGGCGGTTTTTCATCCAATGTACCGAAGCTTCGTGACATGTACCGAAGCTTCGTGACGTGTCAGAACTCCAAATATATACCACCATCGGGACATCAAATGGTATCAAAAGTTGAACGGTCACCAAAAACCTCGATATTAGTCATTTCAGACCATAATTATCATCGCATCATATATTAACCCAGCGAGAAATATGTCAAAATTACACACTATATTACACCCACCCCTATATGACTGCGTCCTCCCTGGCAGAGGGCTACATACAAAAAGTTTATCCACGTCTACTTAATGAGAGTATACAATTCTATCAAAATCAGGCGAAAAATGTGACCTTGCATCATTAACCCCAAATCTGTGGCGGTTTTTCATCAAATGTACCGAAGCTTCGTGACATGTACCGAAGCTTCGTGACGTGTCAGAACTCCAAGAATATACCACCATCGGGACATCAAATGGTATCAAAAGTTGAACGGTCACCAGAAACCTCGATATTAGTCATTTCAGACCATAATTATCATCGCATCATATATTAACCCATCGAGAAACGACAGACTATATTACACCCACCCCTATATAACTGCTTCCTCCCTGGCAGAGGGCTACATACACAAAGTTTATCCACGTCTACTTAATGAGAATATACAGTTCTATCAAAATCAGGCGAAAAATGTGACCTTGCATCATTAACCCCAAATCTGTGGCGGTTTTTCATCAAATGTACCGAAGCTTCGTGACATGTACCGAAGCGTCGTGACGTGTCAGAACTCCAAGAATATATCACCATCGGGACACCAAATGGTATCAAAAGTTGAACGGTTACCAGAAACCTCGATATTAGTCATTTCAGACCATAATTATCATCGCATCATATATTAACCCATCGAGAAACGACAGACTATATTACACCCACCCCTATATAACTGCTTCCTCCCTGGCAGAGGGCTACATACAAAAAGTTTATCCTTGTCTACTTAATGAGAGTATACAGTTCTATCAAAATCAGGCGAAAAATGTGATCTTGCATCATTAACCCCAAATCTGTGGCGGTTTTTCATCAAATGTACCGAAGCTTCGTGACATGTACCGAAGCTTCGTGACGTGTCAGAACTCCAAGAATATATCACCATCGGGACATCAAATGGTATCAAAAGTTGAACGGTCACCAGAAACCTCGATATTAGTCATTTCAGACCATAATTATCATCGCATCATATATTAACCCATCGAGAAACGACAGACTATATTACACCCACCCCCTATATAACTGCTTCCTCCCTGACACAGGGCTATATACAAGAAATTTATCCATGTCTACTTAATAAGAGTATACAGTTCTATCAAGATCTGGCGGAAAATTCGACCTTGCATCATTAACCCCAAATCTGTGGCGGATTTCCATCCAATGTACCGAAGCTTCGTGACATGTACCGAAGCTTCGTGGCGTGTCAGAACTCCAAGAATATACCACCATCGGGACATCAAATGGTATCTAAAGTTGAACGGTCACCAGAAACCTCGATATTAGTCATTTCAGACCATAATTATCATCGCATCATATATTAACCCATCGAGAAATATGTCAAAATTACACACTATATTACACCCACCCCTATATAACTGCGTCCTCCCTGACACAGGGCTACATACAAGAAATTTATCCATGTCTACTTAATGAGAGTATACAGTTCTATCAAGATCTGGCGGAAAATTCGACCTTGCATCATTAACCCCAAATCTGTGGCGGTTTTTCATCCAATGTACCGAAGCTTCGTGACATGTACCGAAGCTTCGTGACGTGTCAGAACTCCAAATATATACCACCATCGGGACATCAAATGGTATCAAAAGTTGAACGGTCACCAGAAACCTCGATATTAGTCATTTCAGACCATAATTATCATCGCATCATATATTAACCCATCGAGAAATATGTCAAAATTACACACTATATTACACCCACCCCTATATAACTGCGTCCTCCCTGACACAGGGCTACATACAAGAAATTTATCCATGTCTACTTAATGAGAGTATACAGTTCTATCAAGATCTGGCGGAAAATTCGACCTTGCATCATTAACCCCAAATCTGTGGCGGTTTTTCATCAAATGTACCGAAGCTTCGTGACATGTACCGAAGCTTCGTGACGTGTCAGAACTCCAAGAATATACCACCATCGGGACATCAAATGGTATCAAAAGTTGAACGGTCACCAGAAACCTCGATATTAGTCATTTCAGACCATAATTATCATCGCATCATATATTAACCCATCGAGAAACGACAGACTATATTACACCCACCCCTATATAACTGCTTCCTCCCTGGCAGAGGGCTACATACAAAAAGTTTATCCACGTCTACTTAATGAGAGTATACAGTTCTATCAAAATCAGGCGAAAAATGTGACCTTGCATCATTAACCCCAAATCTGTGGCGGTTTTTCATCCAATGTACCGAAGCTTCGTGACATGTACCGAAGCTTCGTGACGTGTCAGAACTCCAAATATATACCACCATCGGGACATCAAATGGTATCAAAAGTTGAACGGTCACCAGAAACCTCGATATTAGTCATTTCAGACCATAATTATCATCGCATCATATATTAACCCATCGAAAAATATGTCAAAATTACACACTATATTACACCCACCCCTATATAACTGCGTCATCCCTGACACAGGGCAACATACAAGAAATTTATCCATGTCTACTTAATGAGAGTATACAGTTCTATCAAGATCTGGCGGAAAATTCGACCTTGCATCATTAACCCCAAATCTGTGGCGGTTTTCCATCCGATATACCGAAGCTTCGTGACATGTACCGAAGCTTCGTGACGTGTCAGAACTCTAAGAATATACAACCATCGGGACATCAAATGGTATCAAAACTTGAACGGTCACCAGAAACCTCGATATTAGTCATTTCAGACCATAATTATCATCGCATCATATATTAACCCATCGAGAAATGACAGACTATATTATTGTCGCAACCCTGCAACGATTGTTCCAAACCACAGTGCTTGGTAGTGCCCCAAACAATGCAACTGGTGTTCCAATCCATATATAGGTTTGGTCCCAATCCACATCGGTTTTGTCCCAAACGTGTGCAAACCATATGCACCTGATTCACAGCCCACACAGATAGTCCCTCAAACCATGCATCTGGTGTCCTATCCCACCCAATGAGTGTTACATACAAGCTGTCCAAAATGAATGTTTTGATTCACCGATTAGTGTCGCAACCCTGCAACGATTGTTCAAAGCCATAGTGCATGGTAGTATCCCAAGCAATGTAACTGGTGCTCCAACACATAGGTTTTGTCCCAAACTAACAAAATGAGTGGCCCTAACCATCCAACGAGTGCTTCAAATGGTACAACGAGTGGGTCAATCCATCCAATAATTGCCCCAAACCACACACAATGAGTGTCCCAAACCATCCAGCTAGTGTTCGAAAAGAAAAGAATGTATAATATGCACCCAATACCTCACAACTAGATTACCCGCCATCCGATGAGAGTCCTATGCCATACAACAGGTGTCCCAAACCACCAAAAGTCGTCTCAATACATTCAACGGCCCAATCAGTTAACAAATCGACAAATTAGTGTCACATTCCACCACACGTGTGTCCCATATCCACAGCGAGCGCCCAAAACGACCCAATTTGTGTCTCAAACCATCCAATGGGTGTCACAAACCACCCAGCGAGTGACCCAAATCATAACCTTGTATCACAAACCAACTATTGATTTCCCAATCCATCCCAATAGTGTCACAACACATCTACTAATTGGCATCTCAATACATCTAAAATAGTGTACAAACCCCTCCATCGAGTATTTAACCGTTTCATGACGGGTGCTGTTCTGGTGCAGCATTAATGATCCTGTGCCGTGCATTCCCTCATATATGCGAGTCTCCCGTAGGGAGTCACGCATATATAAGATAATGTACTGGCTTACATGGCCAATGTATGTATTGTTAGGCCAATGCATTCTATTATATTTGCGATGCGCCCTATGGGCGACTCACATATATAAGAGAATGCATTGGCACAGGGTTTTCGCAACATTTCAAGAAGCTCCGGTCATTAAAGGGCTGAGATCATCATATGAGTGTTCCAAACCCGCCAACGGGTTTCCCAAACCAAGAGACACTCGCTGGGTGGTTTGGGATAATTATTCGATGGATGATTTTGTACAATTCGTTGGGACAATCATGCATTCAATGGTGTGTGACATTCTGCGTTGGGTGGTATTAGACAATCCTGGTCCTGGTGGTTTGAGGCAATCGTCATGTTGCATGGGACGGCCATTGGATGGTTAAGAACACGCATTGGTTGGTTTGGGACACCCATTGGTTTGGGGTTCTCAATTGATGGGTTGAGACGCTCGTTATGAGGTTTGGGACACTGCGTGCAAGATTTGGGACATTCTCTGGTTGATATATGTCAATCGTTGGATGGTTTGGATTACTCAGTATGGCGTGTTTGGTTACCATTTGGATGGTTTGCAACACTAGCTTGGTTTATTGGGATACGTAGTGGTGGTTCGGGACAATGGTTGGCCAATTTCGGACGCCCGTTCTATGGACTGGGTTGGTTTGGTATACTATATTAATTAAGATGGTGGTTTGAGATCGCAATTGCCTGGATTTACGCTCCTTAAATTATTTGGGACACTCGTTAAATGGTTATGGGCACTCATTGGATATATCTGGATACAAGTTTGGTTTCTTTTGACACTCATCTGATGGCATATAGAACTATTGGCTAAAAATTATATTCGACATGAGAAGCTTTTGTTACAATTTAAATAAATGAAAATATCTATATTTTTTTAATTTCCGATCGCCAATTTTTTCGATGGCATGGAAACAGTCTGGTGAACTTTAGCGAAAGCCCAATTTTATTGCTGCCGGTCACCATTTTGTCCCTATTTTGGATATTGATGCCCTCGTTTCTGCTCAAATGGGCACTAATGGTTCATTTCTGTCATCTTTTTAGTATTCAGTGGTCAGTACACTGGTGAGTTCAACTCCCTTCTGGGCATTAAAATAATAATAGATTTTTTCTTCGAAATTGGGTTTTAAATCTATTTTTATTTGATGGACGCTGAAGGGCCAAATCCTCCGGATATGGCTCATTATTATCAGATATCGATTTAGCATGGTATATGTTAAAAATGGAAACTATCTGGTAGAATGTAGCGAGATTTGCCCAATTTGACCACTTCCGAACACCATTTTGTCCGCTATTTTTGGATTTTGTAATGGCAACAAATAATTTGTTGTTGTTGCATGATTGTTGCTACCATCTTAATAACATAAATACAAATTTCATTGAAGTTTATATTCCACAAAGGAACGAAATATCTGACAATAAAGCCATACATGTAAATTCCGATAAACTTGCCAGGTAAATTTGACAGCGTGTGAACGTACGGGGTCCATAACATTTTATTGTTTCACAATTTTCTACACGCTTTTTAATGAATTCTCCGGGTGATTTTGTTTTTTTAACGGTTTGGTCTGTGAATAATGGTAGTGGAGATAGTATTAAGAAAAATATAATATGTGCGTACGGCAGTGCAATTAGAACTATTTTTCGGGTTTTGGTTGGGTACGTTAGTTCAATCTCACTATCCCCTTCTTAACACAGGTCCCCAGAACAAAAGTCTACCCCACCCCAATAATACTTACTCAAATAAGAATTATTGGGGTAGGGTTAATTTTTTTTTTCTGAGGACCTGTGCTTCTTAAATGAAAACGCCAAGGAATTTCGTTTCTTAAACGAGGTTTTTATGACCAGCCAAAGAAAACTATTGGGGAAGAAAAATCAGCTTTGTCTTCGACAATATGTGCAAATAAAATGGGGGGGGGGGGGGTACTTTCAAATATGCCCATTCTGAAATGAAAACGCCGGGGAATTTCGTTTTAGAATTGTGAATTATTGATCAGTGATGAATAGAGCACTATTAGTATGGAAATCAGCTATACTCGAACGTGCAAATAGAAGTAATTAAGGGGGGTTTTGGGGGTATAGGCTTACTTTCAAAACCCCCTTCTGAAATAAAAAAGGCCAGGGAATCTCGTTTCCGAAATGATGTATTGTTGATCAGTAATTGCTGAAGCACTATTAATATAAAAAGCTTTGTACTGCAAGTATATAAGTCATTTCTTGTTTTGTTTTTGGGGGGGGGGGTCTCTGGTCCCTAAACGCCAGGAATGCGGAACTTAAGAAACCGGAAATGGAATACTATACTTCCTATATATATAATGGCGCTTTCGGGTTCCGAAATCGACAAAAAGTGCGCCATTAGTAACGCGCCGAAAGCGACAAAATGTGCGATATTAGCGCATGTTTCGGCGCGCCGAAAGCGACAAAATGTTTTGGCGCACAGGTGGGGTGCATGTACAAGGATGAAAACGTGTATGTTTGTTTGTGTTTTATGTTCTAAACTTCTAATGTCATATTACTAGTATAGGCTAGTCTGTGTTATTCGACATTATAGGCCCGGAACTGTACAACGAATGGACAAATTAAATCAGTGTAAATCATGAGTTAGCAGGGACGTGGCTAGAGGGTCCCTGTTGGGGGTGCATGTTCACCTATAGTTTCTGAATGCACCCCCTTCCAGTAACTTCTATTTGCACCCCCGTGTTAGGTTCGAATTTTCATCGATTTTGCAACGGGTTCTTCTAATTGTTGGATATGAAAACCTTTATGTTTAGATTTTTTTCATCTGGTGACCATTTCAGTTCATAAATATGGAGGAAACTATTTAAATTATCGAAATATGCGGGTTTTTGTCTGAAAACTCTTTACACACTTTAAATTTATCGGGGTGAGATCAAGCTATGGTCGCTATCCCATTGAGGCAACATTCCGTTTTGCGAAATTATGTTTTGAATAGTGGATATCACCATTTAACTGGGAGATATATTATATAGATTCATCTTAGGGAAGATACGTTCATTTATCAAAACCGCATAGTCTGGTTTGGTGATACCCTCGGGTTTTGGCGATACCACGTACACGGGGGTGATTAGGAAGTGGCCCTAATAGTATTCCATAGATTTCTGTGAAGTTCCTGGGGTGTAACAAATCTGAGGCACCAAATCTTTCGAACGCTATTGTGCAAATAGAACACAGCAGGCTCCCTGATTACATAGTTTGGTCACCATCGGGGATTAGCATAATATTGGCGTAATTATTGGCCATCGCGCGTTTTGGTTGTTGGTGTATTGTGACCTATAACAAAATAATTCCAAATTACTGTACAGAGAGAATACCTCCTACATACTTTAGTTGATATTTATTGCCTCTACACAGCTTCAAGTCATTAAAAGTCATCTTCTGATAAGACAAAATGGGTCGGTACCCATTTGCATTCACAAACAGGTCAGAGATAATCGGTGTAAAACTTAACGATTGACATGTGTTTACATGGTCTGTTCTGAACTTGGAGGAAAACATGCGATAAATCGAAACATGTAAAGGCACTGTAACATAGAAATGTATCCATGTCTACTTAATGAGAGTATACAGTTCTGTAAAAATCGGGCGAAAATGTGACATTGCATTCTTAACCCCAAACGTGTGGCGGCTTTTCATCAAATGTACCAAAGCTTCGTGCCATGTACGAAGCTTCGTGACGTGTCAGAACTCCAATAATATACCAAAACCGGGACATCAGATGATATGGAACGTTGAATGGTCACCAGAAACCTCGATGTTACTCATTTCAGACCATAACTATCATTGCATTATATATTAACCCATGTTGTAATTATGTCAATTATGCACTCTGTTACACCCACCACTATATAACTGCTTCCTCCCTGAAACAAGGCGACAAATAAGAAGTTTATATATGTCTACTTAATGAGAGTATACAGTCCTGTCGAAATCGTGCGAAAAATGTGACATTGCATCCTTAATCCCAAATATGTGGCGGTTTTTCATCCAATGTTCAGAAGCTTCGTGACGTGTCAGAGCTCACAGAAAATATACAACATGCACCATCGGGACATCAAATGATATCAAACGTTGAATGATCACAGTTTCGACAGAACCGTATACTCTCACTAATAAACATAGATAAACTTCTCATATATAGCCCTGTGTTAGGGCCCGGGAGGAAGCAGTTATATAATGGTGGGTGTAACAAAGTGTGTAATTTTGACATACATGTATTACACGATGGGTTAATATATAATCCGATGCTAATTATGGTCTGAAATGACTAATATCGAGGTTTCTGGTGACCATTCAACGTTTGATAACATTTGTTGTCCCGGTTTTGGTATATTCTTGGAGTTCTGACACGTCACGAAGCTTCGGTACATGTCACGAAGCTTCGGTACATTGGACGAAAAACCGCCACAGCTTTGGGGTTAATGATGCAAAGTAACATTTTTCGCCAGATTTCGATAGAACTGTATACTCTCATTAATTAGACATAGATAAACTTCTGATATGTAGCCATGTATTAGGGAGGAAGTAGTTATATATGGGTGTTGTAACAAAGTGTGTAATTTTGACATATTACACGATGGGTTAATATATAATCCGATGCTAATTATGGTCTGAAATGACTAATATCGAGTTTTCTGGTGACCGTTCAACGTTTGATAACATTTATTGTCCCGGTTTTGGTATATTCTTGGAGTTCTGACACGTCACGAAGCTTCGGTACATGTCACGAAGCTTCGGTACATTGGACGAAAAACCGCCACAGCTTTGGGGTTAATGATGTAAAGTAACATTTTTCGCCCGATTTCGATAGAACTGTATACTCTCATTAATTAGACATAGATAAACTTCTGATATGTAGCCATGTATTAGGGAGGAAGCAGTTATATATGGGTGTTGTAACAAAGTGTGTAATTTTGACATATTACACGATGGGTTAATATATAATCCGATGCTAATTATGGTCTGAAATGACTAATATCGAGGTTTCTGGTGACCGTTCAACGTTTGATAACATTTATTGTCCCGGTTTTGGTATATTCTTGGAGTTCTGACACGTCACGAAGCTTCGGTACATGTCACGAAGCTTCGGTACATTGGACGAAAAACCGCCACAGCTTTGGGGTTAATGATGTAAAGTAACATTTTTCGCCCGATTTCGATAGAACTGTATACTAGACATAGATAAACTTCTGATATGTAGCCATGTATTAGGGAGGAAGCAGTTATATATGGGTGTTGTAACAAAGTGTGTAATTTTGACATATTACACGATGGGTTAATATATAATCCGATGCTAATTATGGTCTGAAATGACTAATATCGAGGTTTCTGGTGACCGTTCAACGTTTGATAACATTTATTGTCCCGGTTTTGGTATATTCTTGGAGTTCTGACACGTCACGAAGCTTCGGTACATGTCACGAAGCTTCGGTACATTGGACGAAAACCCGCCACAGCTTTGGGGTTAATGATGTAAAGTAACATTTTTCGCCCGATTTCGATAGAACTGTATACTCTCATTAATTAGACATAGATAAACTTCTGATATGTAGCCATGTATTAGGGAGGAAGCAGTTATATATGGGTGTTGTAACAAAGTGTGTAATTTTGACATATTACACGATGGGTTAATATATAATCCGATGCTAATTATGGTCTGAAATGACTAATATCGAGGTTTCTGGTGACCGTTCAACGTTTGATAACATTTATTGTCCCGGTTTTGGTATATTCTTGGAGTTCTGACACGTCACGAAGCTTCGGTACATGTCACGAAGCTTCGGTACATTGGAAGAAAAACCGCCACAGCTTTGGGGTTAATGATGTAAAGTAACATTTTTCGCCCGATTTCGATAGAACTGTATACTCTCATTAATTAAACATAGATAAACTTCTGATATGTAGCCATGTATTAGGGAGGAAGCAGTTATATATGGGTGGGTGTAACAAAGTGTGTAATTTTGACATATTACACGATGGGTTAATATATAATCCGATGCTAATTATGGTCTGAAATGACTAATATCGAGGTTTCTGGTGACCATTCAACGTTTGATAACATTTGTTGTCCCGGTTTTGGTATATTCTTGGAGTTCTGACACGTCACGAAGCTTCGGTACATGTCACGAAGCTTCAGTACATTGGACGAAAAACCGCCACAGCTTTGGGGTTAATGATGCAAAGTAACATTTTTCGCCAGATTTCGATAGAACTGTATACTCTCATTAATTAGACATAGATAAACTTCTGATATGTAGCCATGTATTAGGGAGGAAGCAGTTATATATGGGTGTTGTAACAAAGTGTGTAATTTTGACATATTACACGATGGGTTAATATATAATCCGATTCTAATTATGGTCTGAAATGACTAATATCGAGTTTTCTGGTGACCGTTCAACGTTTGATAACATTTATTGTCCCGGTTTTGGTATATTCTTGGAGTTCTGACACGTCACGAAGCTTCGGTACATGTCACGAAGCTTCGGTACATTGGACGAAAAACCGCCACAGCTTTGGGGTTAATGTTGCAAAGTAACATTTTTCGCCCGATTTCGATAGAACTGTATACTCTCATTAATTAGACATAGATAAACTTCTGATATGTAGCCATGTATTAGGGAGGAAGCAGTTATATATGGGTGTTGTAACAAAGTGTGTAATTTTGACATATTACACGATGGGTTAATATATAATCCGATGCTAATTATGGTCTGAAATGACTAATATCGAGGTTTCTGGTGACCGTTCAACGTTTGATAACATTTATTGTCCCGGTTTTGGTATATTCTTGGAGTTCTGACACGTCACGAAGCTTCGGTACATGTCACGAAGCTTCAGTACATTGGACGAAAAACCGCCACAGCTTTGGGGTTAATGATGCAAAGTAACATTTTTCGCCAGATTTCGATAGAACTGTATACTCTCATTAATTAGACATAGATAAACTTCTGATATGTAGCCATGTATTAGGGAGGAAGCAGTTATATATGGGTGTTGTAACAAAGTGTGTAATTTTGACATATTACACGATGGGTTAATATATAATCCGATGCTAATTATGGTCTGAAATGACTAATATCGAGTTTTCTGGTGACCGTTCAACGTTTGATAACATTTATTGTCCCGGTTTTGGTATATTCTTGGAGTTCTGACACGTCACGAAGCTTCGGTACATGTCACGAAGCTTCGGTACATTGGACGAAAAACCGCCACAGCTTTGGGGTTAATGATGTAAAGTAACATTTTTCGCCCGATTTCGATAGAACTGTATACTCTCATTAATTAGACATAGATAAACTTCTGATATGTAGCCATGTAATAGGGAGGAAGCAGTTATATATGGGTGGGTGTAACAAAGTGTGTAATTTTGACATATTACACGATGGGTTAATATATAATCCGATGCTAATTATGGTCTGAAATGACTAATATCGAGGTTTCTGGTGACCGTTCAACGTTTGATAACATTTGTTGTCCCGGTTTTGGTATATTCTTGGAGTTCTGACACGTCACGAAGCTTCGGTACATGTCACGAAGCTTCGGTACATTGGACGAAAAACCGCCACAGCTTTGGGGTTAATGATGCAAAGTAACATTTTTCGCCCGATTTCGATAGAACTGTATACTCTCATTAAATAGACATAGATAAACTTCTGATATGTAGCCATGTATTAGGGAGGAAGCAGTTATATATGGGTGTTGTAACAAAGTGTGTAATTTTGACATATTACACGATGGGTTAATATATAATCCGATGCTAATTATGGTCTGAAATGACTAATATCGAGGTTTCTGGTGACCGTTCAACGTTTGATAACATTTGTTGTCCCGGTTTTGGTATATTCTTGGAGTTCTGACACGTCACGAAGCTTCGGTACATGTCACGAAGCTTCGGTACATTGGACGAAAAACCGCCACAGCTTTGGGGTTAATGATGCAAAGTAACATTTTTCGCCCGATTTCGATAGAACTGTATACTCTCATTAATTAGACATAGATAAACTTCTGATATGTAGCCATGTATTAGGGAGGAAGCAGTTATATATGGGTGTTGTAACAAAGTGTGTAATTTTGACATATTACACGATGGGTTAATATATAATCCGATGCTAATTATGGTCTGACATGACTAATATCGAGGTTTCTGGTGACCGTTCAACGTTTGATAACATTTATTGTCCCGGTTTTGGTATATTCTTGGAGTTCTGACACGTCACGAAGCTTCGGTACATGTCACGAAGCTTCGGTACATTGGACGAAAAACCGCCACAGCTTTGGGGTTAATGATGTAAAGTAACATTTTTCGCCCGATTTCGATAGAACTGTATACTCTCATTAATTAGACATAGATAAACTTCTGATATGTAGCCATGTATTAGGGAGGAAGCAGTTATATATGGGTGGGTGTAACAAAGTGTGTAATTTTGACATATTACACGATGGGTTAATATATAATCCGATGCTAATTATGGTCTGAAATGACTAATATCGAGGTTTCTGGTGACCATTCAACGTTTGATAACATTTGTTGTCCCGGTTTTGGTATATTCTTGGAGTTCTGACACGTCACGAAGCTTCGGTACATGTCACGAAGCTTCGGTACATTGGACGAAAAACCGCCACAGCTTTGGGGTTAATGATGTAAAGTAACATTTTTCGCCAGATTTCGATAGAACTGTATACTCTCATTAATTAGACATAGATAAACTTCTGATATGTAGCCATGTATTAGGGAGGAAGCAGTTATATATGGGTGGGTGTAACAAAGTGTGTAATTGACATATTACACGATGGGTTAATATATAATCCGATGCTAATTATGGTCTGAAATGACTAATATCGAGGTTTCTGGTGACCGTTCAACGTTTGATAACATTTATTGTCCCGGTTTTGGTATATTCTTGGAGTTCTGACACGTCACGAAGCTTCGGTACATGTCACGAAGCTTCGGTACATTGGACGAAAAACCGCCACAGCTTTGGGGTTAATGATGTAAAGTAACATTTTTCGCCCGATTTCGATAGAACTGTATACTCTCATTAATTAGACATAGACAAACTTCTGATATGTAGCCATGTATTAGGGAGGAAGCAGCTATATATGGGTGGGTGTAACAAAGTGTGTAATTTTGATATATTACACGATGGGTTAATATATAATCCGATGCTAATTATGGTCTGAAATGACTAATATCGAGGTTTCTGGTGACCGTTCAACGTTTGATAACATTTATTGTCCCGGTTTTGGTATTTTCTTGGAGTTCTGACACGTCACGAAGCTTCGGTACATGTCACGAAGCTTCGGTACATTGGACGAAAAACCGCCACAGCTTTGGGGTTAATGATGTAAAGTAACATTTTTCGCCCGATTTCGATAGAACTGTATACTCTCATTAATTAGACATAGATAAACTTCTGATATGTAGCCATGTATTAGGGAGGAAGCAGTTATATATGGGTGGGTGTAACAAAGTGTGTAATTTTGACATATTACACGATGGGTTAATATATAATCCGATGCTAATTATGGTCTGAAATGACTAATATCGAGGTTTCTGGTGACCATTCAACGTTTGATAACATTTGTTGTCCCGGTTTTGGTATATTCTTGGAGTTCTGACACGTCACGAAGCTTCGGTACATGTCACGAAGCTTCGGTACATTGGGCGAAAAACCGCCACAGTTTTGGGGTTAATGATGCAAAGTAACATTTTTCGCCCGATTTCGATAGAACTGTATACACTCATTAGATAAGTTATCGTATAATTCATAAAATTGTGCTATTTGTTTACGAGCAAATTTTTTTGATTCTTGCTGTACTCTAAAACATGAGCTCATTAGAATATGCAATACATGCTCCCCGTAGTCATTACTTCCAAATATAGATTATTTATAGGTGCTTGACACATTTCCATATGTAAATAAGGGTATGCATATTTATAATATTATTTTGAATAATAATTAATGTACCGAAGCTTCGTACCGCTTAGTTGTAATCGGGAAGATTCGGCAGGGAAGATTCGGCGGGTTTTATCGGCCGAATCTTCCTAGGTTTATACCAATATATTGGGACGGGAGATTTTATGTTTTAAGTTCTATGAATTAGATCTATTTTTTAATAATATATTGGATGAATAAATTAAATTAAATGAAGCTATTACTTTTATGATGTTTTGTTTGAGATTATTTGTATGTTTTATGAGTGAATATTTTACAAGAATAAATTACTTTTATTATTACTTTTGTTAATACTTTTATGATGTTTTGTCATTAGTTTGTTTGACATATTTTATGAGATTATTTTAGGTTTATGATAAGGTAAGTTTATTGTGAATATATTGAAGTTAGGCCTATTACTTACAAATTACGTGGTAAATCCAAATATCACGTTCGAACACTATAAGGAATTATGATTAATGAAGATTCAATGAGAAAACGAATAAATTTTTTGACAGTTGTTCACACTCTGTTCACGTTGGCACCAAGTGTTTGTATAACAGTCGGTAGAATATACAGAGTCGTCTTTCTGATGCTGATATGATCTCAGTGAGAACTATTCGATGTTTGTTTAGATAAGTTTGCTGAGTGCATTTCAGTTAGAACTGATCAGTTGTTTGTTTTACCGCATCAGATCTAACGACTTTTAGACTATATAGTTGAATGAAATTGACTTCACCATATCACATCTTCATCGTGCCTTCGTACAACCTCCGTCAAAATCAGCTCATAGACTACCCGTGTATTAAGTGTAATAGGAATGTACGATACGAAATAGATACGAAATAGATACGAAGATCAGCGACCTATGGGCAAAATACAGAGAAGAGGACATCAGAACATCGGAATTCCTACAAGAAGTGACCAAGATCTACAGAATCGGCAAGGCAAAGAAATAAGAAGACAAGACGACAACAAGACAAGAAGATAACAAGACAAGACTATTAGTTGATATAACCGACATTCAAATAAAGAATGTCGGTTATAAATGTATTTTAAATTGTTCTGTTTGTATATCTGTTACACCTTATGTTATATCAGCTTGTGTAAATATGTTTCATCCATTCTAATAAGTCTAATAAAATATGTCATTACTAAAAATGAGTTAATCAAGACCCTATATAATCCCTCTAATTAGTTGTTATTGTTACAACAAAGAATTAGTGCACACACAAGCTTAGTCCCACATAAGCCGTAATCCCCAAGCCGTAATCCCTCCACTAATTAGTTAGATCAAACGACTGGCCGAATCTTCCCCGCCGAATCTTCCCTGCCGAATCTTCCCTCCGCCGAAAAATACATGGCCGAATCTTCCCTCCGCCGAATCTTCCCGTTCCCCGTCAGGTCAGGGAGAACCCAAAATCGATGTACTAAACCTCGATTTGTGTTAAAAACCTCGATCGAGGTTCTTCGAGACCATGTGACCACTGGTCAAAACATACACCCATGATATAAGGGGAAACACTCTAAACCAAATATGATACTAATGGAAGTAATGTAGTGTAAGTGATATAGGTTATGGTAGTGTGGAGTATTTCACAGTGTTTCATCTTACACCCATGGGAGGCCAAATTCACATTTAATAATTAATTGTGCTTGAGCGCAATCAAGCACAATTAATTATTAAATGTGAATTTGGCCTCTCATAGGTGTGAGATAAAATACTCCACACTATATCACCAGTGGTCACATGTTCTCGAAGAACCTCGATCGAGGTTGTTTACACAAATCGAGGTTTAGTACATCGATTTTGGGTTCTCCCTGACCTGTTCGTTGCATCGCTGCCATCATAAATCATATGTCCGTATTTTCACAGACACAAGTGCATGTATAGCAAGAAAACCACAGTCCCAAGGCCCAAGATATTCTGCAGTTATGGTGTATAACCAACGAGGGTATTCTGGGCAATCTCAAACTACTTTGCCATCAAGAAACATTTGGGCTGAAGTTTGTTAGAAATAGAATGTACCGGTCGCCGACCTCCACCCACACTGCCACAGGCAATAATACCTTATACCTTATACCTTATGCTGTTAGTGGACGCTGGCTTCTGCCACTATGTCCACGTCTTCTGTGTCTGGCTCTCCGAATTCACCAAATTCAGGCCCTATGTTGTTAAGTCTATCTAACGCCCGACTCGTCTGTGAACTTGTCAAACCCAATTTTGCTTTAAAATCAAGTCTCACCTCTTGTTCCATCCAATAATCATCTAGTCGATTTTTGAATTGGTTTAAACTGTCGGCGTTGACTACCTCTTCTGCTAATTGGTTCCAGGGCTCCACAACTCTCTGACTAAAAGTGTGTTTTCTTGTGTCTCTGGTTGCCCCTTCTAAAAACAGCTTGAAGTTGTGGCCTCTGGTTTTGGATTCGGAGTTCCGTGTCAGTATATTTGCTACTTCCGGGTCATATGTATTGAAAATTTTGTAGCATTCTATCATATCTCCTCTATGTCGTCTATATTGCAGGGTGGGAATCTTTAGTTTTTCAAGTCTGTCTTCATATGGTAAATGTTTTAAAGTAGGAACTAGTTTTGTTGCTCTGCGTTGGACTTTCTCAAGTTGGGTGATGTGTTTGATCAAATATGGTTTCCATGCTGGCTGTGAATACTCTAATCTTGGTCGAACCAACCCTTTATATAGTTTCGTCATCATTTCTTCATCTAGATGTGTAGGGAGCTCATAAAAGCCGAACACAACCGAACACAACCGAACATAACCGAACATAACCGAACACAAGTCCAAATAATGGGAAATTTCACGAATAAAGTTCATAGGCATATCTATTCATGTTCACACTATTACTATACGAACTTTGGTGGAGTTCGGGCCAATAATAAGTGTTTTATTCCATATTTTGTAAAACGCGTTTAGTGTTCGGCATAGAAAAGCCGAACACAAGTTTATGTTCGACACTCAGTCACCGGTAATTAATTAACACATAGATATGCATAGATGTGGCGTTAGCTGGCGTTTGAGATATATAACTCTATATACAGTCTACTAAATATAAGACCACCTTGTAAAGTTCATAGGCATATATTTACATACCCCTAATATATCTTCCGATGTCCCCATAGCGTTACGGTAGACACGCCCCTTATTCAATGCGTTCATAAACCTATGAACGTAACGTGACGTCACTTCCAATGTCGTTCATAGGTTTATGAACACATTGGTCCCGGAAATCACCGGGGATTGTCGGACATTACCGACTGCTTGAGTATCTAGTCAGCCAATAGGCCAAGGATTTGATAGCAAACAATATGTAATCGAGGTTCACGATTGGATGGCTAGTGGCATCTAATCGCGAGCACGGGTGGCACGAGATGTTCGATTGACTATCATAATGTTCGTTATCATATAATCCCATATCCCATAATAATTATGTCAAATATAGCAAATTATCGAAATATGAAATACAACGAAAAATCGAAATATGAAAATACAGCGAAATAGCACGAAAAATCGAAATAGGAAAATACAACGAAATAGCGAAATAGGGCGAAATATAGAGCGAAATATAGAAATAGGAAATTATTTTTATAAACGAAATAACGGAGATATTTGAAAAAGTGTTTTTGGCGAAATAACGGACATATTTGGAGAAGTGTTTTAAAGAGCGTAAGTATATAAATATAAATAATAAACGGCAGATTCAACGTGGTCATGGGTTTTGACCGCGATAAAATATCAGCAAACTCCGCATTAACCCCTTCGGGGTTCATGCAGTTTGCTGAATTTTTCTCGCGGTCAAAATCCCATGACCACATTGAAACCGCCGTTCATTTCTTATATGTATTCACGTTCATACTATTACTATACGAAGTTTGGTGGAGTTTGGTTCAATAATGAGTGTTTTGTTGGGTGTTTTGTATAACGCGTTTGTGTTTGGCATAGAAAAGCCGAACACAAACTTCTGTCTCATGGATTAGATTATCCGCTGATAGGTGATAATTAATATCTGCCAGAAGGGATTTGGCAGGTTTAATTCGCGAGAAAAAACGTGTTTTGTTGTCCATTTTCGTCTGCATTCTCACTAAAATGTTACCCCCCCCCCCCCCCCGTTATTATTACAAGTCATTTCGTACAATGTGGTAGTTTAGATGGATCATACTGGACAAATGCGAACATATCAGCACGCCCCGGACTTCTAAGAAGTAGTAAATCGGTTGTCGAGTTAAGATACTCATGCGGAAATGGTTCGGAGAATATAATACTAACCACAAAACAAATAGTTTATTGCAATCATAAGTAAACATTGTAAAATTATATATAATAGTGTTCTTGTTGGCGACATAACATCTCTTGGTGGTGGACTGGTGGTGCAGGGAATTCTGGTGGAATTGATGTCAATCATAGTATATGTTCAAAGTACTATACAATATACTATACAATATACTTATATGCAAATTCTGTCCTCGGCGGAACGGATTTGGGCAGAGTTTGTTCTCCTTGAAGTCAGTGGATGGAAATGGCTCTGATGCGTGCCTAACTTTTGTGTATATATCATGCTGTATGGTGGAAGCCGATATAAAGCCAGTGTTCAACTTATCGTAGAAACACATGCATCGAATTGAAATGAATTGTCAGAATACGAATAAAGAGCGTTTCGTATTGTATCTTTTTAAAAGTCTGATATGCAGGAATTTAAGATCGTTTTCAAAAATGTGCCTGATATGACAGGAATGTGATATGAAAGGAATAATTATTTTGCGCCAAGATACCTTTTGACGCTTGCTAGGGTTGATTGATCTAGTTTTGCATGCCTTTACTCTTTTAGTCTGACATGGCTTCTTGGCAATAGCCGCAGTTTTCGGTATCGTCAAACGTCCGTCAGTCGAAATTTGCCGAAGATTCTGGCATAAATTAAATTGGTCACCAAGCGATGACTTAGTAAAAAGTCATTGATTTTCAATTGCTGGCACTCTACATGAAACCATCGGTCACACATATCGCAGCCGATGCTGCGTATCTCGTGACATTCATGGGAACAAACACCACATGGGTAAATCAATTTGGAATTAGGCATTGTAGAATTTTCAGACCTGTGATCAGAATGCCAAATACTGCTGAGATTGTGATTTGCCAAATAATATCATACCACATTCTTATATAGAACTTCTCGGATATTGCACCATGAACTCACTTTCTTGTCACTCAAATATTGTTTTTACAATCGTACGTTGTCTTTCATGGCGGGGCCAACCAAAAGCATGTTGTTTCTATAATAGTAGGCGCCATCAAATAATGATTGCAACTAACTGTCAAAACACTGAACTACAATAGGTGAGAGACCGCCACCAACAACAATTAAAGCCTTTCGGCTTAGTGACCATATATCTGATATTAATTATCACTTAGCTAGACAGCCGTTATCGACTAATACACGAGAGAAGCTTGTGTTCGGCTTTTCTATGCCGAACACTGAACGCGTTTTACAAAATATCGAATAAAACACTTATTATTGGCCCGAACTCCACCAAACTTCGTATATTAATAGTGTGAACATGAATACACACACCTATGAACTTTATTCGTTATATTTCCCATTATTTGGACTTGTGTTCGGTTATGTTCGGTTGTGTTCGGTTGTGTTCGGCTTTTATACGCACCGGATGTGTAAACGATCTTCTAATCATCCCCATCACTGATTGAGCGCTCTGTGCTTTTTATGTTTACCCATACCATAGTATGGTAAACATAGTGTCGTTGCCCGGATTGACCACTCGTCGTTAGTCCGTCCGTCCGTCCGTCCGTCTGTCTGTCTGTCTGTCTGTCTGTCTGTCTGTCTGTCTGTCTGTCTGTAGACACTTTACGCATGGTGCGATAACTCGAACATTTTATATCTGATCGGAACCAAATTTTGTATATGAATTTGTCAGCACCAAATACAGATCGAGTTCGAATATGGGTTCGATCCGAGTTTTTTTCACGGAGTTATGGCCCTTTTTCGACTTAGAATTCATGCATGCTACCATAACTCAAAAAATTTTTATCTGATCAGAATCAAATTTGGTATGCAAGTTTCTCGGACCAAAATACAGATCGAGTTCGAATATGGGTTTGATCCGATATTTTTCAATGGAGTTATGGCCCTTTTTCGACTTAGAATTCATGCATGCTGCCATAACTCAAATTGTTTTTTATCTGATCGGAACCAAATTTGGTATGCGAGTTTCTCAACTCAAAATACAGATCGAGTTTGAATATGGGTTATATCCAACATTTTATCCCAGAGTTATGGCCCTTTTTCAACTAAGAATTGAACAGATAATCATAGCAGTCTACAATTAATTACCAGTGGTATCAGTTTAGCTCTGAGAGCAGTAAATCTGTATTATGGGAATTAGAGTTATTTTTTACTCCCATGTTTATGATGACACACTCCTCACCTGTATAGTTTTTGGTATCGATCGGTTGATCGGTTTAGAAATTATTAACACTTTGCATCCGCACATAGGCATGAGCTATCCGATGCTGTAACCAAATTATTTTTTGTCCGATTGTTTTCATATTTGATATGTAGGTTTATAATGACACACCCCTCACCTGTATAGTTTTTGGTATCGATCGGTTGATCGGTTTAGAAAATAATTAACCCTGCACACAAATGCTATCTGATCCATCTAAGTCAAACTGTTTTCTTCTGATATGCCTCATATTTCTTACCAAGGTTTTTCTTAGCACGTTCTTTATCTGTATGGTTTTTGGTATCGTTTAATTAACCCTTTTCAAACTTATGTTTACTTAGAACTCAAAACATTTTTCATCTGATCTACACCAAATTTGGTACATGTGGTCCTCACCCCGAAATACAGATCAAGTTCAAATTTGGGTTTGATCCGATATATTTTAACAGAGTTATGGCCCTTTATAATTCAAGTAATTTACTACCTATTGTATATGCCCTGTGAGAATTTAAGACAAACAACTTTACACAGTAATCTGCTTTATTGGGATCAGAAAATGACACTGGATACTCTTTGCTAAACCACTGCTGCTCCCAGAGCTGTCAAATTTAAGTGATTGATGATACTTTACTCCAGTTTGTGTGCAATAGTAATTTAACCCAACCTGTTGAAACATGTTCATGGCATTAATACAAATAGTCCATTGTCCATGTGAAGGATTTTCTGGAGCATGGCTGTTTAGAGAATTGTTGTTTACAGAGAGACACTGTTGTCTTATCTTGAGAAAACAATTTATCCACATATTAGTTCCATCATATGATGTCATTGAAAATGATTAACACTCTCCACACAGCATATGTTCATTCTCCTATTCTATGTCCAGGTTGATCGTGATCCACTTTTCACTTGCATGTATTTCAGGATTAAAATTAACCTATTCCATAGACACATCATATCTGATACGCAGATTTTAAATTATCTCTTTCGCCTTAGGCCAGGTTCACTAAGAATTTCTATTAATTATAAGCCACCAATTGAATATTCATCATTTGAGGATATATCTTATTTTGAAATTCCCTCTATTGCATTTGGGCTGCAGGATAATAATAATGGTTCTGGTATTCTTGAAGCTGACTTTTTGGTCAAATATTTTTCACCCAATCACTTTTATAATCTCATTCAGGTTGATTGTGATACATTCTTCATGTGTATAGATTTTGGTATTGATTGAATGGTTTTGAGAATATTAACCCAATATTTAATAATATTTCTGCTTTTACAGACATTGTATCTTTCCAATGATCAGCTTAGAATAAAATTAACCATAGGTACATGTATACTGTACGCAATCCAATGTTATGACTCTAATATTTTCAATTTGACCATTCTCATATCTCTCCTTTAGTTATCTGATAATTATGTATTAAAATATTTTATATCCAACCATTATCAATCATATTTAATATCAAGGTCTATACACCCCTCACTTATATAGATGTTCAGGTGTTTGTTGGTCTCTAATCTCAATCATCCCATAACTTTTACTATGCAGCTAACACAACAACATAATCTGTTATGACTCAGGTTCCATTGTAAGAATTAAATAAATAGAGTTATTATGATGTTAATATTGTAACAATTATATCTTTAACAGCTATGGTGCATCTGTCTGACTGTGTTTGGGTATAATTATCTTTATCAATCTATCACACATACATGTATCTCTGTTGGAGTGACCGAATAGGTTGAAATCGAATGTCATATCCATCTTCCTATTGTGTTTAAATGAGCAAGTTGCTCAATATGTCTGATTCCACTATGAAACTAATAAATAATAGTACGCTGTGAATTGTTGAAATTCTTGCACTCATAAAAAGATCGCTATCGCCAAGGTATGGGTTAAACATCTGCCGATCGTGATCGGCCTCTCGTTCATTTATATGTTGTTCAAAATTTAAGTTTTTATCTGTGGTGATGCCTATGTCCTTCTCGCTGTCGACCTGCTTCAGTGTGTAGGTTGTTCCATCAACTCCCTTCAAAGTATAATTTGGAGTATATCCTTCTTTTCCAATGTTCATCATTACACATTTCTCAGGATGGAAACGAAGAAGCCATTTATCAGACCATTTTTGTAGTTCATTAAGATCTTGTTGTAGAGTTTCCATGTCGTCTGGTGTTGTTATCTCTCTGAATACTTTGGTATCGTCAGCGTACATCATGACATCAGATTTTGTTGAACTTGGCAAGTCATTTATATAGATGACAAATAGTAGGGGTCCAAGTACGCTTCCCTGAGGAATCCCACTGATGACATTGTAGAATTTTGATTTCTCCCCATTTACAACTGCCCTTTGTCTTCTTCCACTCAGAAAATCCTTAATCCACCCTAATATGTTGCCTTTGATTCCATATGCTTCTGTTTTTCCTATCAGTCCACGATGTGGCACAGAGTCAAACGCCTTCATGAAGTCCATGTATATTACATGTGTTGCTTGATTATTTTCTATAGACTTTGTCCATCCTTCAAGTGTATTTAATAACTGTAATGTCGTTGAGCGCCCTTTTATGTATCCGAATTGATTTTTGCTGAATAGTTTATTGTTTCTCATATGGTCCATGATCCTGTCTCTTATGACTGATTCTAGTACTTTGCAGACTACGCTCGTAAGGCTGATTGGACGATAGTTGTTAGCTTTAGTGGCTCCACCTTTCTTATATATTGCTGATATATTTGCATCCTTCCATTCGTTTGGTAACTGTCCTAGTCTGAGGCTGTTATTATAGATTATTGCTAATGGCTTGCTTAATTCTTGCGATAATTCTTTCAATATTCTTGGATGTATCCCATCTGGTCCCAGAGATTTGTTTTGATTTAGCTTCAATAGTCTGATCTGAATTCCTTCTGCTAATACTTCTAGATCCTCTAGTTCATGTTCTATTACCAGGTCTTCAATTCGTGGAATCTTTCCTTGTGGCTCATTTGTGAAGACGCTAGAAAAGAATTCTGCAAGTACATCCGCTTTCTCTGCATCTGTTGTTGTTGTTGTTCCATCTTTCTTCTCCAAGTTTGGAATTCTTCCCTGACGAAGATCCCCACTCCCCAGAAAATACCTGATTGTCACTTGTGCGATGATTCCCCAGCGAAGACCCCCCACCCAGAAACAGTCAAACTAGTATTGAAACGACTAATCGACTAGCTGTAACTAGTCGACGCTGAAATATCAGAACATCGACTCTGAATTTTGCCGTTGACTAGTCGGAACATACGGTAGTGTATTAGTTACATGTATAACGTTTTCAAGATCGATTCCGGCATAAATGGTGTTAACTGCACGTAAGTTACTGTAAGTATAATGTTTGGTGGCACCCAGAATTTTCTGTACCATGTTATGTTTGAAAGTTTTGATATCGGGTATGACTAGTCGACGCAATGCAACATTTGGGCATGACTAGTCGACTTTGAAATTCACTAGTGCAGTACTCGGTAAATTATAACACTGGCGAAGACCCCAGATACAGTAGGAATAACTCTAAATTCACACAATGCACATAACGCAACACAACTTTTATCTACACATTTTAACAGTAATATATGATTATCTTCCCAATAAAAACAAGGTTTTGAATATTGGTTTAAACCAAAATGTGGGGTGAATCTCAATAAAAAAAACAAGTGATATCATGAACAAAACAGAAAAGAACACAATGTTAGAATAGCGTAGGGTTCATAAAAACTGTGTATGGTTTACAAATTTGATGATGTCACGTTTCGATGTTTAAACTTTGGGAGTTTGTACCTTATTAATTTCTTTTAATTATTTTATAAATGTCATAAACATTTGAATTTGAAACACAAATTCAAATACTGCAGCTTACAGTATACAATGTACTAGACCTAGAATAGATAACCTGGTTAAACTTCAACAAGCAGTCACAGAATTGTGCAGTTGGGGAAGTGCATTCTCAATAACGTTTGCGTTCTCAGTATGTGCTAAACAAGAGGTGGGATTTTGTCAAAAGCCTGGCTTGCGAACTCATTTTAGGTACTGGTCATGGGAACGAATATACCAAAAATATTTTTAATCCGTTGACATTCATGGAAATTAGCCCTGTGACGTCGTCCATTTGCACCAAAAAAATAAACGAAGTCCAATAACTCTGCTGAAAATATCTGGGCGGACCTGGTTTGCGAACTTGTTCTAGATACTGGTCATGTGAACTCATATACCAAAATCTTTGAAATCCGTTGACATTTGTGGAAATGAGCCATGGGACGTCGTCTATTTGCTATTTGGTAAATTTGATAAAAATAATAAACAAAGTCCAATAAGGCAATAACTCCGGTAAAAATATCCGGCCAGACCTGGCTTGCGAACACATTCTAGGTAATGGTCAGGTGAACTCATATATCAAATATCTTTGAAATCCGTTGAGATTTGTGGAAATGAGCCCTGGGACGTCGTCTATTTGCTATTATGTAAATTCGACAAAAATAATAAACAAAGTCAAATAACTCCGGTAAAAATATCTGGCCAGACCAGGCTTGCGAACTGATCTAGGTAATGGTCAGGTGAACTCATATACCACAAATCTTTGAAATCCATTTACATTTGTTCAAGATATGACTCTTACAAATTCGGGACGGACGGAACCCATTACTATATCCCCCGCAAATTTTAAATTTGGCCGGGGATAATTAAGCAGTGACGATATTGCGATTTATTATCATTTAATCCTTTATTTATCGAACATTGATTTATTTTAGCCTGTATGATGATGATGATGCAGAAACCAGAATTATTGTTTTCTTATTCTAGTATTAATATAAATAGCCTAATCATATATGTAATGTAAAAACATCTATTTCATTGATATGTTGTGCAGTTATTTCATGAAAAACCTATTTCCACAAGCTCTTTGATTTGGGGTTTTTACGTGCTGATGTATCCCGATTTGCCTCTGGGATATTCAGAGGATATTCGCCAGGGAAGAATTGTACTCTTGCCTGCCACAGTGCCACTGCCAGCTTTATTACCTATACCCTGTAGTATTCTTGAAATGTGTCTCTGCGGTGTGATTCTTTTTTTGGTATGCCTGTTATTTAGTAAAGGTGAATTTTTTTTAAAGGTGGATTATCTCTTTGTAAACATGTATTATATAGTTACCGGGGTATAAAATATTAGATTTGAATCGAAGACTCCTGTCCGGAAATGCTTCTATCGATTATTATTAATTTTATTTCGAATAGTTTCTGGTCTAAAAATGTGTGTCTGTGCAGCTAACGAACAATAGTGGTTACTGTTAACAGAGACCAGAAATTTTATTATACAATTTTGTCACAAATAAACGTTAATTATACTCATTATCGCTTATATCTGTGGAACAAAACAATACAAACAATCAATCTTGGATATTTGACTTTCGGTGCATAGCCATAGGAACAGCCCAGTGATCTATATCGCAATATGGTATAATTCGAATGGTCTGTTCTAAAAATAGTAACATAAACGGTCCTGATTTAATATTCGAAATAAAATTAATATTAATTGATAGAAGCTTTTCCGGACAGGGTCTTCAGTTCATATCTATTATTTTGTACCGACGCAACTATTTAAAATTTGTTATTTAAAGAGATAATCCATCTTTAAATAAATAACGTGTAACGGTATATTATAGTCATATTTCTTTGAAAAACTCATGGCGACGGGGAAGTCGTATGATATTGCCCTATTCTGCAGTATACGGCAGAATAGCTATAACCCTGCATATGGCTAGTGTGCCATGGTCTCAAATGGTAATGCCCTGAAGATCAAATTATTGGGCATATGATATATAAAATGTATTTGAGCTTCAATGTAGTGATTGTATGGGAGGACAAATTCACATTTAATAATTAATACAATACACTTAAGCACAATTAATTGTTCTTACGTGCAATCATTGCACTTGAGCACAATCATTATGCTTAATCACAATTAATTGCGCTTAAGCCTAATTATTTGCACTTAAATGCAATTAATTGCGGTTAAGCACAATTCATGGTTATATGTAACATAACACCCCTGGTGAATAAATAGTTTTCCATAACTTTAACTTAGCCTTAACTACTATTGACATATCACCTCTTGTTTTCATTGGTTTGGATGGTAAGGGAACTACATGTAGCCTCACTTCTTTATCAAAATGGCTATCTGGCAGTAGCATAACCTTCTGTACTAGTCAGAGGGACTTGTTTTTCTACAATTTTCCAGTATACAGACACACCATATGAGGGAAGCAAGCCCTCAGTGACACCAGTATACAGACACACCATATGAGGGAAGCAAGCCCTTAGTGACACCAGTATACAGACACACCATATGAGGGAAGCAAGCCCTCAGTGACACCAGTATACAGACACACCATATGAGGGAAGCAAGCCCTCAGTGACACCAGTATACAGACACACCATATGAGGGAAGCAAGCATATGAGGGAAGCAAGCACCACATTCATGCTCCAGGAATGAGACACCAATTTTTGGAACAGGGTTGATGATAATATGTGACTCGCTATATCAAATCCAGACGTAAGTCGGGATTTTTTTTACCCTGTGCCAATGCATTTTCTTATATATGCGAGTCGACCATAGGTCGCCTCGCATATATTAGAGAATGCATTGGCCTAATAATTTTTTCTTGTATTCTTTAACAATTTTATAATTTCACCCATACAGAGCCCCAGACAAACATGAGCAGACGACACGCTTCTATAAATGTGTGCATTGTGTGGGGCTCCCTGCAGGGTAATGGATGTTTTTTATTTTATGTCCTAAAAATTGCAAGAAACATTTATTTAAAAAAAATGATAAAAAATTGTTAGGCCAATGCATTCTCTTATATATGCGAAGCGATCTACAGTCGACTCGCATATATAAGAGAATGCATTGGCACAGGGTAAAAAAAATGCCGACTTACGACTGGATTTGATATGGCGGGTCCCGACTTACGACTGGATTTGATATGGCGGGTCCCGACTTACGACTGGATTTGATATGGCGGGTCCCGACTTACGACTGGATTTGATATGGCGGGTCCCGACTTACGACTGGATTTGATATGGCGGGTCCCGACTTACGACTGGATTTGATATGGCGGGTCCCGACTTACGACTGGATTTGATATGGCGGGTCCCGACTTACGACTGGATTTGATATGGCGGGTCCCGACTTACGACTGGATTTGATATGGCGGGTCCCGACTTACGACTGGATTTGATATAGCGGGTCCCGACTTACGACTGGATTTGATATGGCGGGTCCCGACTTACGACTGGATTTGATATGGCGGGTCCCGACTTACGACTGGATTTGATATGGCGGGTCCCGACTTACGACTGGATTTGATATGGCGGGTCCCGACTTACGACTGGATTTGATATGGCGGGTCCCGACTTACGACTGGATTTGATATGGTGGGTCCCGACTTACGACTGGATTTGATATGGCGGGTCCCGACTTACGACTGGATTTGATATGGCGGGTCCCGACTTCCGACTGGATTTGATATGGCGGGTCCCGACTTACGACTGGATTTGATATGGCGGGTCCCGACTTACGACTGGATTTACTGATCTGTGGGTTCAAGTTTGAATTTGATCAGTAGACAGGCAATATAATATGTGACCCGCCATATCAAATCCAGTCGGGATTTTTTTTACCCTGTGCCAATGCATTCTCTTATATATGCGAGTCGACCATAGGTCGCCTCGCATATATAAGAGAATGCATTGGCCTAACAATTTTTTATCATTTTTTTAAAATAAATGTTTCTTACAATTTTTAGGACATAAAATAAAAAACATCCATTACCCTGCAGGGAGCCCCACACATATATAGAAGCATTTAGAAGAGTGTCGTCTGCTCATGTTTGTCCGGGGCTCTGTATGGGTGAAATTATACAATTGTTAAAGAATACAAGAACAAATTATTAAAATTGTAAAAAATTGTTAGGCCAATGCATTCTCTTATATATGCGAGGCGACCTATGGTCGACTCGCATATATAAGAGAATGCATTGGCACAGGGTAAAAAAATCCCGACTTACGACTGGATTTGATATGGCGGGTCCCGACTTACGACTGGATTTGATATGGCGGGTCCCGACTTACGACTGGATTTGATATGGCGGGTCCCGACTTACGACTGGATTTGATATGGCGGGTCCCGACTTACGACTGGATTTGATATGGCGGGTCCCGACTTACGACTGGATTTGATATGGCGGGTCCCGACTTACGACTGGATTTGATATGGCGGGTCCCGACTTACGACTGGATTTGATATGGCGGGTCCCGACTTACGACTGGATTTGATATGGCGGGTCCCGACTTACGACTGGATTTGATATGGCGGGTCCCGACTTACGACTGGATTTGATATGGCGGGTCCCGACTTACGACTGGATTTGATATGGCGGGTGACCTCCAGTGATCTGATCTAATGTAACTTATTTTATTATCAGATTCGCAGCTCTTGCGTGAGCGATAGTAACCACCAGAACTAGACAGGCTAGTGATCTAATGTATCTATTTTATTTCAGATTCGGAGCTATAACGTGAGCTATGGTAACCAGTGATTTAAAGTTATCTATTTTATTTTTCAGATTTGAAACTATAGCGTGAGTGATAGTACCGGTAACTACCTCAAATAGACAGGCTAGTGAGTTAACGTTATCTATTTTATTTTTTCAGATTTGGAGCTATATATAACGTGAGAGATAGTAACTAGTGATTTAATGTATCTGTTTAAATTTTCAGATTCGGAGCTATAGCGTGAGTGATAGTAACTACTTCAAGTTCACAACTAGACAGGCTAGTGACTGCTTGTGATTTAATATTATCTATTTTATTTTTCAGATTGCAGCAATAACTTGATAGTAACTACTAGTCATCCATGGATATCAGCAGTATCAACATCCCAGTCTTAGCAGCACCAGAGGTGGACAAATCTGTTAAGGATCTGGCACATGATGGGGATAAAATATACAGATGTGGTGTGTGTACTTCCTCATTCAACATCAGAAAGGATTTACTTGCTCACATCAAATGTCATTCTGAAGGCAATCGTCCAGCTATTAATAACACAGCTCCAGTATTACCCAGGGAAGACTTACAAGATAGTGAAAATAAAACTTCCTCGACAGAAAATGAACATTACAATGAGATTCTCAGTGATCCTTCATACTTTGCGCGTAAAAATACTCAGTTTCGTAAACAAAGAAAATCTCAAGATACCGGTAGTACTAGTTCTCGTGTAATAAACAAAATCAAATCTCGAAAGAATAATTCTGAACTAACAGATCTCAGCATGGAGGGAACTGAAGAGTCTGTAACAGTATTACGTGCATCTGGTGGACTATTCAAATCCAAAGATAAACTGACTCAACACAGACATATTCATGAGAAAAATAAGTGTGAATTTTGCTCCATTTCTTACGCGAGACCAGATAGTCTGAAGTATCATATTGCAATGAAGCATTATGGGCAGACTAAAGAATTCAAGTGTGATATGTGCCCAAAATCTTTCAAGTCCGAGACAACTTTGGTGAACCATAAGGCAATTCATTCAGCTGGTCCAGGACTGCTGTGTCCTCTCTGTAGCAAGTACTTTTTAACGCCATTAAGACTTATAAAACATAAGAGGTGGGTTCATTATACAAATAGACCACTGACTTGTGACGTCTGTGAAGAGAATTTTTCCAATCGACATGATGTGGTTGTTCACATGACAAAACATTTTTCATTCCAGAAAGATCATGAAGTGAACTCAAGTGACTTTAAAACTGATACTCAAACCATTTCCGTAAAAAAGTATTTTAAATGTTCGATATGCCCGGAGGTTTTCCAATCTATTCCTGCACTTAAAACACACCAAGCCTCTCATGATGATGACGCACTCTTCAAATGTGATATGTGTTCTAGACAATTCTCAAGTATGGTTCGTCTCTCACACCACAAAAAGAGTCATGCATATATCAGTACCCAGAATGCAACATATTCGTGTGAACATTGTGATACGCAGTTCAATGATATTAGGGGCCTGAAAAAGCACGAGAAGAATCACTGCAACAAAATCAAGAAACAAACGTTACAACACCATATCAGTACCGGAAATGCAACATATTCGTGTAAACATTGTTATGTCCAGTTCAATGATATTAGGTGCCTGAGAAAGCACGAGAAGAATCACTGCAAGAAACAAACGTTACAACACCAAAAACGATCTGATATCAGAAAAAATACCACAAACCAATTTGTGGGGCGATCAGTACATCATGTGGCTGAAATTCCTATTCGTTCAATAAACAGTTTGGTAACTGGCAGCACAAGGGGACACTCATCTGATTTGACAGTAAACTACAATATTTCAGACTTGGAACAGCTTTTTGAAGATGACGATAGTCACTATTTAACACAAGAAAACCGACAAAGTCAAGAAACATCGATCAGTGACTCAGTAATAGAGGAGCATAGCTTCAGTGAACCAAAGGATGATAATAAAATCACAGAGAAAGAATATAAAGAATCTAGTTCCAATGATGACAGTGAAATGGAATCAAATGATATCGTTAATATCAAGAGCAGAAGTGGCAGATGTATACGAAAACCACAGAGGCTTAAGCAGCCTATATACAGCAGCCTAAATGATGACAGTGATGATGAAACATTAGACAGTGACTTCGAAATGGAGGAGCACAGCAACAAAGAATCAAATGATGACAGTGATGATGAAACATTGGACAGTGACTTTGAAATGGAGGAGCACAGCAACAAAGAATCAAATGATGACAGGGATGATGAAACATTGGACAGTGACTTTGAAATGGAGGAGCATAGCAACAAAGAATCAAATGATGATGAAAGCAGACAAGAAGAATTTAATTCCGTTGACGGCCAATATAAAGAAACATTGGATGATGGCCAGTGTAAAGAAACATTGGATGACGACCAGTGTAAAGAAACATTGGATGACGACCAGTGTAAAGAAACATTGGATGATGGCCAGTGTAAAGAAACATTGGATGACGGCCAGTGTAAAGAAACATTGGATGACGACCAGTGTAAAGAAACATTGGATGATGGCCAGTGTAAAGAAACATTGGATGACGACCAATGTAAAGAGATATTGGATGACGTCCAGAGTAAAGAAACATTGGATGACGGCCAATATAAAGAAACATTGGATGATGGCTCGGAAATAGAGATGCACAGCAACAATAAATCCAATGATGATGAAAACAGGAAAGAAGAATCTGATTCATATGACGGCCAATGCAACGAAGACTCGGAAATACCTGAGCATAATGTCAGTGGATCGAAAGATATTGTCAATATCACGAGCAGAAGTGGCAGGTGTATACGAAAACCACAGAGGCTTGATGAGTCTATAAACAGCAGCATAAACGGACCTAAAAAGAGAACAAAGTTACTCGTTTATGACGCAGTAGAAGAATTAAGTGATGAAACTCATACCCCTCATAAACGCATGAAGTCTGAAGTGAAACAGAAGTCACAAAGTGCAATGAATAAAAGTTTACAGTCGAGTAAGCCTACCACACCCATTGCTGCTGTCTCAGATGAAGAAGTAAATTCAGAAATTCAGAAATATCGTAAACGAAGAAGGACTAAAAACGAATTCAAATCGCAGAAGAAAATTAATATTGAAAGCTCACAGTCTAATGAAGGATTTCGTTGTGATATCTGTGGAAAAATTCTAGTTTCTCGCCATGACCATATAAGGCATATCAGAACTTATCACTCTAACACAGTCATTAGTTGTGAAACATGTGGGAAAAAGGTTAAGGATTTGAAGTTTCTACAGAAGCACATGAAGAAGGTAAGAAATGGACATTTTCATTGCATTTGATTATCACTTTCTACATCGAGAGCTTTCCGATGAATGGCAACAAGCCATATTTCTGACTAAATCCTGAAAAGTTACCCATAATTCTGCTATGGTTATGGAGTTGATTAATTAGTGCATTACTGTAAATGGATTTTCCATGTCAGAATTATGTTGGAATTCATTTGGAGTGGTTTTCTGATAATTTAAGGACAACAGATAGCATGGGTATACCTGAGATGACAGGGAAATTTCACCATATTAATTGAGCCCAGCTACAGCTATACTTAACCCTTTACCCAACAGAAGGGCCCTGTGCCCTATCACAATGTGGTCAAGGAGCCGGTTCCAATGATATCCATATTTGTATGGTTCTATTGAGACAGACCGAAGATTGGCATTGGCTTAACACATTAAAAATTATAAAATTGTTAAAGAATGTAAGAAAAAATGGTAAAAAGTGTTAAAAAAAGATTTTTTTAGGCCAATGCATTCTCTTATATATGCGAGGCGACCTATGGTCGACTCGCATATATAAGAGAATGCATTGGCACAGGGCATAACTGTAACTATCACAATGTGGTCAAGGAGCCGGTTCCAATGATATCCATATTTGTATGGTTCTATTGAGACAGACCCAAGATATTTTAGGTTGTTGAAGCTTTATTTGGGCGGTTTTGGCCGGTTTGTTGGGTAAAGGGTTAATGTAATTGACCACCTCTAATGTGGTGTCAGCCCAGTAATACTGCGGTAATCTCCAACAACGTGATAATGTTGCCAATTCATACGGTCACTGTGCGCAGGGAAGAAAATATAATGTAGTGATTCCTGGTGATTCTCCTTATATCTGTGGAAAATAAAGGCATGGATGGCCTTCGTTATATTTTATAATTTAGAAAAATAACAGTTACCAAATTATGAAAATTTCCCCAAGAATATAGAATATTAATCATATTAATTCCTTATTATCCACAAGACACACTTTGTGTGAGCCGAGCATTTGTTTATATTAGGGTTTAATCCCAGGAACGGGAATTTCCCGGTTCCCGGGTCCAATACTCATTCCCGTTTCCCGGGAATATGATTTGTAGGAACCGGAAATGGGGTGCATTGTTAACACTTGGTATATCGTACATCATGAGACACCAACGGCGCATAAGTTAGTTTAATTTATCCGTGCACGGCAGTATGTGACTGCCGTGCACGGCGCACAATGCATTATATATGTTACATGTATATATCTGCAAATTCTACATTAAGTGTAAGTAGAATTGACCATGATATCGTCTAAGAGTTAACGACGTAAGGTTTGGTCTCGTGGCCCAAGCACAGCCATGGCTTCACGACACGAGCTCACGAGTCATGACATAGTGGCATGAACCGTTCGTGGCTAAACAAGACTTTTACAGCATGTATCAAATTATCAATTGATGCGATGTTGCGTCAGCAATCTCGGGCTATTTTTAGAGACACATGCACATACTGTACTCCCATGCAGTTGCTTGAATGGGTGGTGTATGCCGTGAATAGACTGATGCTTGTGTAGTTTCTGCTGATGTCGCATTGTTTTATAATTTCCGTGAGAGCAAATAGTTTCGTGCAAGTTGTGAACTTGTGAGTCATGTGAATGTAGAGTCCAGTTAGACTATTATACCCATACATTTCGAGCTTCCGATTATCCGATATAACGCAAGTTACCAAACATAGACATAATGTACAGCACAATGGCTACTAGACTGACAAGTCACTGGGTGACTTGGTGTTGCTCCGAATGTACGTTTCCAGACTACATCCGACTCCCGATAAAATTAAAATATCGATCATGACACGAAACAGTATACACATTTCATCGAACTATATATAGACTGTTTATATTGTTCTCTTTCAAGTTAACATACGAAGACAAGTTTCTAGATGCCATGAGGTGTTAAACATCGACAACATTTCGGTTGAAGTTTGGGAAGTCGGAACAATGGTTTTATTTTCCAACTTGTGTTACGTTACCCGTAGTACCTTTTTGGGCCACATAATGGTATACAACGTACGGGTGCCGTACGTTGTATACCATTATGTGGCCCAAAAAGGTCAAACATAACAATTTGGAATATCCATTAGTTAATCTAAATTAATATTATTACGATATCTGTCACCCAAACTAGCCGAACCCGTGTTGTATAACTTGTGCATACATTTCCCGGGAACATTCCCGGTTCCCGGGTTCTGAAGGGGTTTCATTCCCGGTTCCTGTTTTTTCAATTCCCGGGAATATATTAAACTCTAGTTTATATAAGCATGTTAATAGTAAGCATTAAGAAAAACACTCAACACTGGCGATTGTTAAGGAAATTGATTCATGGTGACCCATTCAACACCAAAAGGTGAAGATTAGCGATAGCTTTACTGGTATGTTATAAACAACTTGGTGGCATTTCTAACCAAAGTTCAAATTAGTGGGGTCTCCTTATGATCGGCATAAGAATAAAGTTTGTCTATAATATAATATTATTTCTGTTTATGGCGGTTTTACTAGATGTGACTATTTTAACAGCAATAGCCACCACCAACACTTACCATATCTATGGGAGATTCGCATATATAGCCACCACCAACACTTACCATATCTATGGGAGACTCGCATATGTAACAGAATACATTGGCACAGTAGTGTTTTTACAAAATTTCAGGAAGCTCCAGACTTAGACGTTTATATAGTACATACTCACTGGGGACTGTACCCTAAATGTGGGCATTTATGGGACCATCTTCTTTTATACTCCACAGAATATATGCAACAAATGAATACATTTGAGACATGGAAGAGTTAAAAGTACACTCATATGCTCTATGAAGATGCAAACAAAACGCTAATTATAATGAAAATAAATTTAGGACTGGAGTCATAAATTAATTTTCATTATAATTACCATGTTGTTTGCATCATTCATAGAGTATACGAGTGTATTTTGCACTCATCCATGGCTCAAATTCATTCATTTGTTGCATATATTCTGTTGTTGAGTATAAAGGGAGATGGTCATATGGCCTGAGTGTGCAGTACCCCTTTAATTAATTTATACAGAATGGATTATATACTCACATTTAATTAACTTGATTGGCTTTATGAACAGAAGTGTCATGATCACTGTGTTTTTGTTAAATTTTCTGGGAATTCTGGGAAATGTTTCCAGACTGTTTTTTTTAGAACATGTATATTTAATCTTAATTGACTTAACGTCAGAAAATATTTCAACATGATCTCGTCTGTCTGAGAGATGTAATTACATATAACTGACTGTACCGGATGTTCTCAACTGTAAATAGTGTACATATGTTTTCTCATGACATGAAATATATATACTATATTGGCTGATAATATAGCATTACTTTTTTTAAGGTGCATGGGGTGAGCGGATCAGTCACTTGCGATGTGTGTGGCATGTCTCTCAACAGTCATGCTAGACTTTGGGAGCACGAGAAAAGTCATGTGACCGAATTGCCATTCAATTGCCAGGGATGTGATCGAAGATTCAACTGTCAAGCTTCGTTAGATCGGCACAAACATCAGACTGAGTATCAGGAAGCAACAGCATGTTATTATTGTGATGAAGTGTTTCATGATAGATGTGACCGAAAGAAGCACGTTGCTTTGTCCCATGTTGGAATGAAACCAGCTACCGATAGCAGAAAAATCAAATGTGGAAAATGTGGCAAATATATTTTGAAATCTGGTTATAATTATCACGTGACGAAGGTGTGTGGTGTGTTAGATGACTGTGATATAGGTGGTAAATCTCTTCCAAGGAAAAGTTTAGCTACTCACAAATTATTAGCACATCCAGGCACAAGCAAGAAGACGAAGTATCCTTGCAAAATTTGTGGTAAAACCTTCCATACAGAGGTCCTTTTGAAAACGCACATGGATTTCTCAAGTGGACACTCTGAATATATTTGTCAAATTTGTGGTGCTACGTTCGTATCAGGAACGATATACGACTCTCATGCTAAATCACATGAATCCTCTGCGTCATGTCAGTGCGACATTTGCGGACAAAAATTTAACACCGGTTTAGACATGAAGTCGCACGAGAGGTGGGCACATAACCAAGAAGGTACGATCTGTGAAACGTGCGGCAGAACTTTTCAGGATGGAAGAGCATTGGGTAATCACATTAGAAAATCTCATAAATCGGACAATTCGCGACCAGACAAAATGAAAATGAGCAGTCATAAGGAATTAAAATGTGACGATTGTGGCGAGATATTCCATGATAAGCCTAGATTCAACTACCATTTAGCACAATGGCATACAGTTATAAAGATAACATGTTCTACCTGTGGGAAACACTGCGAGACTGAAGAGGAGTACAAAGGTCACTGCCAAGAAATGGGACATAAACCTAATTGGAAGTGTGATCAATGTGGTTGGATATCGAAATTTAATTCTCCAGGGTCCCTCAGGAGGCACCTTAGAGTACATCCTTACACTACAGTCAAGCCTTGAAATAGTGTGTCTGTTATTGCAGAGTGAGGTCCCCAGGGGGTGAATTTAGTGATGCTACCCCACATAGCAGGCTAGCATCACCAAATTCACCCTCATTCTGCAAATGACAGACACACTATTTCAAGGCTTGACTGCAGTAATGCCCTAAATAATCGACTAAGTGAGAGCTTTCCGATGAATGGCAACAAGCCATATTTCCGATCAAATCCTGAAAAATTACCCATAATTCTGCTGCGGTTAAGGAGTCGATTATTTAGGGTATTACTTACGTAAGAGGTCATCAGATTATTAAGCCTGCAAATAGTGTGTCTGTCACTTGCAGAATGAGGTCCTCAGAGGGTGAATTTAGTGATGCATCACACACATCTGGCTAGCATCACTAATTTCATTACCTGGGGACCTCATTCTGCTTAGGCCTCCTCTTCTGGGAAGTATCTGTTGTCTCAAATTAACATTCTTTTTAGTTACTTTTTCTTGTGGGAAGTTTCTATATCCCCTATAAATTTGCAGAAGATAAAATGCATAATTGAGCTGACTAATGGGTGACTAATGGGTGACTAATGGCTGACTGATGGGTGACTGATGGGTGACTAATGGCTGACTAATGGGGGGGGGGGGTAAGGGGGGGGGGGGGTAAGGGGGGTAATTCCAGAAAATGGTCAACACTTAAACTGTATTTCTTATTTATTCAACCTAACCAGTCACATTCTCCGCCTGCACAGTTTGACATAAAATATATAGTATACTCTATATGAGAAATTAGCGGTTGGGGTACCATTATAAAGATTAGGTGCCTTGACTGCCATGTGTTATTGTCTCACTGGTTTGTGTTATCATACAAGTACAAACATTTAGGTTTTTATCGGATAATAAATTATAACTCCCCATATGGTGCTATCCACCGGCCTTTGCTCCTTATAAGCCTTCTTGTTACAGTACTCTCTCAGAAATCATTGTGTTAGCCCACAAACGGTATCTAATTTGTCCAAAGCTACAAAATAAATCAACTCCAAGATTTCCAAGATGAATTCAATACGAAATTATTTGAAGAGTAAATACGGAAACTACGCTTCATCAATCATCACAGCTAGTAATTTGGCACTGCTTAAATGGCGAATCTGCCTGCTTTATCGAGGCCATCTTTAGTTACATGCACTACTACTATGGATTAGGCTGGGAAAGCTGAGAATGTGAATATATAATTATGTTAAACATACATATCATGTTTTCATGGAAGACTGCTTCATTTGTACACACACGCTTGTGAGAGTCAAAAATGATCTCCATACTATATTGTACAACAGGTGAAAAACTAAAATACCATATTTTCCCTCAATGGGTTATTTAATGTAAATGCTGTTACAGATGCAACGAAATGCGATCTGAGGGGTTTAAATTCAGAAAAATTTCCCCATCGAATGTGGCCCCTCAAATACAAACTTCTTTCCTACGCCCCATGATACCCCCCCCCCCCCAATAAATATAGCTTCCTACGCCCCTGATATGTTCTACCTGCTGGGGACATTGTGAGACTGAAAGGGGTTTCAGAGGTCACTGCAAAGAAACAGGACATAAACTTGTTTGGAAGTATGATTAATGTGGTTATGTATCGAGATATAAATCTCCATTTTCCTTCAAGACGGCACCTCACAGTGCAGCCTCATAAGAGGTCATCAGACGGCTCTATTATCAAGCCTGCAAATAGTGTGTATGTCACTTGCAGAATGAGGTCCCCAGAGGGTGAGTTTAGAGATGCTATCCCGCTGTGTGAGATATAGAGTGTCACTAAATTCACCCTCTGGGGACCTCATTTTGCTTAAGTCTCAACTGCTATGGCAGACTTAAGATCTTATTGAAGATCCCCAGTTTGTGATGTTCACCCATTAATCACCTCGATTATGCATTTTATCTTCTGCTAATTAAGGGATATAGAAACTTCCCAGAAGGGAAAAAAGTAACTAAAAACAATGAGACCTAAGCAGATTGAGGTCCCTAAAGGGTGAATTTAGTGATGCTAGCCCGTTGTGGGGGATAGCATCACTAAAATTACCTTCTGGGGACCTCATTCTGAAAATGTCAGATGCACTATTTCAAGGCTTTTCTATTAAATCCTTAACCCTTTGAGTGCCAGGTACGATTTTTGTATCGACCCATATACCCTGTGCCAATGCATTCTCTTATATATGCGAGTCGACCATAGGTCGCCTCGCATATATAAGAGAATGCATTGGCCTAACCCAAAACAATTTTTTTTTTTTTAGGGCACTCTACAGACCATAAATTAGGGCCGATGAGATCGGCCCTCTGGCACTAAAATGGTTAAGGGGACCCAAGGCATTCACTAAGCGAATGTTGAGACAACCACGATTCTAGCAGAAGTGGAGGGATCATAGTTTCTTTGCATGATTGATGTCGTCGCAGATTAGGATATCGTGGGTTATTAGTAAGCCATGGTTAACCACGTGATTGGCTACCCTACAATCTTCCCATCCATGATTTTTACATACACACGACTGTGATTTTGCCGCATATGGACGTAACCAAGGATACAGCATGATTTCGCTTCTAAAATCAAACAGTGGTTGATATTAATATTTTACTAGGGATCTTGCCTTGAGCATATACTGTAAAATACCAATTTCTACCCACAACGGAAATCTTTCAACTTACGATTGAATCATGGTCATTTGAACATTTACTAAATGTGTAATAAATATAAAGTCTGTCAAACATCACTAAATGTGTAATAAATATGTCTGTCAAACATCACTAAATGTGTAATAAAATAAATATCTGTAAGTCTGTAAAACATCGATCACCATTGAGAAGAACATGGAGAAATAGAATAATGCCCTAAATAATCGACTCCTTAACCACAGCAGAATTATGGGTAATTTTTCTTGACTTAATAGTGGGAAATATGGCTTGTTGCCATTCATCGGAAATTACCAATTTCTACCCACGATGGAAATCTTTCCATTTACGATTGAATCATGGTCATTTTAACATTCACTAAATGTGTAATAATTATAAAGTCTGTAAAACATCACCACTAAGAAGAACATGGAGAAATAGAATAATGCCCTAAATAATCGACTCCTTAACCACAACACATTATGGATAATTATTCAGGATTTATTCGGAAATATGGCATGTTGCCATTCATCGGAAAGCTCTCTGTGAGAGCCTTCCGATGAATGGCAACAAGCCATATTTGCAACTAAATCCTGAAAAATTACCCATAATTCTGGTGTGGTTAATGAGTCAATTATTTAGGACATTACTGTAGATGAACATTGTTCTTAATGGTACTCAATCCAATTCGATGGTAACCCATATCATCAAATTCCAACAACAACATTATTTTTTTAAATGCCGCTTTAGTTATCAGAATCAATTATTTAATCGTAAGTAGTCACTGAAGTAGTCAACTATAAAATTGCACAAAACCTGTTATTTATCAACATTTTGGTCAACGATATTTTGCCAGTTTGTAAAATATCTGACACCAAAAAGCCACTTAAAGGTACTCAATCCGATTAAGCACCCCTAAATTACTATTTCTTTGGCTTCAGGGGTAAAAAATATTTGATTCGAGTCGAGGAACCTATCAAACAAAGCTCTGAATTATTAGATATTGATTTTTGAAATTTGTAATGTTCTCGAGATGTGTACTAATAATTGCCCCTAAATTTGTAATTTTCTCGAGATGTGTACAGCAGAAACACTATTCAAACAGACGAGGATGGATAACTCTAAAATCAAGTGGTAATAATAACGCAATTTTGACCGAGAACATCCTTTTGACGGCGTGTTCTGGGACAGAAAAAATAGAAATAACAAAACTTCAAATATTGATATCTGATCACCCTGAGCGTTGATTGGTTGGTTCCTCGACTCGAATCAATTATTTTTTTACCCCCGAAGCCAAAGAAATAGTAATTTATGAGTGCCTGATCGGATTGAGTACCTTTAATTTTAGAGTGATCCATCTTCATCCACAATTTGGTCAGAGAAATTCCTCTCGCCGACTGTTTACTGGGCCACCTAAAATTAAAATAACACATTCCAAACATCGATATCTGTGCACTCGGGAGCTTTGATGGGTGGGTTCCTCGACCCAAATCAAATATTTTTTTACCCTGAAGCCAAGGAAATAATAATTTGCGAGCTTAAATTCGGATTGAGTACCTTTAATATTCATTGTTGATAGTACTTCAATAAAAAAAAAAAATAATTCGCCTCTTGAAACCATTGTAATGTTTTATGCTGGAATTTTGTGAGCATCTATTTTGCAAGAACTGATATAAACGATTGGATTGATCATGTCATGAATCTCTACTCTGGCTAACGCCCGTAGAGATCATATTCCACCAGTACAAAATCTGGCAACTTTTTGAAGTTTTGACAGGGAACCTAGCTTATGAAGTCCAAAAATATAACACGGGGAATATATTTCTTTGTTATTATCTCTTTCTTAATAATGTACTTCACTGTAGGTGAAGGACCCAACTTGAAATTTCAAGATTTAAGTGACTTTGTGAGCGATTTTACATTTATGCAACTTTTCCTGGGTAATTAATTCAATGTTTATTGCGATATCGGCTCACAAAAGTCACAGAAAAACATGCAATTTCAATCCTTCACATATAGTGAAGTACACTATTAAGGAACAGGTAATCATTAATAAATATAATCCCCGTGTTATTTTGTTGACATTATAAGGTTCCCTGTCAAAACTTCAAAAAGTTCCCAGATTTTGTACTGGTGGAATACGATCTCTACGGGGTTTGCCATAGTAGAGATTCATGGCATGATCTAACGATTGGGCTGAGATGAGTTTTAGTTCATAGCCAATTTCCCAGCTATCTCTAACATTGTGTCCTACATGTATTTAAAGTGGGTTGCTCCCTGCTTGAGTGCATGACCTGCATATCAACATGTGTGAGGCCCCCAACCCCACCCCCCATGGAATACGGAATACCACTTAATACAGAGGGTGGAATACGGAATACCAGTTAACAGCCATATGGAATACATAAAAATATATGAAAACTTCATTTTTTGGAAGGTCGGCGTACGAATACCGGTATATTTGGAATACCGAATACCTCCTAACAGAGGGGCCGGAATACGGCGTACCTCATAACAGGGCATGGAATACGGCGTACAAAAAGGGGGGGGGGGGGTGGGGGCCTCATGTGTATTAATTGGGTTCGTTCTTCACAATAACAGGTCTTGCAAAATGGATGCTTACTAATTTCCAGCACGAACAAACATTGTTATCTTTCTTGAGGCAGTATTCATTGGAGCATTGCAGTAGTTCAGATCATGTATATAGTCAAGTCACTCAGTCTCATGGAGAGTTTGGGATATGTTGCTTTGAATTTCTCATCCATCGTCTGTGTGTCCGTCAACAATTTCCTTTGGCGCGGGATACAGGTCGTATCATTGGTCTGATCTTTATGAAATTTGTCATGAATATTGACGTTGACATGTAGATGGGAACGAGTCATTTTGGGGTCATTCGGCCAAAAAACATGGTCGCTGGTGGCCATCTTGGATTTCGTACTGTTTGTCTGATCAACATAAAATTTCTCATGAATGTTGACATGTTGACATTTACATGTAGATGGGAACGAGTCAAATTAGGATAATTCGGCCAAAAAAATGGCCACCGGCAACCATATTGGATTTTACTCTTTGCATCACTAAATCCTTTGACACATCCTACAGACCACATCTCTAATCCGATCATCACCAAACTTCATATGGATTATCGGGGTCATTTGGCCAAAAAACATTGCTGCCGTCAGCAATCTTGGTTTTTATTCTTTGCATCACTAAATACTTTCACACACCCTACAGACCACAACCCTGATCCGATCATCACCAAACTTCATATTCATTATTGGGGTGGCCCGTAGTTGGGCACGAATCATTTTGGGGTCATTTGGCCAAAAAACATGGACGCAGCAGCCATATTGGATTTTACTCTTTGCATCACTAAATACTTTGACAGACCCTACATACCACATCCCTGATCTGATCATCACCAAACTTCATATGGATCATCGGGGTGACCTCTTGATGAGAATGAGTCATTTTGGGGTCATTCGGCAAAATATTATGGCCACCAATGGCCATTTTGGATTTTTACTCTTTGTATGACTAAATATTTCTACAAAATCCATTAGCATGGGTTATAGACCGATCTGTTTGTTTGATCTTCATGAAATTTGTCATGGATGTTGACATCTGGATGGGAAACGAGTCATTTTGGGGTCATTCGTCAAAAAAACATGGCCACCAGTGGCCATATTATAATTTACTCTTTGCATCACTAAATACTTTGGCACACCCTACAGACGCGATCCGATCATTATGAAACTTGTCATGAATGTTGATAATGACATGTAGATAGAAACGAGTCATTTTGGGAGTCATTCAGCCAAAAAACATGGGTCACTGGTGGCCATCTTGGATTTCAAAATTGAATCCGTTGATGCGGGCTACAGGCCGTACTGTTTGTCTGATCTTCCTAAAAATTATCATGGATGTTGACATTGAGATGAAGATGGGAACAAGTCATTTTAGGGTTAATCGGCCAAAAAACATGGCCACCAGCGGCCATCTTGCATTTTACTCTTAGGATCACTAAATCCTTTGACACACCCTACAGACCATATCCCTGATCTGAACATCACCAAACTTCATATTGATTATCGGGGTGACCTAGATGGGAACGCGTCATTTTGGGATCATTCGGCAATAAAATATGGCCAACAATGGCCAGTTTCGTTTTTTATCCATTTGTGGGGGATATACATGTAGGAATGGGTTCCGTCGTACCGTCCGTCTGTCCGGAATATGTAAGAGTCATACCTTGAACAAATGTCAATGGATTTAAAAGATTTTTGTTCTATGAGTTCACCTGACCATTACCTAGAATAAGTTCGCAAGCCAGGTCCGGCCGGTTATTTTTACCGGAGTTATTGGACTTTGTTTATTATTTTTGTTGAATTTACCCAATAGCAAATAGACGACGTCACAGGGCTCATTTCCACAAATGTCAAAGATTTTTGGTATATGAGTTCACATGACCAGTATCTAGAACGAGTTCGCAAACCAGGTCCGGCCAGATATTTTCAGCAGAGTTATTGGACTTTGTTTATTATTTTTAGTGCAAATGGACGACATGGATAATTTCCACAAAGGTCAGTCCTAAAATGAGTTCGCAAGCCAGGCTTTGACAAAATCCCACCTCTTGTTGAGAATCCACTTCTCCAACTGCACATTTCGGCGGAGAACGCAAAAATTATTGAGAATGCACTTCCCCAACTGCACATTTCGGCGGGGGATACCGCCATCTGCGACTGATTGTTACTCTTTGAAAAATAGAAAAATAAGTATCTGGGGGCATAACAGCCATCGTAGCCTGTGTTAACTGTGTCATTACTGGTTTGAAGATTTATTTATTTTACAAAACTGGGAAAGTTCTCAAAAAAAAGTAAAAAATTTGGATACGCAACAGGGTTTTTATATTCAGTGAAGGCCAACTCTGTGTTATTGGTTACAGGAAAATAGCCCGATTTCTCTTCCCTGAATTCTGTCATCTGGGCTCGCAAGACATTTAAAAAAAATTGAACTGACAACTGTTTTTCTATTTAAATATTTCTCAAGTCTAACATACAGTAATGCTCTAATTAATCGACCTCTTAACCAAAGCAGAATTATGGGTAACTTTTCAGGATTTAGTCGGAAATATGGCTTGTTGCCATTCATCAGAAAGCTCTCGGGGAGAGCTTTCCGATGAATGGCAACAAGCCATATTTCCGACTAAATCCTGAAAAGTTACCCATAATTCTGCTTTGGTTAAGAGGTCGATTAATTAGAGCATTACTGTAGCTCCATCTTGGTGGAAGAAGCTTATTACTGACAATCGCTCTATCATAGTATGTTTTTGGTTTGAAAATGGGTAAAATTGAGCGGTTTGTGTGTGCAAACCAAAGGGCATAACTCATTGACAAATTATACGAAGAAGCTAAAGACAGACAAATGATTACACCTAAAATTTCTGTCGAAATTAAAACATGCTTGATGGGATCTATGCCAAAGATAATGGCTCAGTATTGATTTGAAGTACAGTACCCCCTCCCAGGTTGGCAAAATTGCTGGAAATCGTGTATTGCTACATAAATATTTCTACAAAATACATTATCATAGGCTGCAGGCCCATCTGTTGTCAACCATTAAATTATTTCCCTGCCGAAGTTGAGCTACAGTGTCATTGACACTTTCATTAGTGACTACAACAAAGTAACAGCGATTCGAAAATATCGAATCAGCGGACCGATTTGGTGTCAATCTTGAATCAGGTGCCCGATATCGAATCAAATCGTGAATATTCACAGGTCCTTAGCTAGTAGTCCCTCATGACATCACATGAAGGAAAATAAACAATTCACACTACATAATATATAATGGAATGAATATTCAATCGTATGAATCAGCATAACTTCAGTTGCATGCATTTTCGGCAATGTTTTCAGTGGATTAGTTGGACTCGTTCCGAGCGCTCAGCCTCCACTATGCTAAAGGCAACGTTCCGGCAAGTAACGATTAGTAAGTGCCGACATAGCTTTTCTGAGGATTACGTCGTTAATATTATAGCGTCACCAGAAATCCCTGAGGTAACCAGCGCCCAGGTGTACTGCAGCATAGAAAGCAGTATAGCTACTACGTCATTAGCTCATGACGTCCTATCCGAAAATAGTAGGGGGGGGGGGGCGGAATTCCGGCACCAAAGATGGTGGCACTTACTTACTTACTGGACTCTGATGGCGGAAGCGTTACATCGTGGAGTTGGTCAGAACAGTGAGCGGAGTGTATGAGACAGGTACGAGACTATGGATTTAATAGTGGGCATCAATAATGACTGAAAAAAGCTACACCAGTGTAATCCTTTAAAGATACTCAATCCGATCATATCAATAACATTTCTTCAAAATATGCTTTAAAGGTACTCAATTCGATTAAGCATCGCTAAATTTCTTTGGCTTCAGGGGTAAAAAATATTTGATTCGAGTCGAGGAACCCCCCCCCCCCCCCCCCCATCAAAGCTCAGAGTGATCAGATATTGATTTTTGAAGTTTGTTATTTCTCAAGATGTGTACTAATCATTTCCCCAGAAACACTTATTCAAACGGACGAAGATGGATAACTCTAAATCAAGTGGTAATAATAACGCAATTTAGACCGAGACCATCATTTTGCCGGTGTGTTTCTGGGCCACAAACAATAGAAATAACAAAACTTCAAAAATTGATATCTGATCACTCTGAGCGTTGATGGGTACCGGTAGGTTCCTCGACTCGAATCAAATATTTTTTAACCCCGAAGCCAAAAAATTGTAATTTATAAGGGTCTGATTGGATTGAGTACCTTTAATTATCAGAATCGATTTATTGCAATGAAATAATGCTAACCACTGTTATAGCATATGATATGAAATTTCCACACAAAAAAATGAACAAAAAAGGAACAAAGAAAAACAAACAAATAACACGTTTGTAGGGAGGGGTCCCATATTTATTGTGTACATACTGTATATAAAATATTGTATATGAGTTATGCATGATACACATTTATTTGTGTCTTTGCAATAAAGCATTAAAAATTCACAAAACTTTTATGATTTTTCACACTTTTCTATGTTAACCCATACATGACTGGAGCTTCCTGAAATATTGCCATTTCATATTTATATATGTTTTGTTATTATTGGGAAGGGCAGCCAGTGTATAATCATGCTGAACTTTTCTTGAAATACCGTTGTAAAATGGTGATGAGAAATAAAAGTATTTGTATTTGTAATGCATTCTCTTATTTGTGTGAATCTCCCACAGGGAGCCTCGCATATACCGGTATAAGAAAATGCATTGGCCTAACAATATTTACCTGTTACCAATGCATTCTCTTATAGGTATGCGAGGCTCCTGGATCTTTAACCTCTTCGCTGCTATGACATCCGTAAGTATCACGGATGTAAAAGTGCATGTCGTGTGCTATATGACGTTTTATGTACTTCAGCATGTCGTGTGCTATATGACGTTAATATATATACTTATATATATGTCGTGTGCTATATATACTTCATCACACTAGCAGTTGGCCATTATTCATAACTGGAACTCAGAGATTGGTGCATTGGAATAACTGTATATCAAAAGTTTCAAACAGTGTATTATGTTCGATAATAGCCTTTCAACGGAGTCAGTTTTATGGTTCTTGTGAGATTCCCGTTATATTTTTCCACTGGAAAACGGTCATAATGTCAATAGTCCAGCACACGACATCATAATGTCATTTATCAGCTAAGAGGTTAATGCTGCACTAGCACAGCTCCTATCATAAATGAAAGTGTCAATGACACTGTAGCTCGACTTGGAAAGGGAATAATTTAATGTGTTGCAGTCAATGGAGCGATTATGAATGCGGAAATTTGAAATGTCTAAGTAATACTAGATTATCAACATGAAGAGATATACATGTATATATAAGAGTAAATCCAAGATGGTTGCTGGCGGGTATGTTTTCCAATAAAATTCAAACAATTTGACAGCTTCCATCTAGTAAGATCAATATCAAGATTAATATGAAGTCTGGAGATGATCGGATGAGGGAAGTGGACTGTAGGGTGTGCCAAAGGATTTAGTCATGCAAAGAGTAAAATCTAAGATGGCTGCCAGTGGACACGTTTTATAATAATGAAAGTGTCAATGACACTGTAGCTCAACTTAGGTAGGGGAATAATTTAATGGTTGACAGTAAATGGAGGAATAGGAAAGGTGCTAATTGAAATGTCTAACCTGTGCCAAAGGATTTAGTCATGCAAAGAGTAAACTCCAAGATGGCTGCTGGCGGCCATGTTTTTTTTGGCCAATTGACCCCAAAAGGACTCGTTCCCATCTACGTGTCATTGTTAACATCCATGACAAATTTCATGAAGTTCCGACTAAAGCTACAACCTGTAGCCCGTGCCAAAGGATTTAGTCATGCAAAGAGTAAAATCCAAGATGGCTGCTGGCAGCCATATATTTTGGCCGAACGACCCCAAAATCACTCGTTCCCATCTACATGTCAATATTAACATCTATGACATATTTCATGATGATCAGACGAACAGTACGACCTGTAGCCCGCGCCAATGGATTGAATTTTGAAATCCAAGATGGCCACCAGTGGCCATGTTTTTTCGACCGAACGACCCCAAAATGACTTGTTCCCATCTACATGTCATTGTTAACATCCTTGACAAATTTCATGAAGTTCCGACCAAAGCTACGACCTGTAGCCCGTGCCAAAGGATTTAGTCATGCAAAGAGTAAAATCCAAGATGGCTGCCATGTTTTTTGGCCGAACGACCCCAAAATCACTCGTTCCCATCTACATGTCAATATGAACATCCATGACAAATTTCATGATGATCAGACGAACAGTACGACCTGTAGCCCGCACCAATGGATTGAATTTTGAAATCCAAGATGGCCACCAGCAGCCATGTTTTTTTGCCGAATGACCCCAAAAATGACTCGTTCCCATCTACATGTCATTGGCAACATTCATAACAAATTTCATAAACATCGGACCAAAGGTACGACCTGTAGCCCGCGCCAAAGGATTTAGTCATGCAAAGAGTAAAATCCAAGATGGCTGCTGGCAGCCATGTTTTTCGGCCGAACGACACCAAAATGACTCGTTCCCATCTACATGTCATTGTTAACATCCATGACAAATTTCATGAAGTTCCGACCAAAGCTACAACATGTAGCCCGCACCAAAGGATTTAGTCATGCAAAGAGTAAAATCCAAGATGGCTGCTGGCAGCCATGTTTTTTGGCCGAACGACCCCAAAATCACTCTTTCCCATCTACATGTCAATATTAACATGCATGACAAATTCCATGATGATAAGACGAACTGTACGACCTGTAGCCCGCGCCAATGGATTGAATTTTGAAATCCAAGATGGCTGCCAAGCGGCAATGTTTTTTGGCCGAATGACACCAAAATGACTCGTTCCCATCTACATGTCAATGTCAACATTCATGAAAAATTTCATAAAGATCAGAACAAAGGTACGACCTGTAGCCCGCGCCAAAGGAAATTGTTGACGGACACACGGACGACGGACGCCAAACCATGGCAATAGCTCAAACTTACAAAGTAAGTTGAGCTAATAATAATGACCAGTTTTATATCGCGATTAACCAATTACTTTCTCTAACACGCTTGGTACAATATTACCCCAGTCATTTACACAAGCCAACCAATGAACCGGCTGCAGCCATTGCAGGTACTGCTCTAGTTTGATCAGAACATGCTCTGATATTCATCAGTATGACAAGCTGACTGGTACTCTACTACTCTTATAACGCATGAGTGATATGAAACTGACACAGTATGAGCGACCTTGCTCAAGGGTTACAACTTGGCGCGGGTTTTGAAACAGCGAGCAAACCGACAATTGCACGTCGCTCAAAGCGGCCAAGCCACTGCTGTGTGGAGACTCAATGACCGGCGAAGCGATGCGAACCCATATCGATGTGTTTACAGCAAATACAAGTCCGACACGCTAACCACTGGACTACGGAGCTCCACAAGGCCAAATAACCCTAAAATGACTCTTTCCTATCTACATCCCAATGTCAACAGCCATGACAAATTTCATAATGATCTGACAAAAGGTATGACCTGTAGCCCGTGCCAAAGAAATTGGTCATGCAAAGAGTAAAATCAAAGACGGCCATGTTTTCTTGCCGAAAGACCCCAAAATTACTCATTCCCATCTACGTGTCAATATTAACATCCATGACAAATTTCATGATGATCAAACAAACAGTTCGACCTGTAGCCCGTGCTAATGAATTGGATTTTGAAATCCAAGATGGCCACTGGTGGCCATGTTTCTTTGCCAAATGACCCCAAAATGACTCGTTCCCATCTACATCTCAATGTCAAACAGTCATGACAAATTTCACAATGATACGACCTGTGGCCCATGCCAACAGATTTAGTCATGCAAAGAGTAAAATCCAAGATGGCTGCTGGCAGCCAGGATTTTTGGGCGAATGACCTAAAAATGACTCGTTCCCATCTACATGTCATTGCTAACATCCATGACAAATTTCATAATGATCTGACCAAAGGTATGACCTGTAGCCCGTGCCAAAGATTTAGTCATGCAAGGAGTAAAATCCAAGATGGCTGCTGGCGGCCATGTTTTTTGGCCGAATGACCTAAAAATGACTCGTTCCCATCTACATCTCATATTTAACATTCACGACAAATTTCATGATGATCAGACCAAAGGTACGACCTGTAGCCCGTATGAAAGGATTTAGTCATGCAAAGAGTAAAATCCAAGATGGCTGCTCAGATGTTTATATTTTCTCTTGAATGTAACAGTATTTTCGCAGTTCTTTTTGAGGTTTTTATCTAGGGATTCCATAGAGTTGTTCCAATGTTTCTTGTACAAAATGCTTTAGTATTAGTTCTCCTGTAATTAAATCTACCGGACGATTCCAATATTCTGATTTTATAATATTCTGATAATTATAATAGAAATCGGTCACAATCATATTCTTCGAAATATTTCGACTGTTTGCCAGATAAATTTCAGTAATATCCATTGAGAAACAACGGACCAAACGCCACATAACACCCTGCTTACACCTTTTATTTGGAGCCGGCCTCGGCTTACACTTTATAGTGTGTCCCCATCATAACGTCATAACGCTGCACTAGCATAGCTCCTGTCATAAAAAGGCTAAATACTAGACAAGTAGTTACACCTTATGAAATGTTCAGGTAATAAGATCAACAAACGATCATGTTGAACTTATTATCTGAACATTTCCCTCAAACAAATAAGACTCCTTCTAAACTTTTATTGACGGTCATATTTTCATAATTTTCCTGAACTTTAGCTAAATTTGAATAATAGACCATTCCGATGTACATTCTTTTACTTTGTGGGAGAATCCATTGGTATGGTATGGAATATTATATATTCTATTTTAATTGTGTTAGTTGTAATTATATATTCTATTTTAATTGTGTTGTATGTAATTATATATTCTATTTTAATTGTGGGGGCCCCCGGTGGTCCAGTCGGTAGAGTGCCAGGTGGATTACGCTGTCACATGCCGTCCAGCGCTGACGAAGCTGGTTCGAACCCTGTCATAGGGAGGGTGACCGGAATCGTGTATCTGGGCAAGTTTGTCAGTTACTTTCCGGGGGTCGGTGGTTTCTACACGCAGTGGAACAATTTCCCGGTGAAATTAAGCCTCTGCGTGGTCTTTCCTCCACCCGTAAAATTGACAACGTCGTGTGTGGCCTAGCGGCTAGAACGACGATAAACCCTAATAAACAACATTTGAATTGTGTTATATGAAATTATTCTATTTGAATTCTGTTATATGTAATTATATATTCTATTTGAATTGTGTATTAAATATGTAATTATATTTTCTCATGACAAGTCTGTGATCTCTATTTCATATTTCACATTTGAATTTTTGGCTTGATAAGGCAGAAAGAGTCAGGTTACTGCGTTTTCAACTTTTCGTTTAACAAAGACAAGGAACAGTCTATCGCACTAAATTCAACAATAACTGTCTAAGTTTCTACTTCATGGAAGTAAAAGTACATTTTAATGAATGATTTTCATCTCAAAGTTGACATAACGCTTAGTGAATGAAAACTGCAATCTAACTGTCGTCTTGTCATTGTTTTTGTGACTCTCATATCTGTTTATTTGCATGCGCGCAATGTCTCTTGTTGAATAGACTGTTTCCTGGTCTAAAGCTACAGTAATGCCCTAATTAATCGACTCTCTAATCACAGCAGAATTATGGGTAACTTTTCAGGATTTAGTCGGAAATATGGCTTGTTGCCATTCATCGGAAAGCTCTCGGGGAGATCTTTCCGATGAATGGCAACAAGCCATATTTCCGACTAAATCCTGAAAAGTTACCCATAATTCTGCTGTGGTTAGAGAGTCGATTAATTAGGGCATTACTGTACACAAATATGAAAACATAGTAACCTGACTCTTCCAGTCTTGATAAGGGGTGCTGTTGCAAATTCACCCTCTGGGGACCTCATTCTGCAAATGGGCCTCATGTGGTTTGAGGCTGAGGATGGACCCTGGCGTGCCTCTTGAGTTTTGGTAGGGAAGTCGTTACCCAACCACATTCATTACACTTCCACTCTAGTTTATGTCCTGTACTTTTGCAGTGGGCTTTCAGCTCCTTTTTATTCTCACAATTTTCCTTACATGTAGAACACGTTAACTTTATAACTGTATGCATCGTGGCCATATGGCCATTGAGGTGACGCTTAACATGGAATATCTTGCCACAATCATCGCATTTGAATTCCTCATGACTGGTATTATCTGAATTGTTCAATTTATGATAAAATCTATGGTGTGCACTGAGTGTGACTCTGTCCTTAAAAGTTCTGCCGCACATTTCACAGGTCTTAGCTTCTTGGTTAGACTTATGTGCCATTCTCTGGTGTAACTTCATGGATAAAACATTGTTGAACTTTTTTCCACAAATGTCGCACTCACATGATGTGTCGGATTCATGTGATTTAACATGCAAGACATATCTCGGTCCTGATTCAAACACGGCGCCACAAATTTTACAAACATTTTGAGAGTGTCCACTTGAGAAATTCATGTGACCTCTCAAACCGATTTCTGAAAGGAAGGTTTTATCACAGATTTTACAAGGATACTCCTTGCTCGTATCTGGATGTGAGAATAATTTGTGCCTAGTGAAACATCTTCTTGGAATAGATTTTCCACATACATCACAGTCATCATACACACCACACATCTTCATGATGTGGTGATTATAACCAGTTATCACAATTTGTTTGCCACATTTTCCACATTTGATTTTTCTGTTACCTGGTCTCCTTCCAGCATGGGACAAAGTCATATGCTTCTTTCGCTCACATCTGTCATGAAACACTTCATCACAATAATAACATGCTGTTGCTTCCTGATACTCAGTCTGATGTTTGTGCCGATCTAATACGGATTGACAGTTGAATCTTCGATCACATCCCTGGCAATTGAATAGCAATTCGGTCACATGACTTTTCTCGTGCTCCCAAAGTCTGGCATGGGTGTCGAGAGACATGCCGCACACATCGCAAATGAATGATCTGCTCACCCCATGCACCTTAAAAAAAGTAATGCTTTATTATTAGCCAATATAGTATATATGGAAAATGAGAAAACCCGTTGCCAACAGGTTGCCCCACATATATAAGAGAATGCATTGGCCTACCAAATTTTAAATTATTTTTTTGTTATTGTTAAAGAATGCAAGAAACAATTTAATAAATGATAATTTTTTTTAAAGAATGTAAAGGTCGCTTAAGGTGACGTCGTTGGTGTTACCATATATAAATGATACTGACATTAAGAACTGGCTATCATATTCTATAGGGCGTATTAAGTCGGAACATTAACATTTTATAGTGACCCCGCTAGGCACCGGTTTATTGGTGATCACGTGACTAAACAAAATCTCGAACGCTGATATTAAATTTAAAACCTTTACAAAAGATCGTGTTTCTAATCATTAGGCCAAAACAAAATGAATGCGTGTTTCCCGTAACCCGACTGACGGTCTTTTTAGTACTGCTCCCTGGGGACACATAATTGTCATTCCTATTTTGTTGGCATCAAACTAGATATTTTATATCTACGATATATTTACTGTTTGGTGAATAATTAAACTTATTTCGTAAAAATATATATAAATTATATCTTGTTTGCATATATCAGTTTTATCACCAATTTGTTTGTTGCTTGGGTCATTGTATGGTGTTTGATGGTGGTTAGGCATGGCCCACATGAGACCATAAAAAAATAAAATGAAAAAAAATAAAATAAAATGAAAAGCCTACTGCCCGCCCCTATTTTTTTGGGCTCGTTACGGGAAACACGCATTCATTTTGTTTTGGCCTTATCCACCACATGTCTAATTATATAATTACATTCAGTGTGTTGGATAAATATGAAGATGTTCACTGTATTATTTCCCAAATAAATTGGTGTCTATGCAGGGCTACGCAATAGACGTCATTGCATCAGTCATCAGTGTACGCCATGTACGATGAATTTTCATGTTATGTTTGAAAGTTTAGATATCGGGTAAAGACTAGTCGACGCAACGCGACTTTTTGGCCTTGACTAGTCGACTTTGAAATTCACTGATCGTTTCAACACTATAAGTTTCTATAGAAATCTGATAAAATAAAACTTTCCAGAGAAGATGAGGCCTAAGCAGAATGAGGTCCCCAGAGGGGAAATGACAGGCACACTAAATTAATTCAGGCTTGTAAACATATACAACAGAAATTACCATTCTTACCTTCATTACCATTCTTACCTTCATTACCATTCTTACCTTTATGTGTTTCTCCAGGAACTTCAAATCCTTAAACTTTTTCCCACATGTTGCACAACTAACATCTGTGTTAGAGTGATAAGATCTGATATGCTTTATATGTCCATGGAGAGAAAGTAGAATTTGTCCACAAATATCGCAACGAAATCCTTCATTATTAATATCCTTTTGCAATGTTAGTTCATCTTTAGTCCTTATTCCTTTACGATATTTCTGAATTTCTGAATATATTTCTTTGTCTGAGACAACAGCAATGGGTGTGGTAGGGTTATTCGACTGTAAACCTGAGACAACAGCAATGGGTGTGGTAGGGTTATTTGACTGTAAACTTTTATTCATTGCACTTTGTGACTTCTGTTTCACTTCAGACTTCATGTGTTTATGAGGGGTATGAGTTTCATCATTTAATTCTTCAACGAGTAACTTTTTTCTCCTTTTAAGTCCATTTAGGCTGCTGTATATAGGCTGCTCAAGCCTCTGTGGTTTTCGTATACATCTGCCACTTCTGCTCGTGATATTGACGATATCATTCGATTCCATTTCGAAGTCACTGTCCAATGTTTCATCATCACTGTCATCATTGGAACTAGATTCTTTATATTCTTTCTCTGTGATTTTATTATCATCCTTTGATTCACTGAAGCTCTGCTCCTCTATTACTGAGTCACTGATCAATGTGTCTTGACTTTGCCGGTTTTCTTGTGTTAAATCGGGACTACCGTCATCTTCAAAACGCTGTTCCAAGTCTGAAATATTGTAGTTTACTGCCAAATCATCATTTTCAAGTTGCTCTATGTCTGAAATATTACAGTTTACTGTCATATCAGATGAATGTCCTCTTGTGCTGCCAGTTACCGAACTGATAATTGAATGAATGGGAATCTCACTCACAGTTGACTCATCAACATCAACCTTTACATAACGAATATCGGATCTTTCAACCAAATGGTTTGCAGTATTTTGTCGAATATCAGATCCACGCTCTTGTGAATTATCATCTTCAGTAGTTTGTATCATCTCTCGAATGTGAGCTTGCTCATAATCAGAGGCAATTCCGTCTTTTGTGCTGCTATTTGCAGAACTGTTTACTGAACGAATAGGAATCTCTGACACATGACATGCTGATCGTGCCACAAATTGGTTCGCAGAATTTTTTTGGACATCAGATCGTTGTTGTTTTAACTTTTGTTTCTTGATTTTTTTACTGTGATTCTTCTCGTGCTCTTTCAGGCACCTAATATTATTGAACTGAGCATCACAATGTTCACACGAGTACATTCCTTTGTATGTATGGCTCTTTTTGTGGTGTGAGAGACTAACCATACTCGAGAATTGTCTAGAACAAATATCACATTCGAAGAGGAGCTCGACGTCATCGTCATTATGAGAAGCTTGGTGTATTCTAACTGCAGGAATAGACTGGAAAACCATCGGGCATTTTGAACATTTGACATTCTTATATACAGAAATTATTCGAGCATCAGTTTTGGAGTCAACTGATTTCACTTCATGGTCTTTCTGGAATGAAAAATGTCTTGACATATGAAGAACCATATCATGTCGATTGGAAAAATTCTCCTCACAGACGTCACAAGACAGTGGTCTATTCCTTTGAGATTTATTCTTTTGAGATGACATTTTGCTTTTGTTTATTTCACAAGAACTGGAACAATCTTGAGATTTTCTTTGTTTTCGAACATTCTTATGCAGAATGTTTGAAGGATCGCTGAGAATCTCATTGAAATGGTCACTTTCTGTCGAGATAATTTCATTTTCATAATCACATGGTGGATTCTTAACAGTTTTTCCACCTCTGGTGATGCTAACATTGGGATGTCCCCATCACGTGCCGGATCCTTAACAGTTTGTCCACCTCTGGTGATGCTAACATTGGGATGTCCCCATCACGTGCCGGATCCTTAACAGTTTGTCCACCTCTGGTGATGCTAACATTGGGGTGTTGATACTGCTGCTGCTATCCATAGATGACTAGTAGTTTCTATCGCTCAAGTTATAACTCCAAATCTAAAAAATAAAATAGATACATTATTAGATCACAAGCAGTCACTGGACTGTCTAGTTGAGGTACATGTAGTTACTGGTACATTAGAGCCATATCTAATATGGAACAAGAGCACACCGTCGGGGCGTGGGCACAATACGCTCTTTCTGGAGTAAAGTGGGGCAAGGTTTAATTCATTCGTTTGAAACTTGGTTTAGTTCACTCGATTCAATCTAAAGTTATCATGCGAAAACCACAAATCAGGTGAAATCTAAGTTGAAAAAGGGGCATAACTCTGTCAAAATCATGCGGACGAAACCCATTTTAAAACTTGATCTGCATTTTGTTGTGTTAAACTAACATACCATATTTGGTTCAGTTCACTCAATTCAATCTAAAGTTATCATCCGGAAACCACAAATCAGGTAAAATCTAAGTCGAAAAAGGGGCATAACTCAGTCAAAATCATGCGGACGAAGCCTATGTTCGAACTTGATCTGTGTTTTGGTGTGGTAAACTAACATACCAAATTTGGTTCAGTTCACTCGATTCAATCTAAAGTTATCATCCGGAAACCGCAAATCAGGTAAAATCTAAGTCGAAAAAGGGGCATAACTCCGTCAAAATCATGCGGACGAAACCCATATTCGAAATTGAGCTGTATTTTGGTGTGGTAAACTAACATACCAAATTTGGTTCAGTTCACTTGATTCAATCTAAAAAGTTATCATCCGGAAACCAAATACGGACGGACGGACGGACAACCCATTTCCATAATACGACCTTTTTTTCAAAAGGGTGTATAAAAATAGATACATTAGATCACCGGTAGTCACGCTCAATTGGTCATTGACAAGGAACATTATTAATATAGATTTGTCTGTTATGTTATAATACGCTTTGAGTCGATGTCAAGTCTGAGTTTAGTGTGCCTTCATTTGCAGAATGAGGTCCCTTGAGGGTGAATTTTGTGACGCTATACCATATGTGGAAATATTACTAGTACCATTTGAGATAATTTTTAGGGCATTCTCCTGTAATTTTCTAATTTTAGTAAGATTTTATTTGGTTGACGAGCTCCAGATTGCATTACAGTAGGGTATAATTAATGATAGATACACGGTTTTCAATGTAGCAGTAGGAACAAAGTCACTGATTTTTCTAAGAATTCCAACATTACTGGAAAGTTTAGAGCATATTAAACTTATGTGTTTATCCCAAGACAGATTGTCTTCAATAGTGACACCTAAAAATTTAGTATTCGTCACTCTGTTGATGTTCTTGTCATTTATATTAAGTATTGGTAATACTTCAGGTAGTGGACAGTTAGTGAAGAGCATATAATTTGTTTTATCAATGTTCAATGACAATTTGTTAGCAGCGAACTACTGATTCATATAGTCCATTTCAATGTTAACTCTGTTAAATAGGTTGTGGATATCTTTATCAGAACAAAATGCATTTGTGTCGTCAGCAAAAAGAATCAGTTTGACATCTTTACATACACTAGGTAGGTCATTCATGTAGATTAGAAATAGAAGAGGCCCTAAGATAGAACCTTGTGGAACACCACATGTAATTTCATTGAGTTCTGATATGTGACCATCATATTGGACACATTGTTTTCTATGCGTAAGATAATCATGAAACCATTTCAGTGCAACCCCACGACATCCATAATTCTCTAGTTTTTTTTAGCATTATACTGTGATTAATTGTATCAAATGCCTTAGTCAAATCTTATGTTTCTCCAAGTACTTAATTAGTCTGTTATACATAAGTTTTTCAAGTATTTTAGAAAAGATTGGTAGTACAGATACAGGTCTGTAGTTGCCAATTACACTTGGGTCTTTTGCTTTAAAGATTGGTGATACTTTAGCAAATTTCATTTGTTCTGGGAATACACCCTGTGAGAGAGATAAGTTACATATATATGTCAGAGGTTGGATAAAGAATTCTGCACACTGTTTTAAGGCGCCACAATTAAATTCAATCCAGCAGCTTTTTTTGAGTCTATGTTATTTAGTATATTCATTATCTCTAATTCTCCAGCAGGTTCAATATAAAATGAAGATGATTTGGGAACTGGGAGAAAATCATTAGGATCTTTAGTTGAGTTTATCTTTGCTGCAAGGTTAGGTCCAATATTAGTGAAGAATTCATTGAATTTTTCTGCAATTTTGACTTTACCATTTATGTACTTGTTTTCATGTAGAAATTGTTTCACAGTAATATTGTTTTTGTTCTTATTGAGGATTTTTTTCAGTACAGCCCAGGTTGATTTCATGTTTCCTTGGTAACGCTCAAATTTGTTATGGTAATAGCTTCGTTTCGCCATTCTTATTGTAGTGATTAGTCTATTTTTATATGCTTTGTATCTTTCATTGTTATTTTTAGATCTGTTTTGTAGGAAGTTTCTATACAATTTATTCTTTCTCTTGATTGAGTTAACTATTCCTGCTGTTTGTTGTTATGAGTCCTAATTTTCTTTCTACGTTTTGGAAAGCTGTGATTGTATGCATCACTCATATAATCAATGAAAGTTTCATAGGATGAATTGCAGTGTTCTGATTTGAAAAACCGCGTTGGTAGATGTACATCTCTTTATTTGGGCAGTGTTTATTTTCATGACCAGTTATTATAAGGAATATTGGTAGGTGATCAGATATATCTTCAACAAAAATGCCTGAGTATTTTTGGGAAGAATGGTGACAGTTGGTGAATATGTTGTCTATTAGGGTTGCACTGAACTCTGTTATTCGTGTTGGTTTAGTTATCATTGGGAGGAACATAAAAGATTTCAATAGATTGGTGAAATCTTTACCTGCATTATTATCAGATCCTAGATTAATATTAAAGTCTCCCAACAAGATACAATCCCGCTTCTCTTTGGTTATTTTCAACATTATAGACTCCATTTTCTCCATGAATTTCTCAAGATCTGAATTTGGGGGTCGATATATGCAGCCTACTATTTGTTTTTTCCCTCTATTATTTTCCAGCTCAATGAAAATGCTTTCCAGAAAGTCATTGTTGATATTCAAGTCAGTACGGATCTCAGTTTTTAGTGAAGAGTTTATATAAAGTCCAACTCCTCCTCCCCCTTTATTTTCTCTGTGATTTTCAATCAAGTTATATCCATTTAATTTCATGAGGTTCATTGGTGAGTCTTTAGATAACCATGTTTCAGTAACACCTATAATGTCAAAGTTATGTCTGCAATTGTTGAGAAAGGTTGATAATTTATCTATGTTCTTACTTATGGATCTCATATTAAAGTGAATCATAGATGCTGTTAAACTATTGTCGATATGTTAAATTTTTTCATTGAATTCTTCTAATAGATAATTTGAGGAATTCGGGTAGTCTAACAAACTCGCATTTTCTTCTGAATCATACTCATTTTGAAAATCATCGTTTAATGTAAAGGGGTTTGTTAGAAGTTGTTTCATATTTGGCAGATCTAAATGATTGACATTTTGTTTCATGTCATATATTGCTAGCTTGAAGAGAGCTTCTTCTTCAATATGATTGAAGGGGAAGACTTCTTGGATACAGTGGTAGCAGAACCCAGATGTGTTGTCTTCATCAAGTTTTCGCAGATCAGTTTTATTTAGCTTAGAGCATTTCAAATGAATCCACTGGTCACACAGGTCACATCCTAGAGCATTTTGGTTGTTTCTTACAGATTTCTTGAAGGTTGAGCATGGATACTTTATTGGCATTTAGTTTTTGGTGGGGTGGGGTTGGCTTTGGGTATGGTATAGAGAAAAATAGAAAGGAAATTTAAGAGATGGTGCAGTTGGATGAGGTTTCCAACGTAAATCAGTGGTTGGCAGTCAAAGGAATCACTTTACTAATAAATGTATTGTTATTACAGTAATGTTCCAATTAATCGACCCCCCAAACACAGCAGAACCATGGGCAACCCATCAGGACCCATTCAGAAACATGGCCCGCTGCCATTCATCGGGAAGCTCTCAGGGAGAGCTTTCCAATGAATGGCAACAAGCCATATCCCCGACCAAATCCCGAAAAGCCACCCACAACTCTGCCGCGTCTAAGGAGTCGATCAATTAGAGCATTACTGTATTTCTGGGCCAGTAAAGGCCTGATCTTTGTACGATCAATTGATTTGTATGTAAATTATACTTGAATGGAGATATGGTAATAAATACAGAATTTTTGTTCTTGTTATATGGAATTCTTGGAATCATATATCAGTAGTTAATACCATTATACAATGTTGATATTACATTGGTTTAGTTTTTTTATATAGGAATATAGTACCGGTACCGTGATCTTCAACTGTGTATAATGCTAAAGGCTATTTATCCATTTAAGAATATAGTAAACATAGTTTATAATTGTTTGAATATTTATACTTGGGCTATAGTCAATTAATAGCTGAGTTAGACAAAACTTTAGGATCAAGCTTGATCCTGGTTATTCTAGATATATTACAGTGGTAGAATGTGAAGGCTATTTCCTTTTGTATAAAGGGTTAAATAATCTCTGGGTCAGGTTAGATCCTGATTCGTTTTTATATTAGTCATTGACATTAAGTGTCTTTATCATTTTAGTTACATGTAAGGGTGGTAGACAATACAGTGTTACAAGGTTGGTACATGTATTGCACTGTTTTTAATGATTCAAATTAATCGTTTAGTTAAATTTTACTACAGAAAGCAGCTTTACAGGAAGCAGCGACTAGTGATTTTATAAGTTTAATTAAACAAGTCTTAGAGTTCTAAGTTTAATTAAACAAGTTTTAGATGGGGGTATTATATATACCTATTTTTATGCAAGACTTAATATACCCAGTATGTATGCAAGGACACTACCAGATGATGTTCTGGAAGTGTTCTTGGTATATACTAGTTAGATCAGATCATCAGTAGTGATAATGATTAGAGGATGTTCTTGGATTCATGCTGTCATGTGCCAGGTAAAATAAAGCATGCAGACAAATAGATAAGAGTTATGCATTCATAGATAATTAATGTTCATGCAAATGTTATAACCTGTCATGCAGAAATTTGTCCTGGTTATTCTGGACTACACATAGATTTATGAACAAATAATCATAAAGGTGTAATATGGCATAGACAGTATAGATAATTACCATGCAAGGCAACATATATAATATCATAACATCATCATTAGGTTCATGCAATTGTAATGTATTTCATGCACTGTGTTAATGTATTCTTCTTGGTGTTGTTGAGGGCATAGTTCACTCACAAGATTTTGACTGTTAAAAATAATAGAGCCAGATTTTCGTCAATGTTAACTGAATGATATTGAATTATTTACAATGTTTCTGATATACATATATCTTTATACGACTCATATGAATTAAATACTATATTCATGTGGACAGATGACCTGATATACAGTTAGTTCTGCTGATGAAAGACTGAGTGAGCAATAAGCCACTCGTGTTTTATGTATCTATTGAAGAAATGAAGAGCATGCAAGCTATATAAAAGTATACATATATGTATACTACTTACAGATAGAGAGTATGATTAAACATTTTATAAGGAAAGGGGTTCATGTATAGTCACATGATTTATTTTTTATTCATGCGATAAGAGTACATGCAGAAGTAGCAATAGATAGCAGTAATATTTGGTTATATATAGCACACCAAGGTAGATACACATACAGTGACAAACAAACATATATACATAGGAACAAACAAGATCATGCAAGAACATGCAAGAAGACACATGATTGCATGTTGGTTATCCTTGACCTCAAGAGTTTCTTGAGGTCACTGAGTTTCAGAATGAGTGACTTTGTGTCATCATGTGTTAACCCTTTCAGTGCCAGGTCCGATTTTTGTATCAACCCATATACCCTGTGCCAATGCATTCTCTTATATATGCGAGTCGACCATATATAAGAGAATTCATTGGCCTAACAATTTTTTATCTTTTGTTATTATTTTTACAATTTTTTACAATTTTAATAATTTTTTCTTATATTCTTTAACAGACTTATTTAGTAGGTTTAGTGCCAGGGAATCTTATGTTTTTTATGGGCATCAAAATTATTACTATGAATACTTGGTGATAGCTTTGAGTTATAACATGCCCCTAAGGTGTTATCCAGTTTGTTTTTAAATTCGCTATAGCATGCTTAAGCATACCCAAAAAAATTCAACCCAAAAAAAATAAATAAATTTTTTTTAATGTTTTTAGGGCCGATTTTACACACCGTAAATTAGGGCCGATGAGATCGGCCCGTGGCACTCAAAGGGTTAAGGCAATAATCTTGCCGTCCATGGTCCAAGAATTCTTAACATTTGGATGTTTGTGTACTTCCTTGAGAAGCTCCATGTTTGTGTACTTCCTTGAGAAGCTCCATGTTTTTCGCGGTAAGGCTTTCTGTTATTACAAGTTTAGTGTCATTCCCGAATAGCTTACAGTTTTTTAGAGCACGTTTCGCCATGAAGAGTTCATGTTTCTGATCATGTCGCGTTACTCTGACTATTATCGGTCTAGGACTTTGTTTACTTTTTTTTTGTCAAACTTTCCAAGGCGATGAGAGCGGTCTACATGTATGTCATTTTTGTCTGTTTCCACTTTAACACGTTGACTGCCGACCCCCATTCAATTACATGCAAAATGTACGAGATAACTCGTGGTCGGCAGTCAACGTGTTAAGCGCTTTTCTAAATATATTCAAAGCTTTCTCATTAGTGTTTTCATCCTTTTCCTCTGGTACACCATGAATCAGAAGGCAGTTACGTCTACTGTAATGCTAAAGATTGTTCATTTCATGTTTTAGTTTTGCATTCTCCTCCTTGATTTTGCTCAACTCTTTCTCAACTTTGTTAAGCCTTTCCACTAGTGAATTATCGGTGGATTCATTCACTGATTCGCTCACGGATTTTGCAAACTGTTCATTTCCTATTAGAGCTTTTACAATGGTGCACTTGGTGGCCTCGTTGGAAATGATTTCACTGACAATTTTATCTGCCAAATTTTGGACAAGGATTTTTAGAATGTTATCATCCTTTAATAGAGCTTGTGTGATAGTTTTTCATAGTTCAGACTCAACTTCCCTATCTTCGTGGTATAACAACAGTTGAATCTGTTAATCGATAATTTTACAATTTTATTGGGTTTGAAAGTTTTACGGTCTATCCAATATATGCAGTTTATTCATATTGGAAGATTACGAATACTTGTCTTCCTCTAGATCTTTCAGTAATTCATATTTTGTGTGATGTTTTGACTGCCAAATTTTTTTCCGTTTTTTCACATCGTAAACCGGAAGTAAGCATGTAATCTACATATGTTTAGCGGTCTGAGATAGGTCTGGAACATCGATAACAAATGATTTGTTGTTGGAACTTCGGATGCCTACAAGTCGCTGTAGCTATATGTATGCATTTCGATTCATTTTTGCTGTAACCGTTTGCTGACATTCCGGGTTTCAGTACTGGCACAATTGATTGTTGCACTACCACCCTACAAGTGTTTTTTCCTATAGTGTTTTTGAAACATGTCTCTCTGTGGTGTCATTCTTTTGGTATGCCCGTTATTTAGTAAAGCCAAAGGTAAGATTTTACTAAACAACAGGTTCAATATTAGAGTTATGTTTCTTTGAAAAACTCTAAACATTCGGCGATGACGGGGAAGTCGTATGATATTGCCATTAATAAAATGCCAGTCATTAGCCTGTTAGCTCTTGCATGGAACCACCCACTGTGTGTGACTGTGACACAGCGCCCCCCCCCCCCCACAAGTTGCACAACCCTCCCCTCCCTCTATCACTGACGGTAGTTTCAGACAGAATCAATTGAGAATATAGAACCGTACTTGCTATGCACATGGATAACTTATAATGGTAATAATTCGTATTCATTTAAGCAACAAAACACCCAGTAACTTTCTCTGTAATCAGTAATTAAAAAAAACAAACTGAACAAAAACAATTCTGCGAATTCGGAAACGGGTCAATTACAAGTTTGGTAGACAAGTTTCTTTAATTACTTTGAAAATTATTTTATCATTTGTTAAAGGTACTCAACCCGATAAAACTCCTCTCAATTACTATTTCAATGGCTTCGGGGGTCAAAAAAATTTGATTCGAGTCGAGGAAGTCACCCATCAAAGCTCAGATTTGTTAGATATCGATTTTAGAAATCTATTATTTTTCATTATCGGGAATTCTTACTGGCCCAGTACGTAGTCAATTATTACCACTTGATTATAGAGTTATCCATCCTTGTCTGTTTGAATAGAATTTTGGCGTAAAATCTCGAGAATGTTACCAAATTGACGGCAGTTATAAGTACTCATCTCGAGAACATAAGAATTTTCAAAAATCAATATCTAATAACTCTGAGCTTTGTTTGATGGGTTCCTCGACTCGAATCAAATATTTTTTACCCCCAAAGCCAAAGAAATAGTAATATAGGACCCTCTGATCGGATTGTTGTTGTTGGAATCTGTTGAGATGGGGACCCTCTATACGGGTTGAGTACCTTTAAAGGGGTACTGTACGCCATTTTCAATAAATTTCCGGTGATAACAACGATCTATTATCGATAATATATAGAAACATAAGTAGTTTGAGTCGAAGATGTACCTTTAATCGTATCTTTAAAGAAGATATGATATGTCTAAATATGTTTCTAACATTAAGCGTGTGTTTTTTTTCTGTTCTTGGTTTTTCGGGTTCTTTCGTTCCGTTATCTTCTCTCGCTTTGCCGGCGGGTTTTTAATTTGCCGGATTTATTAGAACCGGAAGTAAACATTGAAAACGCGGGAGATATTCATTTTTCATCACGTTGAAGAGAAATATGTCTAAACTTGGCAAACAGAACACCATATTTTCATACTTTACCAAGAGTCCAGCCTCAGATAAGAAAAAATTATCAGATCCTCCTCAAAATAATGTGCTGTCACCCAAACCTTCGCCGAACACACCAAAATCTTCGAAAATTGCAGAAGTGAGAACACCATCTGAGAAAAAATCTACAGACTCAAATGGTAAACAACAAGTGAACAACGAAATCGTAAAAAAAAAAATACTCCCAATTCCCATCCTACCGCTACCAGAAGAATATATGAAAATTGCCCCCACTGCCTTCCATGCACAGGCACTTGTAACATTTTTAAAATATTATTAACAAACGAAAGTCCGTACAAGAGCCTGAGGTAGCGTAGCGGTACTGGTCTCCCATGCTAGCGACCGGGAATCGCAACCTGGTCAGGTTATTCTGACAAAAATCAGAACAAGGTCAGATACTAAGTTTGTCAGTCTGATATGGGTGTAACGATACGGGGTATGGGGTCACGATACGATGCTTATCGCGATTTTACTTATCTGTAACTAAAATTATAGTGATATTGCCGAGTCTGTGTACGGACTGTATATACACTGATTTATAGCGATAACGACGGGTGGGTATGTGCTTGCATGGCTATTGGTAGGCCTATCTCAACTCACTAAAATATGTGTACTAGATGTCAATTCGTCTACAATGTTTGTTGTTGCAACTTCCCTTATCAAAAAAACATGTATGCGGCAAATTTGCTGCAAAGCCTTCCCGCAAATTTGCTGCAAACCTTCCAGCTGCGAACTTTTATCATGCAAATTAGGTTTGCAGCAAATGTTCCGCAAATTTGCTGCACAGTTTGCCGTGACCTAATTTGCTGCAAATTTTACCATGCAAATTAGGTCGCGGCAAACTGTGCAGCAAATTTGCCGCAAACTAATTTGCATGATAAACGTTTTAGCAGCAGATAATTGTTTGCGGAAAGCGTGCAACAAATTACTCAAGCTTCCTGCATATATATACTCACTCAGGGTTTCCGCTAGGGGTAGGGGAATGGGGCCGGTAGCCGTCAAGGGGAAAAATCCAGGTAAAAGTAGCCTGTTTTACTTTTAGCACTGGTTGAACTACTTTCGTTATATCGGCCAATAGAATCGTGTGAGAGTAGAAACGGAAGATTGTTTTGTTCCATTTCTGCCCAAGTGCCAAGCTATCAAACCTTATACATGTACCTGTAGCTTTAAAACTAGTAAATTTATTAGATATATATTAATTTACGAAGTACATGTACAGAAAACCAGTAATTTTAATCCCGAGTTAAACGTGCTCGTTAATGTTAAATGACTCACTGTGGAAGACACAGCAGATGTTTCGGATGCATAACGTAATCGGAATATATTAAGGCTGATTACATACAACCGCAACGTAACTAACCGACCTCAAAGGCATAGCTCCTAGCGATGTCAGTTCTGATCACTTCCTGTTTCAATTTAACAACGCGTTTTAGAGTGTACACTCACAAGATATAAAATAAATTCACCTTTTAAAATTCCTTAGTACTATTCCAACAAAATTCAGAAGTTTTAAACATCTTTATACCTTTATAGACATGCAGTATGTCCTGGGGTATGGCAGGAGGGGAAAACTTGGCGAGGGGAACGGGGCCGTCAAGGGGACCCTGTGCCGGTATAGCGGAAACCCTGACTCACTGCAACCAACTCTTTAGCAAATTGAGGTGAATTTCAAACAAATGTATAAAACAAGAAACTAAGACCTTAGAAAAAGAAAGGTTTGGGTCAAGTTACATGTCAGAAAAATTGGGGGGAGTATGGTATAGGCAAGCTTGAACTATATTTTTTTAATATTATTTTGACGTTCTTATGATTTTTCGTGTCTTAATGCATAATTTTCTTTGTATATAAAGCGGTAATAAACACAATATACTTTGACAGATACCAAACAGTCCATTCTGAATATCTGAGAAATAAAAATTATTTTTCAACAAAATTATTGACACCATGAAAATCTGGGGTTGCAGTGTGTTTAGAAAAGGCTGGGCTGGTATAGGGAAACATGAACCACAAACATTTTTGGGTATATGGTTATACTGTTATAGCATTTTAATGTCAGACTAGGAAGAATGTGTGCTGGTCAACATGTGGTCTATAAATTTGTGCCCAGGATAACTGTGGATAACAGAAATAACGAGGCACCATTTAAATAATAATTATATTGGATCTAAATTTAATTAAATTGCAATTTTGTTCTACATAAATAATGTGCACACACACCTGTACATAGATCATGTCATGAAACTCTACTTTGGCTATGCCCGTACATAGAGAATTGGAGATCGTATTCCATCATTTGACATATGGGAACTTTTTGATGTTCTTTGAAGGTTCCGGTCACAATCGTATGTAGCTAGCTAAAATGTCGACATCATGCTCCATAATTGACTTTGTTTATCAACTTACGTTGGAATATAATTCGAGTATTCTATCAACATTGATCTGAAACCTCAGGGTATTAGATGAACTATTAAATATCAATTTAAAAGTAAAGTTGTTTTTTCATCCACCAACTCAGAAAAATTAGATAAAAACATAATCGTGTTCACCGATGCTCGCATGAATATGAAAAGCTGGCTACAAATATGATCACCATAGAAAATCTGGCTACATTTGTGATCAATTTTAAAATCTGGCCACAATTGTGATCAATGACTTGTGACAATAAGCCCATCAGCCATGATCAGCGGTACTAAGTTGAACTTGACACAGTCACAGGATTTGTAACATGAACAATTTTAAAAGAATGTTCCTTCAAGTTTATGACCTTAATCTTCATCAAGTTCCATGGCTTCTATGCATAATCCCCGGGGGAAATCAATTCAACTTATTCAAGGGCAGTCACCTGCACTGCAGACAGTGTCAGTATTGTCACCTGCACTGCAGTGGCATCACCATCAGAACTTTAGTATGAAAACGACTCAGGCCGGCTTGGTCTGGCCTAGATCCTAATATACTTGAATGAATGTATATCTATATGGAACATCATTTTAATTTCATAGTTGATCAACTGAATCCGAATTTCATGGTCATTGATTTTTCCTATCCAGTCTCCACTGTTCATCCCATTAAAAATCGGCGAGCTCGCCGGTTTCCGTGTCAAGACACCATTTTCACTTCGAAGTTTGAGTTGAAATTTGGATGTATTGTAAACAGTACTATTTCCTTCACATAATAATGATCAAAAATGATTACGGTATTCCAATTTTATAGTTTTACGATGTGTATACACTGTCATAATAATCATATTTCTCAATGCTCCCTCTTTATAAGTTCAACAGATCCACTGCATGCAGCGGCGGTTTTCAACTTAAAAAAATAGACGGCCAAATTCCACCTGTTTGAAAAGGCGGCTTGCAGAAAGAAACGCATCGCTGATGTTGTTTTATGGGTATTGTGCTTCATCGGGATTATTTCTACACAAATATATACAAACAATGATTTACATTGGCATTATATTAATAACTGATATATCTAAAACGTCGCACATTTTGTATGACTCAACTCCATATTCCAGTTCCCGTTTCACTTTTTAATTTTTATAACTTTCGATTTCAAAGGGCACATCCGCCCACGATTTATTAATTTGTTTTGTTTTCATGATTATAAACCCAGGATCGCGATAATAAAGCTATTTGGCAAAAGAACTGATAAAGCCACATGGGGGTATTGAACCTTTTAAAAACATTATTTGTAATTTTGTTGTCCATAAATTGCATAATCCATCGCTTGTTAGATCGGAATTTAAAAAAAAATAATCAGCCCATGAAATTAGGAAAAATGTCCCCACGGCAAATTTAATCAAACTGTAATATAGATTTCACATGTTACATCAGTGTTTCACACAGAATTGCTTTATTTTGCTGTGGATTATGTTGAAATTAATGATGCAAATTATGAAACCCAAATTTTAAACAAATATATATGGTAAAAACAAAATTGAAATATTCCAAGTTTAAAACGCACATGTGGCGAAAAAATTTTTCAAACAGAGATTCTAATGCATTAACTGCGAACTTGAAACTAATATAAAATTTACTGTGAACTTATCGCAAACTTTTGCATCCAATCTAAATTGACTGCAAAAAATATACATGAAATATTTGTGGATTGGCCTGGAAGGAGGGTTCATGGCTAAAATAAAAACACTCGGCCAAGGATTGATGCCTTAATTAATTTAATGTTTCAAATTATCAAATCCAAACTTTAAATAAATATTTAGTTAAAAACAAAATGAAATTCCAAGTTTGAAATGCACATGCAGTGAACAAATATTCCAAACCAAGATTACTGTGAACTTATCGCAAATGGTTTGCCTCGAATCTAAATTTTCTGCAAAGTTGCAGCAAACAAACTAAATTTACTGCAAAGTTGCAGCAAACAAAAAGTTTGCGGCAAAGATCAGCGAATATGTGCTATTGACTTTCTGCGAACAAACCATTTGCTGCAAACATGCCGCATATTTGCCGCTAACTTGCAGCAAACAATCATTTCGATAAGGGAATTGTATTGTATTGTCTAAGAAGGAAAAAAAATGATTAAAACCTTGTCTATGTCTCAACTATCAGTGATATCCCATCGGCCCGGAAGCATAAAGATGCCGACATTGAGCCCATTGTTGCACTGCGTTGTCTGAACAAAATTAATTAGAGAATACAAACACTACCAGTTGACCAATGAGGAATGTCGTCACTGAAAATCTCTCAATGTTACGAGATTGACAGTTAACTGGGAGGGGCTTTATATTAATAACTAATGTCAAGTAGTCAACAAGTAGTCTGTTGACATGTTTATTCTTGGAAGTTTAACAATTGGTCGGCAACCTGCATGGACCTGTGCAGTGTCCAGTGTTGACGTGACATGGGGAAAGACATACATGTACATGTAGATTGATATGATATAGGTTGAGACTACAGCAGCTGCATCACTCTGGTTAACACTGAAATAAAATTGCAGCAATAGCAGTAAGACAGGCATCAAAGGTTTGCCGCCAGTTGTAAACGACATGTCATTGACAAAGTAGGTTACTTGCTGCATGACGTGTACTATTGAAATAGGTCAATAAAATTGAGGTCACTCAGGTCAGGTCTGTGCTTTGATCAGTGGACCACTAGCGACTGATTGATCTATTAAAATAATGTGTTTCAGGAAGATGGTATCATATTGTCCACACATGCAAATTGATACAAAGCGGTCTGTTGGCCTCACGGTTACTCTGTGATAAATAGGGAATGCTTATCACTTTTGTGGGCGATTACCTTAATTTTTTGTTAGATACTGATTCAACATTGACCGCTCCTTAATTAGGCCAAAAAAACAAAGATTTGTTTCTGGTAACGGAGCGAAAAAATTAGGGTAGGTAGGTAGGGAAATATTCTTTTATTATACCCCCCGCAACGAAGTTAGGGGGGTATGCTGGAGTCAGCTTGTCTGTCTGTCCTTGGACACAAATTTGTCCGGAGTTTTTCTCAGTCGTTTTTTTATTAATTTTTTGTGAAACTTGGCACAGACATCAACCACCATGGGAACCTGTGCACCTGCGATTATGACGTCTGTCAGACTTTTTTTGGTGGAATTATTTTCCCTTTTTTGACTTAGAAAATTTTTGCAAGATGTATAATTTTGTGCGAGCTTTTATTCCTACATTTTTAGGTCAATTTTTTTTTAACTTGGCGCAGACATTTAGTACCCTGGGAACCTGTGCACCTGCGATTATGATGTCTGTCCGGCATTTTTGGTGGAGTTATTCCCCTTTTTTCGACTTAGAAAATTTTTGCAAGATGTATAATTTTGTCTGAAAAATTTGGTGTGTGAGTACATATACATGCACGTAAGCTGCAGACAAAAAATCGGGTTCGTCCGCACATTTATTACAGAGTTATGCCCCTTTGCCATTTTTCACTGATTTTAGGCTCGTTAGCGCAACAACTTCAACAAACGTTATCTGATTCGATTGAAATTTGGGATATAGGTGTCTCCGAAGAATATCTCGGACGAGTTCGAAAACCGGCCTGGTCCGATAAAATTTGATAGAGTTATGGCCCTTAATTAGTAATTTTTTCACAAATTTTCAGCTCGTTAGCACGATAATTTAACAAACATCATCCTATTTGATTGAAATTTTGATATATAGGTGTCTCCCAAGAATACCTCGGACGAGTTAGAAAACCGGCCCGGTCCGATAAAATTTGATAGAGATATGGTCCTTAAGTAGTCATTTTGTACGAATTTTGAGCTCGTTAGCGCGATAACTTCAAGAAACGTCATCCGATTCAACTAAAATTTGGTATATAAGTGTCTTCCAATAATATCCTGGACGAGTTCGAAAACCAGCCTGGCCCAATAAAATTTGATAGAGTTATGGCCCTTAACCCTTTGAACCCGAGAGACCGGAATCCTTATATTCCTATATCCCGGGAGACCGGAATACCGGTCCGGAAATCAGACGATATTTGACACGAAATTACAGCTCAATAAACGCACATATCAGCTAGAGTTGTACTTCTACTTTGCACACACGTGTCACACGTGACTTTGATCGACAAACTGACGACAGAGGGTTTGTTTCTTTGCGCATGCGCAGAGGCCTATTTAGAGGAAAAAAACCCGCTTTTTATCGTCGGAAAAGGGGAAGTATTTCGTTAAAAATTTCGCGATAAAAACACAAATTAACTAGAATAGTGCTTCTATACTTTGCGCGAATGACTCACATGTTCATACCTTTGATTTTAGCAGCCAAATTGGAAACAGCGGGTCTGTTTCTTCGCGCAAGCACACATGTGCATTTTGAGAAATGCCTTCTATTGTAGGCAAAATGTAAGAATTTCGTTATAAATATATAGCGCGGCCATAGGAAGCCGCAATATATATATACATGTATATTGAACGTGGAATAGACTGTCTCGTTGAAATACATTGTGACATATTTCACCGCACACTTGTTAAGTTAGCATAGTAGATTGCCGTATAGTTGAGCGTGTATACATGTATATATACGTCCCAATTTAGAGCTTTATTAGTTACGTCGTCGGAACACTATATAACGTCAGGCGCCTCGGGTTGGGGTCATTTAACGTTCAGGACGTCAGGGTTTAAAGGGTTAATTAGTCATTTTTCGTTAAATTTTAGCTCGTTAGCGCGATAACTTCAACAAACGTCCTCCGATTTGTTTAAAATTTGGAATAGACATACTTGCCAAGAATATTTCGGACAAGTTCGAAAACCAGCCTGGCCCGATAAAATTTGATAGAGTTATGGCCCTTAATTAGTCATAAATTTTCTTGATTTTGAGGCCGTTAGCGCGATAACTTGAACAAATATTAACCGATTTTACCTATTAATTAGTCTACCGATACTGATGCACACCAATTGGCGGTAGCCACCGGCGGTAGCCACCGGCGGTAAGCCACCGAAAACGAGACACAGCATCTCTGATGCCACCTCTTGTTAGGTCAATGTTTTTAAATCTTGGCACTGATATTTAGTACCATGGGAACCTGTGCACCTGCGATTATGATGTCTGTCCGACTTTTTTTGTGGAGTTACATGTATTCCCCTTTTTCGACTTTTTGCAACATGCATAATTTTGTCCTAGCTTTTATTCCTACATTTTTCGGTAATAGGTTTAAGATTAGGGTTATGGTTGTGCACCTGCAATTGGAACTGTTATTTTATTATTTTATCTAAATGTTTACTGACATGTGGAACATCTTAGTATTTTAAAAACACGGGGGGGGGGGATGTATCCTTAGTCCCATTGGGACAGTCACACCTCTAGTTTTATTATCCAGCTGCAGAAATATTGAACTACCTCGACCAAAGTGACATAAAATGCCAACCCGTGCTGTGGGGAAAGTATTACTTGATCAACACAGTGGAAATATACATTAAGATTGATAAAAAATCAAACTTACTTCATGCTTAAGTATGTTTTTTATTATTCACATACCACATTACATCAATTTGGCTATAAACTTGGTACGAAATTGATGTCACTAACTTTTTATAAGAATTTTACCAATAATACCGCCATTATACCATACTTGTATTGTGATGACTACATGTACATCCCATTGTCTGGGGGTAGCCAGTACGCCCACCGAGCATGCCTGGTTTTTGGAAACAGTAGCTATACACCTAACATATGTGGTGATAACCTCTATACATGTATATATACAGATACACACCAACCATGTCTGTTGATAGTGTTCCATAGGTTCCAAACAAGACAAAAAGCAGACAGGAGCTCCACTCTCCTGAAATTAAAATTGCAAAATGTATGCCCATCAATCCACAACCCATCGAACACCTGGCATACCTGGTGACCTGGGGCTTTTGTGACAGCTGTCACTTCATGGTCACTTTTCACAGGGATATATGTTATAAACCATGTGTTTTGCACACTAAAGATCATCAATATTTATGAACATTAGTGGTAAAAACAGTAAAAAAAAAAAAAAAAAAAAAAAAAAAAATTTTTTTTTAAGTTTTGACTTTTTCTCAAAATATCAATACAAAATTTAGGGTCGGTGGTTTATTTTTAGGGTCGGTCGATGTACGGAAACATAGTATCTTTTTTCTTTGGCCTTACCTGAATAGGAAATAACAATATGCAAGTTATGTATCGAGATACGTATCGTTTGAACGCCCGTATCGATGACCCTATCGTCAGTGCTGTATCGTGTTCGCATCGATACATCAATGTATCATTACACCCCTACAGTCTGAAAAGTCTTATTCATGATCGCTGAACAATGATCCGAATGGAAAATGCCGACTCCCCCCCCCCCCCCATTACAACACTTGTCCAGGTATGTTGTCGTGGGTGCAGTACGCTGTCCGATCAGGCACGGACATTAATGGCTGACTCGTGTACACGCCTCGGTGTGTGCACATTAAAGAATGCTACTGGAGTCACCACAAGGTTATAAAGTTACTCGGCCATGGTAGCACCTGACCCAGTGCGTCAACAACCATAATATATGCAACTCTAACTTTTGCTCCAGAGATACTAACTTTGAGTAAACATATTAATGTCCGATAATTGCTCCATATATTGCATATTTCATCATTCCACGATAAATAGTTTTATTTGATCAGCGTTATGATTTTAAATAAGGAGCTAACCATGAATCTTTCCGGCATGTACGGTAAGCAACTCCATGCAGGGATACTAGTAACCTCCCTTGATGAGGGTCCTCATAAATGTCAAACACAACCGAACATAACCGAACACAAGTCCAAATAATGGGAAATATAACAAATTAAGTTCATAGGCATATGTATTCATGTTCAGACTATTACCATACGAAGTTTGGTTCAATAAGTGTTTTATTTGATTATTTGTAAAACGCATTTTGTGTTCGGCATAGAAAAGCCGAACACAAGCTTCTGTTCGGCATTCAGTCACCGGTAATTAAATAACACATAGACTAAGAAGTGATTAATGCTGGTCTTATGAATCTTATCTTTTATGAAAGACATGACCGACAAATTAGGTTCTCCCAGCCTAACTGGTTCATATTTGAAATAAATCAATAATAAACGTTTTTATTTTAAAGGAATGGGTAGTGTTCACAGTTGGTAATGCTGTAAAAATATGCACATTCGTTGAAACGTGACACTGGTGTCTATTTATTAGAAATAAAGTTAAAATATAGAAAGATTTTTCGCCTATAGTGTTCTATACCAATCCTAAATATTGCGTAAATTGAATGTTATCTTCAATATTTACAGTATACAGATACTGTGTTATGTAACAAAAGCCAAATTATGTAACATACTTTGGCTTTTGTTTACATAAAACTGTGCAGCTTTTGCATGTTATCTGCACGATAATTATCATTGGTATAAGTCACTATAAGAACAAAATATGTCAACATTTTAATATTCTTTCTGTTTATGGTGGTGTTAAATTATGGATGAGAGTTTTAGACTTCAAATTCATGCAAGATCTGGAAGTGCCGTGATTTGTAGCGATCTGCATTGGTTTGCGCGAAACATTCTGTCACACATATTTCATTTAAAAACCAAACCTCAGTATTTAAAAATTTTAATACAACGATATTGAATCGAAGCTTCACGACAATTTTGAATTGAATCAAATACTTGGAAGCTTCGCAGGCTCCTAATTCCGAGGTTTTAATTAACAGAATATGCTGCTGGAGATCTGCTGTGGTGTAAGTTGGATGGGTTTCCTTGGTGGCCCGGTATGGTGTGTAATCATCCAACTCATAATGTTCATTATAAAGATGGCAAGACACCACAAGTACATGTCCAGTTCTTCGATGAACCTACAACAAGGTCCTGGGTGAAAACAAAGTAAGTGTCTAATGTAATCCTATAACAACAATGTCCTGGGTGAAAACAAAGTAAGTGTCTAATGTAATCCTATAATAACAAGGTCCTGGGTGAAAACAAAGTAAGTGTCTAATGTAATCCTATAATAACAAGGTCCTGGGTGAAAACAAAGTAAGTGTCTAATGTAATCCTATAATAACAAGGTCCTGGGTGAAAACAAAGTAAGTGTCTAATGTAATCATATAACAAGGTCCTGGGTGAAAACAAAGTAAGTGTCTAATGTAATCCTATAACAAGGTCCTGGGTGAAAACAAAGTAAGTGTCTAATGTAATCCTATAACAACATGCCTCAAAATATGGTGCTGGACATTTGCAGAATTCGGTCCCCAGAGGGTGAATTTAGTGACATTACCCCGCACAGTGGGGACCTCATTCTGCTTAGGCCTCGTCTTTGGAAAGTATCTCAATTATCAAATTAACAAGTCTTAGTTTCTTGAGAAATTTTCTTCTTTAGTTTAGTTTCTCTATATCCCCAAATTGGCAGACAACACATGGCATAATCGGTGTGCCCAAAGGGTGCACATCATCATGTTCACCAGCTGGGAACTTAAATTTGTGACCAGGACTCCCATAGCAGATGAGGCCATGTAGAATGAGGTTCCCAGAAGGTGAATTTGGTGACAGCGCCATATTTTGAGGCAAATAAACCTCCAAATGTAATCTAATAATGGTGTGACATCTTCATTGTTTTCATAGTTTATCATTATATGATAATGATAAAGTGAGACTAACTGGCTGCTACATGTTAAGGTAAGAAAAACTCAAGTGGATGGGGGGGGGGGGTGGGGGGTAATTATTATTGCCTATTGCCTTCTCTGGAAAATACATGCTTCATTGTCATCAATAATTGTTTTTCTTTGTCGCATATTCACATTGAATAATAAAATGAGAGTAATTGGCCATCATATGTTGATATCAAAGAAATCAGCCGGGGATAGGGGGGGTATAGGCGGTAAACAAGGTGATTTTAAGCAAAAGAAAATTCTGAACTGTAATGCCTCTGCCGAAGAGAAAACATGCTTCCTTGTCACCAATGAGTTTTTTTAGTCACATATTGATATTGAATGATAGAATGAGACTAACTAGCCACTACAGGTTAAGGTAAGGTAAGAAAAACTCAGATGGGGGATGTGCCGTGGGAGATGAACTGTTACACTGGGTATATCTTGTTCACTCCCTTGTCTTTCTATTTAGAAGTGCAAAACCCTTCAAAGGCACGGATGATGAGTCCTTCCAGAGCGGCGGCCAATTCCACACATATAACAATGACTGTCGTAAAGGTGCGAAGGAGGCAGATAAAGTCCTCAAACTGTCTGTGGATGAACGCATGAAGCTTATTGTTGATCTCCAACCATCGGAGAGTGAGGATGAGGGCATGGATGTGGATGAAGAGGAACAGTCGGCAGATGAAGCGAATGACAGCAAAGAGAATCACAATTCATCACCTAACCCATCGGTAGTGTAGATATATAATTATATTAAGAGAATCACAATTCATCACCTAACCCATCGGTAGTGTAGATATATAATTATATTAAGAGAATCACAATTCATCACCTAACCCATCGGTAGTGTAGATATATAATTATATTAAGAGAATCACAATTCATCACCTAACCCATCGGTAGTGTAGATATATAATTTTATTAAGAGAATCACAATTCATCACCTAACCCATCGGTAGTGTAGATATATAATTATATTAAGAGAATCACAATTCATCACCTAACCCATCGGTAGTGTAGATATATAATTTTATTAAGAGAATCACAATTCATCACCTAACCCATCGGTAGTGTAGATATATAATTTTATTAAGAGAATCACAATTCATCACCTAACCCATCGGTAGTGTAGATATATAATTTTATTAAGAGAATCACAATTCATCACCTAACCCATCGGTAGTGCAGATATATAATTATATTAAGAGAATCACAATTCATCACCTAACCCATCGTTAGTGTAGATATATAATTTTATTACACACTTGTTCCCAGAAGTACAGTGTTATTGCTGTTCCATATTTACAAATACGTATGGAACGTATGTTCGATATGTATCTCGTTGACGTAAAATGGTGTACATGACGTTCGCCTCAACCATGAAACCGGAACTGTAAAATAAAAGCATCATCACACATGACAAAACACGCCCTCTATGTGCACAAATAAATCTTCTAAGTCTGTATTTTTAATGCACAGATTCTAGGAAGCGAAGCGTCACGCATGTAATAAACACAGAACGATACGATGTGTAAATGGGTTTGTCAATACGGCACTTGTGCCGACAAACCCATTTACACATCGTGTCGTTCTGTGTATATATGCTGGAGTTTATCCACTGACATAATAAACACGTTACGGGATGCTAGTGGTCTGATATGGTGACTCAATGCATTGATGTTCAACGCCCATGGTGTGTCACTACGATGTTACATAAGATAATGGCCATAGAGTCCACTGACATAATAAATAATATTGATCTCCCTTCGCCTCACATGACACCATATCCGACCATTAAGTGTCCCGTAACTTATATTATCAAGCAAGCCTTCAAATAGTGTGGCTGTCGATTTGCAGAAAGAGGTCTCCAAAGGGTGAATTTAGTGACGCTACCCCACACATCGGGCTAGCATCACCAAATTTACCCTAAAATTATGCAAAAACCCTGTGCCAATGCATTCTCTTATATATGTGAGCTTCCCATTGTGAACATTGCATTTTTAAAAGAATGCTTTGGCCTAACAATATTTACATTGACCTTGTAAGACAGAGCATTCTCTTGCAGGGTTGGTTCAACAAAAAGCCCTGTTTGGAGGTATTTTATGCGTCTAACTGGAGACGACTCCAAGAAATGTCGCTGCTTAATATGTCATAAAAACGTCGCTTAAGCCAGAGTCTGGCTAACTATATGAATGCCGAACACAAGTCCAAATAAGGCGATAATCGCCAACCAAAAAAATTGAAGCGTCTGCTAACTCGAAAACTAAACCAAGTAAATGGTATGAACACTTTGATCGTCTGGACATTCAGATGTGACGTAATCTGGTAGAAGTTTGCAGCCATATGTGGCATTATGTGCAGCTTGTAAACAATGTCGCAACATCAAAGCGATCACACCGCAGTCATTGAATGTGGGTCAATCATGCACGTGTCAAGAATTGTTACAGTCAGGTCAAGGACGCCCACTGGTTGTGATTTTGCTGCTGTTTGCGGTTGAATTCTCAGATACTAATGCATATAATATGTTAAATATGTTTTAAACATGTCAGAAAGGGATAAATAGTGAAGATGGGGGTGTTTATTTTTTTACCGAATTGTATCATCTTATCGCGTTGGATTCAGTTTGCGTCGGCATTTTGTCCCGTTGTTTACCTGTGATCGCATTTCCTTCCTCAAATATTCAATGTTATTGGGACATTATTGACTCTAATTACGGTTACTTTGAAAGTATATACTCAAATTGTATGTATTTCAGTCTAATTTCACTATCTAGTAAAAAAAAAACGAAAACCGAACCGAAACCGAGGTTTTTTCTCCCAGATAAACCGAAGCCGAACATAAAAAATAAAAAATAAAAACCGCCCATCTCTATCCATGGTTCAAATTCATTTGCATATAATCTGTTGAGTATAATAGGAGACGGTGCCATAAATGGCCAGACTTAGCGTACAGTTTTTACTTAAGTCAACCATTAACGATTATTTTTAAAAAAGACAATCGGTATGAAATATTTATCATGGCAGAAACTATGGTTTGTTTTCAGGAAGTTAAAACACCAGATAAGTCGACCAGGAAGTCAGCGAGATCAAAGAAAGGAAATAAAAGACGGAGAATAGTCGAAGCAGATAACAGCAGTGAGGCTGAGTCTGGTTCGTGTTTATTTCCCCCCTCGTAATGGGTTATGGGGGGGTGTGTGTAGGAATCAACTTGTCTTTCCGTCTTGCCATACATCTGCAGACGCAGCTTTTTCCTATCTTTAATTCCTACATTTTTGGGTAAATTTTTTTAAAACTTGGCACAGATATTTAGTACCATGGGAATATTGAGGTCCGTCAGACTTTTTTAGCTCAAGTTTGAGCTATTGCCGTGGGTTGGCATCCGTCCATCAGTCCATCTGTCAATTAACAATGCCTCCAGCAGCCATTTTGGATTTCACATTTGAATCTTGGGGCACACCCTGTAGTCCGCATTTATTGGAGAAATGTTTTGAAAATTTACAAGCTTGTTTAGGATCACCGAGATGGGAGCTGTCAAATGTTAGCGATTTTTAGGGAATTAATTTCTCGGGATATGACATAATCTGTCATATTTCCACAAAAACATTGATTTATTTTGGCAGATATAACATCCCAAATACATAGAAATCATGTCTGCAACATTAAAATACATAGACATCACGTCTGCAACATTAAAATACATAGAAATCATGTCTGCATTAAAATATGATTTAGAGTAACTGATTGTATTGCTGATTTCCTTGATATTTTATTTCCTTGTACTGACATTTTTTGGCCTGAGAATGTGAGACCATTATGCAATTTGAACTATTCACAACTTGGGTTATTTTTCTTGACCAAGAGGTATCACAGAACATAGACACATCTTTACATAGGCTTATTATGTTTCTGTTTAGACATATGAAAAAAAAAAGAAAAAAAATCATCAGCACTAAATTATGACATGGTTTCGGACATGGGTCAGTTGGGTTAGAAGAATCACGCACAATTTTATTTAGACCTTATCAATAAAAGTACATGCTAACATGTTCAACTCTCATACTCACCACATTAGTAATGGTCATAGACATTTTGTTTCCAAGTCTGCAAATAGTGTCAGTCATTTGCAGAATGAGGTCCCCAGAATGTGAATTTAGTGATGCTATCCCTCAAACTGGGCTAGCTTCGCCAGGGTGTGAATTTGGTGATGCTAGCCTGCCTTGCGGGATAATATCACTAAATTCACACTCTGGGGACTTCATGACAGACACACTATTTGCAGGCTTGGACCTACTCCGATAGTGAAATAACTCCTGAATGTTTTATATGTAACCCACAGGGAGCCTCCCACAGATGGAAACATACACTACACAGCGTCGTCTGCTCCAGTCTGTGTGGGGTTCTCGATGGGTTAAACACTCTATTTGTTCCTTTCTTCCACAGAGGATTCTTTTGAAGCTGGATCTAGTGCTAGTGATGATAGTGCCAGCAGTGGTGTCGATGAAGACGATATATCGGATCCCGACCCGGTGTCTGAAATCGATTCTCCAATTAAAAAGGTAAGGAAGTGTCAGTAGTGGCGTCGATGATGATATATCAGATCCCGACCCGGTGTCTGAAATCGATTCTCCAATTAAAAAGGTAAGGAAGTGTCAGTAGTGGCGTCGATGATGATATATCAGATCCCGACCCGGTGTCTGAAATCGATTCTCCAATTAAAAAGGTAAGGAAGTGTGAGCAGTGGCGTCGATGATGATATATCAGATCCCGACCCGGTGTCTGAAATCGATTCTCCCATTAAAAAGGTAAGGAAGTGTGAGCAGTGGCGTCGATGACGATATATCAGATCCCGACCCGGTGTCTGAAATCGATTCTCCCATTAAAAAGGTAAGGAAGTGTGAGCAGTGGCGTCAATGAAGACGATATATCAGATCCCGACCCGGTGTCTGAAATCGATTCTCCCATTAAAAAGGTAAGGAAGTGTGAGCAGTGGCGTCGATGAAGACGATATATCGGATCCCGACCCGGTGTCTGAAATCGATTCTCCCATTAAAAAGGTAAGGAAGTGTGAGCAGTGGCGTCGATGAAGACGATATATCGGATCCCTACCCGGTGTCTGAAATCGATTCTCCCATTAAAAAGGTAAGGAAGTGTGAGCAGTGGCGTCGATGATGATATATCAGATCCCGACCCGGAGTCTGAAATCGATTCTCCAATTAAAAAGGTAAGGAAGTGTCAGTAGTGGGCTAGTGGCGTCGATGAAGAAGATATATGAAATAGATTCTCCCATCAAAAAGGTAAGGAAGTGTGAGCAGTGGCGTCGATGAAGACAATATATCAGATCCCGACCCGGTGTCTGAAATAGATTCTCCCATTAAAAAGGTAAGGAAGTGTGAGCAGTGGCGTCGATGAAGACGATATATCAGATCCCGACCCGGTGTCTGAAATCGATTCTCCAATTAAAATGGTAAGGAAGTGTCAGCAGTGGCGTCGATGAAGAAGATATATTGGATCCCGACACGGAGTCTGAAATCGATTCGCCCATTAAAAAGGTAAGGAAGTGTGAGCAGTGGCGTCAATGAAGAAGATATATGAAATTGATTCACCCATTAAAAAGGTAAGGAAGTGTCAGCAGTGGCATCGATGACGATATATCAGATCCCGACCTGAGTCTGAAATCGATTCTCCCATTAAAAAGGTAAGGAAGTGTCAGCAGTGGCATCGATGACGATATATCAGATCCCGACCTGAGTCTGAAATAGATTCTCCAATTAAAATGGTAAGGAAGTGTCAGCAGTGGCGTCGATGACGATATATCAGATCCCGACCCGGAGTCTGAAATCGATTCTCCCATTAAAAAGGTAAGGAAGTGTGAGCAGTGGCGTCGATAACGATATATCAGATCCCGCACCCGGAGTCTGAAATCGATTCACCCATTAAAAAGGTAAAAAAAGATCTGGCCCAGAGACCATACTAGAAAATACAAATTCGGAATTATTATTGGAGAGAAATTGATGGTTATATGGGAGAAGTCATAAATGTCATATAAAATGTTTTCATTGTATATATATAGAGGATATCTGCACTTTTTGGTTGGATATGGGAATTATCTCATGAGTAATGACAAAAAAAAAATGAATTTCCACAAGTGGCTTTGCCACGAGTGGAAATTTATTTGTTTCCGCCAAGGAGAAGCCCTTCAACTGAACTATATGGATTATTATCCTCGGCCTTGTGTTATCAGGAGGGTTAAAATTTATTGTCCGTTTATTTGCCTACTCCGGTCAATCAGCGACTCCGGTCAATCAGCGCTCGGATTAGCCCACGCATGAATGAGTCCCATGCAAATCCCGCACTCTTAACAATTCATCTAGCCAGTTTTATTTCTCTCCTTGGACCTATCAGACGTGGTTTTAACTAAAGGAAGTATTTCTCTATTGCGAGTTTATCAACTCAATATTTATTGTTGATAACAAACTTGCAATTTATCTGTTGCTTACCCGGTCGTTTAATATTTTTAAGTTCGCGCAGAAACTCTTCGTTTCGTAGTATGCGCAACGCTATTTATAAAAATTCCGTGTTTTATCGACACATTTTATCTCGAAAATTTTGGGATTGGAATCGACAAAATCACGTTGAGAACTTCGCCATTGATGGCCATTTTGACAATGACTACAGACGCACATCGTTTACTTGTAGCAAACCTATATTGCATTATTGTGCAACATATACGGTGGCATGAATCGTCCGATTTCTGAGTCCACGTGGTACGGTATGCGAAGTCTCCTAATTTCGTGCTAACTATATTTCATGAAGCCGGCTTCTCGCTACGTTCATTTCATCTACACTACCTAATCGTATATGCAACAGCTCTGTTAGTGCGCAGAATGTTGGCCAGGACAGAAATGTCTCCTTTGGCGATAATTTACATGTATTAATAAACAAGATAGACTTGTAATCCAATGAAATTTCTTTTGCCTCAACTAATTGTAAGTTGAAGTTGAGCGACTGGAACTTAACCGACATTTGGTAAATGATTATCACAGAACATCATTGTACATATACAACATGTCGTTATAATTAATTGTGCTTACCGATTAATATTTGCAAATCTTAGCTAGCCCGAATGTATTACTATTAACATGAGGGCTCATATTTGGATACTTGGAACGTCGCAAACGTTACATCGACTTCAAGATATTTATTTGAAATTCTGACTCTGTTCTTGCGATTCCATTTCCTTTCCCTCATTGTATTATCGGAACAATCGTTAGAAACAATGAGATTATGTTTGTTATAACATATAGTATTATATGGCCTGTGTTCAAATAATGCTGTGTCTCTTGAATAGTCTCTTTCTTTACATGCCTGTCCAGTATTACTGACAGTGTCCGCTTGCTACGCATCGTGCAACTGGTTTGATTGGGGACTAGGATTATCTGACACAAGATTGGGCACCAAGGATTTTCATTTCAAGTTCCAGGGCTCCAAATACATTTAATTTTATGAGAATCAAATGCTGAATCATGTCAGTCATAAGGCACTGAAAATTGTAAAGTTTTGTGAGAATCATTACGGGAATCGATTCGGTGATTCTCGTCGAATCTTGAAGCCTGAGTTCCCATTGTCGAATGGCGATCTCCATCAATTCATATCGGTACTCTGTCGTTATTTCGGCGACAATTGTGTCTGTTTCTTTGCAATCACTCAATGCATTTTGTGGAATGGGCTTCCCTGTTCCATGACTGTACAGATATGCAAGTGCAGTAGCCTGAACCTTCAGCTATAGTTTGCTTAAATATCCAAGGATACTTCCGTCCATGGTCAGATCTCTTTGGAGTAATTTTGGATGAGAGCCTTTGGCTGGCCTACTTGTGGCAAGTCACCATATCCGTGTGACCTAGCATGGTCGCAGTGTTGAAATGATTCATTGGCTAGCCAGTGTCTCAATAAATTTTCAGTCAATCAATGTTTATACTTTTGATGATTTTGATGTTTGACATTTCCATGTGTTCACTGTACCAAATAGACAACATCTGAACTGTTATCCTCAGACATTAGTGTTTGTCGATACATTCAAATTACGAATTTCAATGATACAAAATGGTGAGTTTAAAAACATGTATGGCCAGCCATAATTGTTCCATACTAGTACAAGGGTATCAGTGCCTCAAAGGCTCAATGACATACGAACTGACTACCTGTATATCAATATGACGTAAATTTTCACTGATACCGACATACTTCTGCGCTTTCAATCCGTGAATAGTCAAGGTGAACTACTATGCATTTATATTGTCATGTGCCCCCGATGCACTGCCAATAGCCTTTCCAACAGAGTCCATCACTTGGCTCTCTACCTTCTATTTCCACATATAGAAAAGATCAAATGTCAAATAGCCTTCACTCACGTATAAAGCACAGTTACATGAAATGCATTTATATTGCGCAGGGCCGCTGCCACTATAATTTCCATCAGAGACCAACACATGGCTCTTTTCCTTCTATTGCCTCATATCCAATTGATTATCGGGCAAATAACAGAAAGGACAGCATTTGTATTGTCACACATATTAAGTGCAGTTACATAAATAGCGTTTATATTTAAATTGCGCACGACCACTGCAGGCCTGCGTATTGGAGGCGAACGATGGTTTGGTTTACCTGGAGGTTGTGAAATCTAGGTCGCGTCAAAGTGTATGTGGCTCTCGTGATACTGAATATAACAGTTTGTGTAACCTATGGGTACCTAAGCACAACCCGACAAATACGTTACGGCTTACGCTTCATTTTGCATTCTGCAGGCCTGCCAGTGCCAATTTCAAAAGAGTCCAAAACATGGCTCTTCTCCTTCTATTACTACATATCCATATGATTATCTGGTGAATAGAAAACCTAAATGAATAACACAAATGAAAGCATTTGTATCATCACACATATAAAGCGCCGTTCCGCAAGAAGCCTTTATATTGTGCATGACCACTGCCCAGTACCAGTGACTGGCGGGGTGCTACCATCGTTGATTTGGAAAACAAATCTTAACGGGCGAATGCCACAGCTCCTGAGCCTTAGGGTGAGGAAGACTCATCATGTGCCACTAACGGCGCACCAGCCAACCAGACTTCAGTTCTTCCCAGATGTAAACGCAGCTCGAGCTCTCATTTGCTCTCGCAATTCAGAAGACGGATGTACTTGCGCCTGTATAATCATCAGTTGTGTTTTTCTCAAATTCAATGTCATTGTGGGATAGACCTCAAAACATGCATGTTCCAGGGCACTTTCACCTTCCCATAATTTAACTGCGATGGGAACGGTTTTAAATATACCTTCCAATAGTTTAATATTGAATCCGTAAGTGTATAAAACGTTCTCCTCACCGTAAGCAAGGACACCGCTATGTTCTTGCACAGGAGAAATCGGATCTCATCGTCCTCTTCGCCGAGAAAAGACAGTATCTTACCTGCGGTTTAATTTCTAGCAGGTAAGATCACGTGGCCATAGTAAATAACGGAATTTACCTTATTAACCTTGTTTTGCAATAACTAACAAATGCTGCAAGCCCCGTCTTCTGCAGACCGTGGGAGGCAGGGTACCGTCCTCCGGAGATTCGGGCAACCAGGACACAAGCACCCGCGCCTTTGGCGACTGTTCTGGGTGGGGAAGCCTCGTTGTCCCGTGCCGCACAAAGCGCACCAGCCAACTGGCCTTCTGACGCTTCCCCACGGCGCCGTGACCCACTCCATTACGAGGGTCGGTCTTGTCCCCCTGGAAACGTCATCCCAAGTGATACGTCCAGGCCTGCTCCTCTGCCGTCAGGGGATCCTAGTGGTATGTCATCAACATTTATGTCAGGACCACCTGCATTTGGGAGATTCGGTGGGGGGCTTTCCCTGGTCAAATGGATCCTTTCAATTTCCCTTTTTTCCGCCATTCTGGCCTTGGGGTGGGAAATAACACCTTAAAATCTAACTGCGAGCGCAATTGTTCCTCGTTCGAGCCATTCCCAGTGTGGGCTTCCCTCTAGTACCTTACCTCAACCTGATGCAGGCTGTTCTGTTGCTGGCGTCGATCCTGACATGCTTTCTAGTTTCTGTAATTCTCCTGGCGTCTGATGGCTTTGACGACGATGAGCAAGGATCTCGGGCCGACTGTGGTTCCCACTGGCGGTCAAGGATTCTGTCGTTCCTCGGGAACTCGCTTTGCGTACGGAAACGACACGGGTCGATCTCTTGTAAAAACTTCATCACAGGATATGTGTCAAATCTTGTTACAATGAATTACACAAACTTTGCACAACTGTACCAGTCCTCGGGCTGTACCAGTTCGCGCCCCCTGGTCCTGCATCAGCAGACCGTGGCAGGCAGAGTGCCGTTCTCTGAGATTCGGGCAACCAATCCTCCGGGACAATAGCACCCGAGCCTTTGGAGGCTGTTCTGTGTGAGGAAGACTCGCTGTCGCGTACCGTCAATAGCGCTTTCTATTTGGGAAGATATAAATAGTAAATACAGACATCACTCTCATCGCAGGAAACGAGAAAAAAGCAACAGAAGAAGAAGTCTCTACTGCTCGGTTTCTAGTAGTAGCTGGCACGTATGGTATGGCACTGCCTGGGATGTTTATTCCAAAAGACAAGGGGGGGGGGGGGGTACAAGCTTGAGCAATGCTGGAATCTGAATTTATGAGCTCTTTCACATAACATATCAAAGCTGATTCATGACTAAATCACATTTACATGAAATCTGTTTGGAAGAGTACATTCCCGTCAAACTGGAATATTAAATTTATTGCTCGTTGCCTCCTCCTGGGCTTGCATTCTAATCCATATAGTTCAGTTGAAGGGCTTCTCCTTGGCGGAAAAATATAATTTTTAAAATTAAAATTAGTTTTTCCTCAAGGGAAGCCCGAAACTGAACTATCATAGATCCCTCCCATGGCGGTGCCATTCCCAACCCCGCGACTCGCAAATCTTATTATTAAAAGTCGGAAATAAAATTGGCTAGATGAATTGTTAAGAGTGCGGGATTTGCACGGGACTCATTCATGCGTGGGCTAATCCGAGCGCTGATTGACCGGAGTCGCTGATTGACTGGAGTAGGCAAATAAACGGACAGTAAATTTTAACCCTCCTGATAACACAAGGCCGAGGATAATAATCCATATAGTTCAGTTTCGGGCTTCCCTTGAGGAAAAACTAATTTTAATTTTAAAAATTATATTTTTGTCATCACGAATGAGATATTAAATTACCATGTCCAACCAAAAAAGTGTAGATGTTCTGTTTATTATATACTCGACTCAGTTGGACCATGACTCAACTAGAAAGAAGAGTAAAGAGAGCAAATTTGTAAACACAAGCACAACCATGGTAATGAGCTTGTGCATATTAAAATAGTTCCATTTTTCAAACAGATTGGTTGAGGGATAAGTGTGTTAACATCATAGTATGTTTAACAAAATAATTGAATCGATCATATATCACAATTATTTCAAACTGAACACTCAGGGACTTTTAGCTTAGTCTTCCATCAAGTAACCTAATCACTGTTAGTTATAGCGCGGATGAATACGAGTGAGATATCGATATCTTACTAGACGGATAACGGTTTGTATCTGTTGCAAAAATACTACTATTTCATAGCTTAGCATATAATAGATATATATATTTCATGCCCTGGTTTTGTAGGTTTCGATTAAGAGGAAGAAGCCTGGATTGAATGGTTAGTCAGTGAGACGGCTGTTCCTCAATGAATCTGCGGTATCGTCCCTGTCAATAATGCCATATAAAATGTTTTCATTCTATATATATATATTTCATGCCCTTGTTTTGTAGGTTTCGATTAAGAGGAAGAAGCCTGGGGCCAATGGGAAGTCAGTGAGACGGCCGATCTTCAATGAGTCCATCGTATCGTCTCCGTCGGGTTCACCGTCTGTCAGCAATTCAACCAAGAGCAAACTCTCCTCATTTGCTGCTTTGGATTCGGTATGTATATAGACACAACACAACGCACATCTTAATTGGGAACTTTTTATCAAATGAGTTGTCGATGGTGCAAGGATATTTAAGAAAAAATATTGTGACATCAACCATCGGTTGAACTGGCCCTTATACACAAGAGGAGCTGTCATCTTAAAGTTCTGTCTTCCGGTGTAAATAAATTTATAATGCAGATCGGCGACTGATCAGCACTATTTAGTTGTTGCTTTTTTCACAGGGTTGATTGATTGACTTATTGATTGGGGTTTAATGTCGCTTTCAACAACCAAGTCCAAATCACTAATCTAACAGTGATTTCAATGGCTGATAAACTCTTAGACCATGTGCGGCAAACCACCAACCATCGCACCAGCGTAACTGGAAACTCCACCAGATAACGATTTTTAGTTACAAAGTCCGCAATGGAAACCTTTGAATTTGAACCCTCATTGCCAGTGCTGGAGGGCGAAACAGCTTGGAGTCATACCCCTAACTGACTGAGCCATGGACGCCCCTTTCACAGGGTTGATAAAATTAGTAGGGGCGGAAGTCTGGACTAGGTGGGTTACTGGAAATATCACTATTTTTTTTAGGCCTAACCAAATATTTTTATATTAGCTCCTTCTGTAAATTGATGTTATGTTTGATTACTTGGCTTCATTAGGTCGAAAGCACTCCAGCTTCTGTAAATTGATGTAATGTTTTATTACTTTGTATCATTAGGTTGATATATATTGATTATTGATGTAATGTTTTAAATATTACTTTGTATCATTAGGTTGAAAGCACCCCAGCTTCTGAGAATGATGGATCACATTTCCCACATTTAAAATTAGAATTCCTCCATCCAGAAAATATCAAGTGAGTATAATTGAGGTTATTTATGTTACTATGTGTTCCCATTATATATACTATCAGTATACTGGTATTTATACCCCCCACCCCCCCCCCCCCCCCCCCTAACGAAGTTAGGGGGGTATACTGGAGTCAACTCGTCCGTCCGTCGTCCATTCGTCCGTCCGTGGACACAAATTTGTCCGGAGTTTTTCTGTCGTTTTTGTTATCAATTTCCGTGAAACTTGGCACAGACATCAACCACCATGGGAACCTGTGCACCTGCGATTATGACGTCTGTCGGACTTTTTTGGTGGAGTTATATCCCCCCTTTTTCGACTTATAATTTTTTTCGCAACATGTATAATTTTGTCTGAGCTTTTATTCCTACATTTTTAGCTCAATTTGTTTTTAACTTGGCACAGATATTTAGTACTATGGGAACCTGTGCACTTGCGATTATGACATCTGTCCGACGTTTTTTGGTGGAGTTATCCCCCTTTTTCGACTTAGAATTTTGTTTGCAACATACCTAATTTTGTCTGAGCTTTTATTCCTACATTTTTAGGTCCATGTTTTTTAATCTTGGCACTGATATTTAGTACCATGGGAACCTGTGCACCTGCGATTATGATGTCTGTCAGACCTTTTTTATGTGGAGTTTTCCACTTTTTCGACTTAGAACATTTTTGCAACATGCATAATTTTGTCCGAGCTTTTATTCCTACATTTTTCTGTCAATATGTTTAAGATTAGAGTTAGGGTTGTGCACCTGCAATGGGAACTGTTATTTTATTATTTTAACTAAATGTTTACTGACATGTGAAACATCTGATTATTTTAAAAACACGGGGGGTATCCTTATTCCCATTGGGACAGTCACACCTCTAGTTTCGTCAGTCGACGTTTATTTGTTTTTCTTCTGATGATAATTCAGTTTGGTTTGTAGTTTTTATAAAACGGGACATATTATGTTATTGGTCCATCTGTCCACCCGTCTGTTCGCTTTTGGTTTCCTGAATTTATATAGTCTCAACTGATTGGAATGTGATATTAGGGACCTGCGAACGGTTCGATATTCGGCTTGATTCGAACCTCCGAAATGTGTACCTAGTTTTCCCATAGTTTAAAACGACATAGACGTAGTAAACTCACAGTAGACTTATAAAATTTAAATTAGGAAGTAACTTGCGATGATTGTAACAAGTTCACAAAATCCGCATGTGAACTTTGACAATGTGTCGATTACGATGTGGATATTATATGATTGCATGCTCAGCTCTTCTGAATTGCATATGCCATTTGCATGGTCACGATGTGTTATTTAATACAACGTAAACTTGTTTTAACCCTTTGAGTGCCAGGGGCCGATCTCATCGGCCCTAAACCTACAAAATAAATCTGTTAAAGAATATAAGAATAAATTATTAAAATTGTAAAAAATTGTAAAAAAAAATAAAAAAAATAATTGTTAGGCCAATGCATTCTCTTATATATGCGAGGCGACCTATGGTCGACTCGCATATATAAGAGAATGCATTGGCACAGGGTATATGGGTCGATACAAAAATCGACCTGGCACTCAAAGGGTTAAATGATTATATGTGAAGGAGGAGGTGGGCGGATTATCAGCTTATGCATGTCGATGTTCACTTTCTAGTAGCAACAGATGCAAGTCTCAAATAATACATCGATATGTGTAGGCATATACCGGTCTATAAAACATAAAACTATGGTTATCCTCCATTTATAATAAATTTAGCGATCACAGTCGCATGCTGGTGGCTGCTGCGCATTATCCTACGATCGAGCATTCCAAAATAAATACTGACAGATTGAATAAAACACAGATAACCGATTAGTGGCTCAAAAAGCATTTTATCAAAAGGATACAATTCGTGAAATTGATTTATTTGATTCATGTTTATTTTACGGTATCATGATTCGAGATTTGGCTCGATTCGAAACCACATCCCTGATTCGGTTCGAAATTTGATTCAATCTAAAATGAATGAATCGCAGGTCCCTATGTGATATATAAGTGTACTAACCTAAAATACAGGTCAAGTCTGTGGCCCTATGTTGGAATTTGCCACGCCCTAGAAATGCTCTTGTCATATGGAAGGATTTCAGAGGGTGGAGTGTGAAGCCGACTGACCTGGTAATATGGTGTCTATCATTTGCAGAATGAGGTCATCAGAGGGCTAGTGTCACCAAATTTGCCCTCTGGGAACCTCATTCTGCTTAGGCTTCAACTGAGACTGAAGAGGCGGCGTTCAGAGGTCACTGCAAAACCAGGGACATAAACCTGATTGGAAGTGTGATCAATGTGGTTATGTTTAAAAAATAATTCTCCATCTTCCCTCAAGAGACACCTCAGAGTGCAGCATCATACTACGTAGGAGGTCATCAGGTCTGCAAATAGCATATCTGCCAATTGTAGAATGAGGTCCCCAGAGGGTGAGTTTAGTAATGCTAGCCCTCTGTGTGGGATAGCATTCCTATATTTACCCTCTGGGGACCTCATTCTGCTTAGGTCTCAACTGCTATGGGAGAACTAGTCACCTCAATTATTTAATTTATTTTCTGCAACTTAGGGGATATAATAACTGAAAACAATGTTAATTTGAGACTATAGATACTTACCAGAAGATGAGGATAAAACAGAATGAGGCCCCCAGAGGGTGAAATGGTTATGCTAGCCCGCTGTACAGGGTAGCATCACTAAATTCACCCTCTGGGGACCTCATTCTGCAAATGACAGACACCATATTTTTAGGCTTGGACCCTCCCTATATGCCAAATTTCGCACAGAATGAGTGAGCATATGCATCAGAGTTTTGGTCGTCTCCCTAAATGTTTTTCATTAGTAACTTTCTTATACTACCTATAGTAAGAATTTTTTTTTTTAATTTCAGAGACATTAAGGGTCGACCAAGATCAGATCCAGATTACGATTCGAAAACTCTGTTTGTCCCGAGTGATCATATGACCAAGTGTACACCTGTATGTATTTAATGAGCTACACAGCCATGTTCTGTTCACTATTTTATAATCATCAGACTATTCTATATACCAAAGACTCCCATTATACTCTTCTATTTGTGAATGCCAACCAATAATCGTTTGATCATGATCATGGGACCAGATTATTATTACATTACGTTATTGGCCTACCTGGATGTCTTCCCTTGTGAATATGTAACTATATAACTCCTGATTACGATCCGAAAACTATCGTTTGTCCCGAGTGATTACATGACCAAGTGTACACCTGTACGTATTTAATGAATTACACAGCCATGTTCTGTTCACTATTTTATAATCATCAGACTATTCTATAGACCAAAGGCTTCCAATACACTATTATCACAGTGATTTGTGAATGCCAACCAATAATCGTTTGATCATGACATGTTCTGACAACTGCCAAACTGTCTGGGACCAGATTATTATTACATTACGTTATTGACCTACCTGGATGTCTTCCTTTGTGAAGATGTAACTATATAACTCTTGTTGCTATCTGTTCTTGATTGCAGGTAATGCGACAATGGTGGGACATTAAAGATGTAACTATATAACTCCTGTTTATATCTCTTCTTGATTGCAGGCAATGCGACAATGGTGGGACATTACTCTCTCCTGCCAAATAAACGTGACGTCACGTTTATTTATTTAAAGAAAAATACGACAGCATCACGATTATTAGGCGCCATCACGATTATTTAAAGTTCTTGCAAAGTCGCGGAATTTTCAGTCAAAAAGTTAGAAAAAACGTGCAGCTCACTAAAAAAAATAGAAGTGCACTTGACAAGTTGACAGGAATGTGGGAGAATCTCATTCCTAACAGGATTTAGGCCTCTAGATCATGATGTCCGTGTATAAACAGACGGATTATCGCAGTTAATTACAACTCATCAAAGCTTATAATCACACAGTGACAACTAATTATCGTTGGGACGGAACCGACTTCTACTATCAAAACGGGACTTAATGCTAAAATCACATCACCAGGCTTATATTATAAAATAATCAGTGAAACTAATCTGAGTGTCAACTGATGAACTAATTTAACTTGACGTGGCCGACTTCTCCAAACAATACTGTTATCGTGACCCAATTATGCGCTATCATGAAGACACAGAAGCTGTGAGTCGTGTGCACACATGCGTGACTGGTTTTGGCTATAAATGGAAAGTTACGACACCGCAGTAGCTTCTGTGTGTACACAGGAACATGTATTTAAATCTATGCAATAAAGCAATACAATAACATGTCCGTGTATTCAAAGCACAGTTTAATTATGAATGCGATGACTTGGCAACAGTTCCACATTATTAACCACAACTTACGTTTTATGTCGGATTTAAGTTTTATGTCGGATTTTAAATAGCCGATGTGCGACATAAGAAAGATAATCAAAATCAGAGGAAAATGGTAAAATGCCATCATTGTGCGCCATCACTATTATTTGGCACCATCACTATTATTAATAACACCCGAAAATGTGCACCATCACTATTATTAGGCAGGGGAGAGTAAAGATGTAACTATATAACTCCTGTTTATATCTCTTCTTGATTGCAGGCAATGCGACAATGGTGGGACATTAAAGATGTAACTATATAACTCCTGTTTATATCTCTTCTTGATTGCAGGCAATGCGACAATGGTGGGACATTAAAGATGTAACTATATAACTCCTGTTTATATCTCTTCTTGATTGCAGGCAATGCGACAATGGTGGGACATTAAAGATGTAACTATATAACTCCTGTTTATATCTCTTCTTGATTGCAGGCAATGCGACAATGGTGGGACATTAAAGATGTAACTATATAACTCCTGTTTATATCTCTTCTTGATTGCAGGCAATGCGACAATGGTGGGACATTAAAGATGTAACTATATAACTCCTGTTTATATCTCTTCTTGATTGCAGGCAATGCGACAATGGTGGGACATTAAAGATGTAACTATATAACTCCTGTTTATATCTCTTCTTGATTGCAGGCAATGCGACAATGGTGGGACATTAAAGATGTAACTATATAACTCCTGTTTATATCTCTTCTTGATTGCAGGCAATGCGACAATGGTGGGACATTAAAGATGTAACTATATAACTCCTGTTTATATCTCTTCTTGATTGCAGGCAATGCGACAATGGTGGGACATTAAAGATGTAACTATATAACTCCTGTTTATATCTCTTCTTGATTGCAGGCAATGCGACAATGGTGGGACATTAAAGATGTAACTATATAACTCCTGTTTATATCTCTTCTTGATTGCAGGCAATGCGACAATGGTGGGACATTAAAGATGTAACTATATAACTCCTGTTTATATCTCTTCTTGATTGCAGGCAATGCGACAATGGTGGGACATTAAAGATGTAACTATATAACTCCTGTTTATATCTCTTCTTGATTGCAGGCAATGCGACAATGGTGGGACATTAAAGCCAAGTACTTTGACACAGTTCTTTTCTTTAAGGTAATATTTTTCATCTGTGGAATGTTGGAATTGATCTAGGTCTCAAAATATAGGCTGGCTCTTTGCAGACACTACCTTACACAGTGGACAAGCATCACTAAATTCACCCTCTGGGGACCTCATTCTGTTTAGGCCTCATCTTCTCTGGAAAATATCTTTATTTTCAAATTAACTAATTTGTTAGTTTCTTTAGAAAGTTTTTTTGTAGTTTAGTTTCTCAATATTACCAAATTGGCAGACGAAACAATAGAAACATAAATCTATGTATAGGTCTCCTATAGCAGATGAGGCCATGCAGAATGGGGTCCCCAGAGGATTAAGTTGGTGATGTTAGCCTGCTGTGTGGGTTAGCGTCACTAAATTCACCCTCTGGGGGACCCCATTTTTTTACCTTGTGCCAATGCATTCTCTTATATATGCGAGTCGACCATAGGTCGCCTCGCATATATAAGAGAATGCATTGGCCTAACAATTTTTTACAATTTTAATAATTTTTTCTTGTATTCTGTAACAATTTTATAATTTCACCCATACAGAGCCCCAGACAAACATGAGCAGACGACACTCTTCTATATGCTTCTATATATGTTTGGGGCTCCCTGCAGGGTAATGGATGTTTTTTATTTTATGTCCTAAAAATTGTCAGAAACATTTATTTTAAAAAAATGATAAAAATTGTTAGGCCAATGCATTCTCTTATATATGCGAGGCGACCTATGGTCGACTCGCATATATAAGAGAATGCATTGGCACAGAGTAAAAAAATCCCGACTTACGACTGGATTTGATATGGCGGGTCATATATGTTTTATATTTTATTCTGCAAATGACCAGCACAATATTTTGAGGTCTGAATTTATCCTACCCTGATCAAGACTGATTTGGGAAAAAGTGTCGTCTGCTCATGTTTGTCTGGGGCTCTGTATGGGTGAAATTATAAAATTGTTAAAGAATACAAGAAAAAATTATTAAAATTGTAAAAAATTGTTAGGCCAATGCATTCTCTTATATATGCGAGGTCGACTCGCATATATAAGATAATGCATTGGCACAGGGTAAAAAAATGAATGTCCCCACATAGCAGGCTAGCATCACTAAATTCACCCTCTGGGGACCTCATTCTGCAAATGACCAGCACCATATTTTGAATTCTGAATTTATCCTACCCTGATCAAGACTGATTGGGAAAAAGAACCCATTGGAAAAAATTTACAAATGACAGATGTACGAAGCTTGTGCATTATAACGCAAGTGATTTCAAGGGATATACGCAAGAAAAACTTTTTTGTAACGATGGTGTATTCTCGTTGTTAGGTGATTGGTCATCAGTATCAGTTGATACACATCGTCTTATAGACCTGCACACCATGATTGACTAGAATGCAGGGCATTTTTTCCCCACTAAGTGTACATATAACGTGTTAACAACTAATAACAACATTTTGTTACGTCAATCTTGTGAACCATTAGTGACAGTCCCTGTAGCCTCATCCACCAAAAATACTACTTCATCATCTGAATTTGAAGCATATATGTGATATTGAACAGCCCTCGCATATTATCCCTTTTCAAACACTTTCACTAAGCTCATAAATACATAAATTACGCACACAATCTGTGAACGGCTCACTCGATGCCATCTTACTATAATTTACTTTCCCTTTACCATACTGGTGATGGCAGGAAGACAGTCTTGCCACATTTTACCATCCCCAACAATATACTACTTAATTATTCATAATTTTCATCATTATTATGTAGTATATATATATGTGTATTGGAAATAAAATACCTTAATATATCCGTAATATATCCTTAATATTTCCTTAATATATCCTTCGTTTACTGTATATGAGGCATATGTAACTATGAGCAATAAAAATGCCGAAAGCAAAAAGTAGTTGTTAAATCCAAAATGAAAAGAGTTGTCTATATCCATCATTGATAACCTTCATTACATATGACCCAACAGCAGCATTGACTCGCCAATATAAAGAGAGTAATCAATTGGTTCCGAGAATTACGTTATATAATTCATGAGAGGGGAGAGACATCGGTAAGAAATGAGTGTGCATTAGCGCATGAGTTTCTTACCTAAATGTCTCTTACCTACGTTGCCTCGAGTGAATTATTTAACGTAATTCTCGGAACTAATTGATTACCCTATTTAGTACACTTCTGCATCAATTTGGTACACCAAATATGATTAATAGATCCAGAATTAATAAATGAAAGTCCCGATGTGGCGAAAAAGATCAGCCATAAAAAATTAAGTCTTTATCAGTAATGCGATGTAACGTCTATGACGTCAGGAGAAATGATATAATTCACTAGTTTAATTCACCATGTTTAATTAACGGCGTTTTCAGTGGAAATCACGCATAGTAGTGTAATAAAAAAAATTAATTGCAATGCCATGCTAACACCTAAGGTTAGCTAATGGTGATCCTATCAAACAGTCACACCACAGCATGTAATGGGAGGCCATGGATTCACGAACGATGGCCAGTACACAAGAAATATTTTGCATGTGCATTGCTTCAGTATTTACCATGGATATGCGTGCGAGTATAATACACAAGCTTTGTACATCTTACTAGGATTCCATTAGGGTATTTTCAAACGGTTTAATTTAATCAATATTTATTTCATCCCAAATATATATGTAGATTATGAAAGTATGCAAACAACCAAGCCTTGAAATAGTGTGTCTGTCATTTGCAGAATGAGGTCCCCAGAGGGTGAATTTAGTGATGCTACCTCGCATAGCGGGTTAGCATCACCAAATTCACCGTCTGGGAACCTCATTCTGCTGAGGTGTAAGCAGAATGAGGTCCCCAGAGGGTGAATTTGGTGATGCTAGCCCGCTATGCGGGGTAGCATCACTAAATTCACCCTCTGGGGACCTCATTCTGCAAATGACAGACACACTATTTCAAGGCTTGCAAACAACATTAAAGTCTTATAGCAAGGAAGAAGTTTGGCAAGAAACATTCAATGCTCAGAACCTTCAAACGATTTAATAATTACAACAGATTGAAAAATTTCCCTGCCGTAACTCTGAAAGAAATGAAAACGAAATTGTTGTAAACTGTACCTAAACAGCAATGGGAGGCCGTGGATTCACAAACAATTGTACAATACACAAGAAATATTTCACATGTGCAATGCTATGGATACGCATCTGAGTATATTTACATACTAAGTGTGATTATCACTAAATCCAGCATTCCGATTGGTCGGCGCCCACGTGACTTGTTGCAGTTATTTCTCCGGTGAACGCACAACAGCTCATAACTGCAACCCCATAATTACATCATAATACGTCATCGATACCGGAAAGAAAAACGCGTAATGTTTTGGTCGCAATTGGACTCGCGCAGGATTGACTTAAATTAAATCATCAGGTTTCAATATAAAGATATTGTTCCTGTTAACTTTTGCCAAGGGTGCTATGGGATATTTTGGGCTGGTTTTGTCACGATACACTTTTCGATTTAAATACATTTACAAAAGTGGCTTCGGGTTTTACACAAGTTATGACCACTTACCTCACGGTTACATCTCCATAAAAACAGTCCACATGACAGTTAATCCTTATATAATACCCAAGCTTTGTTAATCTCGCCATAAGATTCTATCAGGGAATTTTCAAATGGTTTAATTTAATCAATATTTGTTTCATCCCAAATATATGATGGTATGAAAACAACATTAAAGAAATAAAGGGAAGAAGAAGATTTGGCAAGAAACGTTAAATGCTCCATGCCATCTCCATCAAAAGGTTTAACAAGTACAACAGATGAAAAATTGCCCTGCATTAAATCCAAACTATTTACAAGAAATGAAAACGAAATTGTTGAAAACTCTGAACCTACGCATCTGGTGTCAACAAAAATAATCCCAGAAAGATGTCACCATTCAAATATTAATCACTCTCACCGCTCTCGCGGAGAGAGCTCTTTGAAGAATACCATTGTTAACATCATCTCTTATCTGCAGGAATCCAATCTGCCTTGAGAATATTGTCCTGGACATTTGCAAAATGAGATCTCCAGAGGGTAAATTTATTGACGCAATACACAAACCAGGCTAGCATTACTAAATATACCCTCTGGAGACCTCATTCTGCTTAGTCTTCATCTTTGGAAAGTATATTTATTATCAAATTAACAAGTTTCTTTATAAACTTCTTCACAAAGATGCTATTCTTTTTTTTAGATTAGTTTCTCTATATCCACAAATTAACTTAGCAGACGACGCATTGCATAATTGAGGTGCCCAATGGGTGCACATCACAATATTCACCATCTGGGAACTTAAATCTATGTCTAGGTCTCCCATAGCAGATGCTATCACTATTTAGCGTCACTATATTCACCCTCTGGGGACCTCATTCTGCAAACTACCAGCACCAATTTTTGAGGCCTCAATTTATCCTACCCTACAAACCTATTTTTATGTCCACAGATGGGAAAGTTTTATGAGTTGTTCCACATGGACTCGGCGACAAGCGTCAACGAATTGGGACTTCTTTATATGAAGGTGAGTTCGCAATCAGAATAATTTTCACAGAGAAATTAAAGTCAAACACTCCAGTGAGGCATTCCCAGTAGTGGAGCGGACGGAACCGATTTCAGAAAGTTTAGTCCATCGGCACCACACACGGGCTTGTGATACATCATTTTGAAGGTTATGACATTCCGCATCGGATAGGACCCGGTGTGAAATATACAGATGATGCAAAAGATGATTTTTAGCCGATTAAGTGCCAAAATTCAGCAAAATCCCTGTTTTTGTAAAATTCGGCAAATGAGAAATAAAAGTATAGTAACGCGAACATTTTGCGCTAAAATATTGTAGTCTACATACCTCTAGATATTTACTATGATAGTGGTACGATTTCTCTGATATAAAGAAGATTTTTTTAGATTTATTGTAAAAATAGACAAAACAGCGCAATTTTTCATTTTTTTTTGCCTCACTTAATGGGCGATAGATCAATATTGTTTTGACCAATGATATCGTATATAGTCTAGAAAAGTGCGGATATATATACCGCATACGACAATTTGCTGAATATGCCATGATATTTAACACGTGAATGTGTTATGTAAGATTATTTCAACCCTCACCCCAAAATTCATCAAAAAGTCACTGTTTTAGGGAAATTCGGCACAAATGAATACAAAAGGACAGATATTCGGAATATGTTTGGCTATGATATAGCAGGTTACACACTTATAAATACAAAGTAATGAAATGGCATGATTGCGGTGATAGATGTAAAAATTTCTTAAATTTACGTGGAAAATAGACAAAAAATCATTCATTTTCAGTTGTTTCGCCCCTCTTAATAGGCGATTATTCAGTATTGCATTGAAAGGACATCCAGTATACAATATAGAAACTTGTGAAAATATATACTGCATATGACTGTAAGATAAGGATGTCATTCTTTGCCATAGATGCTATGTGGTGGTAGATTGTGTCACCCCCACCCCAAAATTCAGAAGAAAAAAAATCAGTTTTATAAATTTCGGTATGGCAGAATACAAAAGCACAACTCCGATTATTTTGTGCTGTTATATTGAAGTCTACCCACTTCGAGATATACATTATGATAACGTCATGGTATCATTTACAGATGGCAAATTTCGGAGTTTTCTGATGAAAGTAGACCGAAAATCGTGAAATATAAACTTGTTTTGCCCCTCTACATGGGTTATAATTCAATTCCATTTTGAACAATAATCCAGGACAAACTTCAAGAGTTGACGAGACACATAACGCATATGAATGTTTTCGGATTGTATCATCTTCTGTCGCATTTGTTTGGTTACGTTATATTGCGCCCATCGCCCCAACAATACAATACATTGCAAGATGAGACAAGCAAGGAATATTCCTATACACATTTATGCATTATACACATACCTTATCAAGCTGAGGCGTTTGATAGTTACTTGAGTTGAAGAAATTACATCATTGTATATGTTTACTTCGCATAATATAGCTTCACAGTTGTATAAGATTATACGTATTGGGAGGTTTAGTTATTGTTAATAACTAGGTTCAGCCACAGTACGTGTAACGTGTGTTGCCATTACCAACGAAATCATCGACTCACATGACCATTCCGCTCACATGTACACCATCAAACAACCGTTTAGACGTTTTGTGTCAATTGTGCAGCATTGCGAAATGTGTATCAGAGGGGTGTCCAATCTTTATATCAATCGACGAACATGTGCTCAGTTAACTTTTGTTAAATTCTTCAGCAGCGGTGACCACGACGTTACTTTTCCCAAATGGGTTGTTGGTACGACTTCCTTTACATACCGTAGGTCGTCTGCACCCTGGAACCGATGAAAGTCAAAGTTTGTTTGTATCTGGATGCAGAAATGTTCTCCAATGAGGTCGCATAGCCTACTCTTCTTCGATACACATAGAGGGTTTTTAGCGACCAATGGGCATGAACTACACACGAGACGGCACAGCCACTAAGGTGAGCTCGCGATCTCACCACATCTATTCATGGCTCAACCCTGCAAGTTGAGCCAAGGGGTCGTGTTTGGAATGAACCTGCAGCCCCCCCCCCCCCCCCCCCCCCCCCCCCCCCCTGGGGAATTTGTGTTGATGTGCTCTGACAAGTGACGAGAAGATACTATCTCTGGCAGAGTTTCCGATGAGTTAGATGATACAACTCGGTAAGCCTTATTCGTTTCGTTGGACTCGATGATCAGCAGCTCGTGTGCTACATCATTTATGTAACATATGGTGTTTATCTTCCGATAAGTAGTCATACAGTTTCTTTGAGAGTATGGAAACTGTTGTTCCAGTACCAATCAGAAACCTCACTGGCTGCCCATAGAGATTCCAATCTAAATACAGCCCCCCTCTTCAGAAGAGATGTACATGTATCTAACAAACTCGTTGGAGTTACGATGTCCACTTGTGTTCTGCACGTCTCCCCTACCACGATAGGCATTATGAGACATGTCGCGTGGATTGTGAGAAGTTCTGCATCTGGTGCGTTCTTTGTATTCGTTTGTGTTATAATCAGGATTATCATTATAATTATGTCTCCACTGTCTATCGTCACGACAGTCCATCCAGGACTCATTTGTGTTACTCTTTTTCTCCGTCAATATTTGTTTTATCTCCTTCGTCTCAGAGATGGACTGTGATATCTGGGACGGTTGTGAGCTATTTTGAGTTTTCCCCATTAGAACCAGTTTGGGGCTTCAGTTCATCTCTTATCTTTTTGAGTTCTTCAAGTTCTATATTTTTGCTTTGTGTTGAGTCTGCTTCATTTACTACCCTAGCATAGTATTTAACCCTATGTTTGTCAGACTTGGCAAAATCCTCTAATTCAACTGCATGTCTTATGAATTGGTCCTTTGCCAAGGTGTCTCTCAATTCATGTGTTGCAGTATGATATAACATTATAGCTATCTGGTGTCACAAATTGTTTCCGTTTTTCACCGGATTTTCTAGAACAATTTCGGTTCGGGTGGTATCTGGTGCAATGTATTACAATGCATGCCTACCGTAAATTATTATTTGCTGTGTTGGCACTTGACAGCTTACGCATAATAACCTATTGCACGCATGAATTACGCATATGGTGCTACAGGTACATCACTAGAATATGTGTTCTTTCTATCAGTTGTCGATTTTCAATAGTTTCGAGAAAACCAAGTATATCGGCACGCGAGTTTTGCACTCATTCATCTAGTGTACAACTAACAATATTTATCATGTAAACAACAGAATTAAATACAAACATAACTATATCACAATGCTGCGTGTGGCAAGAAGATTGAATGCAATGAACGGCACTATTTTCTCCCAAAATGGACTCGCAGTCGTCACTTCTGTAAAAATGTGTTTAGACCGTACCAAACACATACGCCTACCATAAGCTATACTTGTAATTCTTATATGTATAGTACATACTACTATAATAGTAGTTCGTACCAACAACCCATTTGGGAAAAGTAACGGCGTGGTCACCGCTGCTGAAGAATTTAACAAGAGTTCACTAAGCACAGGTTCGTCGATTGATATAAAAATTGGACACCCCTCTGATACGCATTTTGCAATGCTGCACATTTGACTCAAAACGTCTAAACGGTTGAATGATGGTGTACGTGTAAGCGGAATGGTCATGTGAGTCGTGTGATTTCGTTGGTAGTGGCAACACACGTTACAAGTTACATGTACTGTGGCTGAACCTGGTTAGTAACAATAACTAAACCTCCCAATACGTATAATTGTATACAACTGTGAAGCTATATTATGCGAAGTAAACATATACAATGATGTAATTTCTTCAACTCAAGTAACTATCAAACGCCCCAGCTTGATATAAGGTATGTATACAATGCATAAATGTGTATAGGAATATTCCGTGTTTGTCTCATCTTGCAATGTATTGTATTGTTGGGGCAATGCGTGCAGCAACGTAACCAAACAAATGTGACAGAAGATGATACAATCCGAAAACATGCATATGTATTATGTGTCTCGTCAACTCTTGATAGTTTGTCCTGGATTATTGTTCAAATTGGAATTGAATTATCACCCATGTAGAGGGGCAAACAAGTTTATATTTCACGATTTTCGGTCTACTTTCATCAGAAAACTCCGAAATGTTGCCATCTGTAAATGATACCATGGCGTTATCATAATGTATATCTCGAAGTGGGTAGACGTCAATATAATAGCACAAAATAATCGGAGTTGTGCTTTTGTATTCTGCCATAACGAAATTTCTAAAATTGATTTTGTTTCTTCTAAATTTTGGGGTGGGGGTAACACAATCTACCACCACATATCATATATGGCAAAGAATGACATCTTTATCCTACAAACATGTGCAGTATATATTTCCACAAGTTTCTATATTATATACGGGATCTCCATTCAATGCAATACTGAATAATCGCCTATTAAGAGGGGCGAAACAACTGAAAATGAATTATTTTTTGTCTATTTTCCACGTAAATTTAAGAAATTTTCACATCTATCACCGCAATCATGCCATTTCATTACTATGTGTTTGTAAGTGTGTAACCTGCTATATCGTAGCACAAACATATCCCGAATACCTGTGCTTTTGTATTCATTTGTGCCGAATTTCCCTAAAACAGTGACTTTTTGATGAATTTTGGGGTGAGGGTTGAAATAATCTTATATAACACACCACGTGTTAAATATCATGGCATATTCAACATATTGTCGTATGCGGTATATATATCCGCACTTTTCTAGACTATATACGATATCCTTGGTCAAAATAATATTGATCTATCGCCCATTAAGTGAGGCAAAAAAATTGAAAAATTGCGCTGTTTTGTCTATTTTTACAATAAATCTAAAAAAAATCTTCTTTATATCAGAGAAATCGTACCACTATCATAGTAAATATATAGAGGTATGTAGACTACAATATTTTAGTGCAAAATGTTCGCGTTTCTATACTTTTATTTCTCATTTTGCCGAATTTTACAAAAACAGGGATTTTTGCTGAATTTTGGCACTTAATCGGCTAAAAATCATATTTTGCATCATCTGTATATTTCACACCGGGTCCTATCCGATGCGGAATGTCTTAACCTTCAAAATGATGTATCACAAGCCCGTGTGTGGTGCCGATGGACTAAACTCCTACTTCTAGTGAGCTTTTTGAGTTTGTCCGCTCTACTACAGATGGAATAACAGATAATCATACCAAAATAAGTTATTTTCATAAATACATTCACAATCAATTGAGTCACAAGGAAGGTTTTTATAAAAGAAAAATGTGGCCTAGCAATGAGCGTGGGGGTCAGCCAAAATTATTTTGTTTTCTACTGAGAGACCTGAAAAAACCTCAATCCACATACCGTAACGGTCGGTGGATAAATCGCTTCGTTGGATAAGTCGCATTGAATTTTGAAGCTTAAAATGTTGCCTTTTGGCTCTTTCTGTTGTATATGTCGCACCTATTTCAGTGGATTGTAAGGGAACATCAAAATGACAGATTGAGCTGAATTTAGAGTTATTTTAAGAGCAGAGGAATCATTTTTTAAATAGAATTTATCACAGACGTAAAATGAACGAACATTCCACCAAGGCTTCAGGTATTCCCAATGTGATTTGGGGGAATTCCCAAACAGGGGAGATAACATTGGTTCATTTTAATTAGGAGTGTGTGGGAGCGTGGATTATAAAAACTGTCAACTTGTATGAACTTTCGTAACTTAGACATTTCATTGTGATGCCACATTTATCCATTTTGAATTCGAAGAAAACTGATACGTATAATAAAGAACGATGTCGTTTGAATATTTTTAAGGTATGGGGAATATATGAATATAAAATTGAGACTCCGCTTACTGTTGTTTTAGGATAATGGCATTGTTAATTTAGTTGTCGCCTAATTGTCGCGGAGCATGAATGAAAACTCTTTGGGCTAATAGTGATGCAATGCACTTTTCAGTATTAAGTGTCAAATATACTCAACGTGGGGATTAAATGTTTGCGTACAGCATAAAATAATGTTTGTGTAATATAAACAGGAGTTCGCGGCTTCGCACTGTTTAAAGCCTCATTAAAATATGAGAACACGCTGTCCAGACATGCATTTGGAGTCAGGGTTTATATAATGCTCATTCCCGGGCTTTAAATAAACATTCTGATGTGATGTCATCTGTCAGAAGTTTGCAGCTACATACAGCTTGTAAACTATGTCATCAAAGACATCAAAGCGATCACACCGCAGTCATTGAAGGTGGGTCAATTGTGCACGTGTCCAGAATTGTTACACAGTCAGGTCAAGGACGCCCACTGTTTGTGAATTTGCTGCTGTTTGCTGTTGAATTCTCAGATACTAATACATATAATATGATAAATATGTTTTAAACATGTCGGACAGGGAATAAAATAAAGACAAACAGTGCATGAGGATGGGGGTGTTTTTAATTTTTTTTATACCGAATTGTATTATCTTATCGCGTTGAAGTTAGTTTGCATTGGCATTTTGTCCCGTTATTTACCTGTGATCGCAGTTTATTCCTCAAAATTCGGCTGAAAATATGCCCCTCATTGACTTACCGATCTATAAGTCGCAGGAGGATTTTAATAGGGGAAATTGGGTTAAAAAGATGCGACTTATCCACCGGCGGGTACGGTAAACAATACTGCATGGTAACCTTTCCCGTCTAAAGTTTTCTAGCTAATGTCATTAGTATTTCGTCACAAGGTTTACCATGTATGTAGAAATAAAAATTATTAGTTCTACTGTTATTCTCGGCATTCAATAACCTGTCAATTAAAAGATTTATTGCTGTTTTTGCACAACCTGCCAGTTGAGCATTAAACAGTTGCTCAAATGTTAAATTACTCATTGTGTCGCTGACATGGCTTTACTAGTAGTTCAATAACATACACATAGTGTTGCCTACATGGTTTTAGTTCATTAAATTAAATTATGCATTGTGTCGCTTACATGGTTTTAGTTCATTAAATTAAATTAAGCATTGTGTCGCTTACATGGCTTTAGTTCATTAATTTGAGGTCAAAGAAACACAATCTGTTTCAATTGCTTTCTGTACAAAGGTTCAAAGTTCCTGCTTGTCTCATGTACAAGGAAATGGTTACTTTTAATTGACAACAAACCAAATTTCTCCCATTGTGTGTTTCCCCAATACGGCCTCATTTATTTTCCCCTGGCAGAAACCCTGCATAATGTCAACATTTTTTTTTCATTCAGGGTGGTGAATATGCCCACTCAGGTTTTCCAGAAATAGCATATGGACGGTATTCGGAAACACTTTTACAGAAAGGATATAAAGTAGCTCGTATCGAGCAGACTGAAACACCAGACATGGTGGCTGAAAGATGCAGAACAAGTAAGTCTTATCACGTTCTCAGGTAGACCTGGCTGATAGCCGAAGATGCAGAAAAATTTGATTACTTTTGTTTTGGTTGGTGTAATCAAATTTAGACACTGAGAAATGTTTCGTTGAATCTTTTCTATACTAAATACTCATTGACGTGTACGTCCCTTAAGAAATGTTCAGATAATAATTTCCACAAACTACAATTTTCCCACCAATTAATAGGAATCCTTCTGCACTTGTATTATCTGTCGTTTGGTTACATTCCCTAAACTCTCCAAATGAATAATAGACCATTCCATTGTATACTTGTATAACTGAATGGGAGAATCCATTAGTAAAGAAAGGGTTAACCCTTTACCCAACAGAAGGGCCCTGTGCCAATGCATTCTCTTATATATGCGAGTCGACCATAGGTTAACCCTTTACCCAACAAACCGGCCAAATAAAGCTTCAACAGCCTAAAATATCTTCGGTCTGTCTCAATAACACCATACAAATATGAATATCATTGGAACCGGCTCCTTGACCACATTGTGATAGTTACAGTTATACCCTGTGCCAATGCATTCTCTTATATATGCGAGTCGACCATAGGTCGCCTCGCATATATAAGAGAATGCATTGGCCTAAAAAAACTCTTTTTTTAACACTTTTTACCATTTTTTCTTACATTCTTTAACAATTTTATAATTTTTAATGTGTTAAGCCAATGCATTCTCTTATATATGCGAGGCGACCTATGACTGTTTGGAAACATTCAAATCGGCCCTAAAAACTCACCTATTCATCTCCCATTTCGGACAAATAACATCAGAAAACGTTGAGGAGACTTAATTATTGTAATACATGCATATTATTTATTGCGTATATGTTATAGTGTGAATGTGTGTGACTGCGTTTGTGTGAATTGTTCAGCGCCATGAGCCATACGGGATATGGCGCTATACAAATACTCTATATTATTATTATTATTATTATTATATATAAGAGAATGCATTGGCACAGGGCCCTTCTGTTGGGTAAAGGGTTAACATTAGGCTGAATTTAGTGATGCTAGCTCACTATACGAGATAACATCACAAAATTCACCCTCTGGGGACCTCATTCTGCAAATGTCCGGCACCATATTTTGAGGCCTGATGGAATTCAAATATAATTATTTATTTTCAATATATGGAAGCCTCAGTTTATTGTGCCTGTCATTTGCAGAATGAAGTCCTCAGAGGGTGAATTTTGTAATGTTATCCCGTATAGTGGGCTAGCATCACTAAATTCACCCTCTGGGAACCTCATTATACCCCCTTTTAAAAAAAAAAGGGGGGGTATACTGTTTTGCACCTGTGCGTGCGTCCGTGCGTGCGTCCGTACGTCCGTCCGATGTCTGTTCATGTCATAACTTGAACAGTAGTGCTCGGATCTCAATGAAATTTGGTATGGATGTTCACTACTATGAGGACATTAAAAAGAGGGTTCCATCGTTTTGTTCGGATTTTCCATTCTAGAGTTATTCATCTTTGTTTATCTTGAAATGTTGGATTTTTGGTCTGTCTGGTGTCTGTTCATGTCATGACTTCAAAAGTTGTGCTGGGATCTCAATAAAATTTGGTATGGATGTTCACTACTATGAGGACATTAAAAAGAGGGTTCCATCGTTTTGTTCGGATTTTCCGTTCTGGAGTTATTCATCTTTGTTTATCTGGAAATGTTGGCTTTTTGGTCCGTCTGGTGTCTGCACATGTCGTAACTTCAACAGTTGTGCTGGGATCTCAATGAAATTTGGTGTGTATGTTCACTACTATGAGGACATTTAATAGAGGGTTCCATTGTTCTGTTCTGCTTTTCCATTCTAGAGTTATTCATCTTTGTTTATCTGGAAATGTTGGTTGTTTGGTCCATCCAATGTCTGTTCAGCTCATAACTTCAACAGTAATGCTCAGATCTCAATGAAATTTTGTATGGATGTTCACCACTATAAGGACATTTAATGGCACATTCAAATGTTTGTTTTGTTTTTATTGTTCTATAGTTACTCATCTTTGTTTATATGAAAATGCTGGTGTTTGGGTCCATCTGTCTGAGTATAGCCCTCATAAGTTATAGATATGCCCACACGAGGCGGTATGCCACGAGGGGGTATGCATCGGACGACAGTCCATCTCTTGTTCTGCAAGGCCTCATCTGCTATGTGAGACATGGACTCAGATTGAAGTTCCTAGATGGTGAATATTGTGTAAATTATTATGCAATTTGTCATAAATTTGGTGATATATACGAAACTAAACTAAAAAAGTATTTAGAATCTTTGTGAAGAAGTTTCTATAGAAATTTGATAATGAAGAAACTTTCCATAGAAGATGAGGCCTAAGCAGAATGAGGTCCCCAGAGGGTGAATTTAATGATACTAGACCGCTATGCAGGATAGCGTGACTAAATTCACCCTCTGGCAACCTCATTTTGCAAATGGCAGGCGCACTAAACTCAGGCTAGAATATATGGATATACAAAAAATGACCAATTCAACAAGCAACAAATCGATTACCAACCTAGAGAACTTAACCCTTCCATGACAGGATTAATGGAGCTTCCTGAAATTTTGCGAAAACCCTGTGCCAATGTATTCTCTTTATAGGGAGTCTCGCATACATAAGAGAATACATTGGCCTATCAATATTTACCTTGATCTTGTAAGCCAGTGCATTCTCCACGTTTGTCGGCTTCGTAGACTTAAGTAAAGCCTTTGATATGGTCGATCGTGATCTCTTAACATATAGGCTTCTATCAGCGGGGGTCAGTGGAAAAATATTTTGATCTATAGAATCTTTATACTCGGACGCTGAAGCACGCGTAAAGCTCGGCGATAGTTATACTGACAGGTTTAACTGTTCTAAGGGGGTTCGATAGGGTGACAATATGTCTCCTACTCTGTTTAACTTATACATAAATGATCTTGCCTCTGAATTGAATAGCCTCGACATTGGAGTGAGCATCGGATCTAGGAATATTTCTGTATTATTATATGCTGATGATATTGCACTGATAGCAGAACATGAACATGACTTACAATTACTTTTCGACGTGATTACCTCATGGTGCAGTAAATGGCGCGTAAATATAAATGCTAATAAAAAGAAGGTTATCCAGTTTCGGAAACCATAACGTACTCTGAGCTTGTCTGTGTTCAGCTTGTGTGACCAAACTATTGACATAGTCCCCAGCTTGAAATACTTAGGAGTGATCGTTGACGAACATATATAATTTAAAGCGAATTGTGAGAACCTCGCAAAAGCCGGTGGGCGTGCACTCGGAGCTGTAATTTCTCAAATTCATAATTTGAAAGAAATAAGTGTTGAAACATATGAAAAACTCTATAATTCCTGTGTTATTCCAGTTACAGACTATTGCAGTGAAGTTTGGGGATTTGGTCAATTCCACTCAATTAACACAGTTCAACACCGCGCTTTACGCTAATTCTTGGGAGTTGGTCGTTACACTCCTTGACCCGCACTTAACGGCGATGTTGGATGGACATCCCCTTATTGCCGTCGGTGGTATTCGATGCTGAGATTCTGGAATCGTTTATTGACCATGCACGCTGGCAGAATTACTAAACAAGTATTTTTATGGGACATCTTAAACTGTAAGAAAGATAGTTGGGCTGCCCACTTTTAATTAATCACACAGATACTGAACATGAATAATATATTTGACGATAGACGAATATGTAATCTTGATGAGTGCCATGAAGCCCTTAAGAGACATTTTCAGAAAACTTGGTCTGCAGATACAAAAAAATTTACCTAAATTGAGAACTTATATATTATTTAAACACACATACGAATTAGAAAGATATGTAACTCTTAACATCAGTAAAGCTGAAAGATCGATTATGGCACAATTTCGATGCGGTGTTCTCCACTTGAATATTGAGACCGGGAGGTATAATAAGGAAGATTCCGACAAGATATATTGTTCTGTGTGTGATTGTAGCCAAGTTGAAGACGAGACACATTTTCTCCTTAACTGTCAAGCGTATAAACACTTGCAATCAAAACTGATGTCATATATCGCGATTGAATATGGACAGACACAATTTAGTGATGTCGGCTTGCTTACTCGGCTAATGAATCGGTATCCTCTTCAATTAGTTAAATTTCTTCATAGTGCTTATAAAAAAAGACAAGATCTTCTTAGCAAAACCTTTTCTATCCCATGAATGTGCACAACAATTTTCTTTATTATTTTGTTTAAAGTGACTTATAGGCCTTTTTGGCCGGGTGTGTTGTTATTTTGTTACTCGACATTGTTATCACCTGTATGTGATATGTTTTTATACACTATACACACATGTCACTATAATAAAATATTGTATCTCACGTGACTTTGTTATTGAAATCAAGCTTTCCGATTGGTTGGCTACTCGACTCTATTAGTCGTAGTTGTATACTACGCCTTCAAGTCTCTCCCATCGTGCACTATGCATATGTAGTTTTGACTACTAAAAATAGTAACGAACACTACATCAAACTTTGTTCTGAAACTACTTGTTATTTCGCCGCTGATCCAAATTAAAGCTTCAGTAAGGCGAACATCAATTATCTGAACTTATTAAAAGTTGAAAATAGTAGTTTCCTACTGCTAAATCAAAATTACAAAGGTAAATTATAATGAGGTTTAGAGAGACTTACATTCAGTAAATTATAATGAGGTTTTAAGAGACTTACATTCAGTAAATTATAATGAGGTTTGTAATTTCTGCATTTGTTCGATACAATATAATAATTAGAGCATGACTTGTCGTGAAATACGCCGATATAGTGCATAGTGCGGTTGTGTAGTTCACTCCGCTTCGCGTCGTGAACTACACAACCTCACTATGCACTATATCGGCGTATTTCACTCCAAGCCATGTTCTATTTATTAAATATTCGTTCGTTCGTTCTCTCTTATGGGAGACTCTCATTTATAAGAGCACTGGCACAGGATCTTTAATGCTGCACCAGCTCAGCTCCTGTAAGGGTTAAAGTCAAAGATTGTCTATCTTTTATGGACCTCAATTACAACAACAACATATGTTGATTGATAACACTGATACGGCAAGATAATATTAATAGATCTTTTCTCTGGGATTTTTTTTCCAAGTGATGTGGAAGGCACATATCTATTATATATTTGAATTTATTAGCTCAACTTTACTTAGTAAAGTTTGAGCTATTGCCATGGCTTGGTATCCGTCGTCCGTGTGTGTGTGTGTGCGCGTGTGTGATTCGTCAACAATTTCCTTTAGCACAGGCTACGGGTCGTACCTTTGGTCGGATCATTATAAAATTTGTCATAGCTGTTGACATTGACATGTAGATGGGAACGAGTCATTTGGAGGTCATTTGGAGAAAAAAACATGGCCGCCAGCAGCCATCTTGGATTTCAAAATTCAATCCATTAGCACGGGCTACAGGTCATACTGTTCGTCTGATAATCATGAAATTTGTCATGGATGTTAATATTGACATGTAGATGGGAACGAGTAATTTTGGGGTCGTTCAGCCAAAAAGCATGGCCACTAGCAGCCATCTTGGATTTTACTCTTTGCATGACTAAATCCTTTGGCATGGGCTACAGGTCATACCTTTGGTCGGATCATCATGAAATTTGTCATGAATGTTAACAATGACATGTAGATTGGAAACGAGTCATTTTGGGGTAATTCGGCCAAAAAACATGGCCCCAGCAGCCTTCTTGGATTTTACTCTTTGCATGACTAAATCCTTTGGCTACATCTCGTACCTTTGGTCAGATCATTATGAAATTTGTCACAGCTGTTGACATTGACATATAGATGGGAACGAGTCATTTTGGGGTCATTCAGCAAAAAAACATGGCTGCCAGTGGCCATCTTGGATTTTAAAATTCAATCCATTAGCACAGGCTACAGGTCACTCTGTTTGTCTGATCATCATGAAATTCTGGATGTTAATATTGACATGTAGATGGGAACGAGTCATTTTGGGGTCATTCGGCCAAAAAACATGGCCGCCAGCAGCCATTTTGGATTTTACTCTTTACATTGGTCCTATCTTTATCAAATTTGTCATGGCTATTGACATTGACATGTAGATGGGAACGAGTCATTTTGGGGTCATTCGGAAAAAAAACAGCCATCTTGGATTTCAAACTTCATTCCATTAGCACAGACTACAGGACGGAGTGTTGGTCTGATCATCATGAAATTTGTCGTGGAAGTTAACATTGACATGTAAATGCCTTAATGGGAACGAGTCATTTTGGGGTGTTTCGGCAAAAAAACATGGCTGTCAGTGTCCATCTTGGAATTTACTCTTTGCATAACTAGACCTTTCAACTTTCCACATTCCTAATCACTCCATTGACTGTAACACATGAAATTATTCCCTTTCCAAGATGAGCTAGTGTCATTGTCACTTTCATTTTTTGTCAGGAGTGATATTTATATATAAATTATCTAAGTATGTGGGAGGGGAGGTGTCATAGTATTTGGTTCTATTACAGGCCTTAAGATTCAACGAGAATCACAGAATCGATTTTCATAATGATTCTTGCGTAACTTTTCAATTTGCAGTGCTTTTAAGACTAACTTGATTCAGCATTTGATTCTCACAAAATTAATTGTATTTTTATCCCTGTATACACCTTGGAACCTCTATTAATCCAGGTTTTTTCCTCAATTCAGGTTTAGAAACCTCTGCTTTAACATAATTTAATTATTCTACAGTGGCTGGACAGCCGACAAAGTTTGACAAAGTTGTCAAAAGAGAAGTTTGTCAAATTACAACCAAAGGAACAAAGACATACAGTTTCTTAGATGGTGACTGCTCCGACTCAAAGAACAACTATCTTCTGGCTCTCTGTGAAAAGGTGAGTATTAGATAATATATAGAGTCCATACACCTATCACCTGGCTCTCTGTGAAAAGGTGAGTATTAGATAATATATAGAGTCCATACACCTATCAACGGATGAAATTCCATCATCTTTCCAGGATTTTTGGTATTTTTCCATGACCTCTGGGCAATGAAATTATATGAGTCCAAAAAAAATATATTTGAGTCTCAAACTTTTTTTCTTTCTGATTCAACGAGGCAGGGAGGACTTTATTTTTCATTTTTTTGTGCACATAGTAAGCATGGTATGATAGCTTCCCTTGTCTATAAATTGAAACATCTCCATTATAACGTGTGATCCTAAACTTCCTCCAGTGCCGTTCAATTTGTTCTGGAGTTACAATTAGTACACCAGACTTTGATGATCAATAATCATTTGATACTTAATTGTTATAAGACGTTAATGATAATTATTATCCTGATGAGCCTGAACACTGAGTAACCATCTACTGCTCCCCAGGGTCGGGGGATGAACAGCCACAATCTGGCTAGTATGCTAACAAGATCTTTCACTGCTCATAATCAGGTACGCTTTCAATGCATGGGTGGTCCGAAGCGGATACTATATGAGCGACATTGCTCAAGGGTCACAGCTTGGTGCGAAATTTGTAAAGCGTCCAATCCGACAATGCATGTCGATCAGTTTGGGTCAAGCCACTGCTGTGTGAATCTCACATTAGACCAGCGGCGGCTCCAAACTCATCTCGATATGTTGACAGCGAAGACAAGTCAGATGCGCTAACCTTTAGAAAACAATCCTCTACTGTACTATTTTCTGTCAGCTAGAGGATAATTCCTATAAAGTCTCACCATACAGCGGTGGTACACTATATATAATTAATCCATATTTCGTCATAATTTCAGGAGTGTACCAGCGATGGATATAACACATATGGAGTGTGCTTTACTGATACGTCTATTGGGAAATTCTATGTAAGTATAACCATCATTCATGTTACGTGGTCTATGTAAAGTATAACCCTCATTCATGTTATGGTTGTTTATTGTTCAGTTTTAGTATCAATGTTCATCACTAGATAGTTGATCGGATCTCAATGGAATTTGTTATAGAGGAGTGCATGATGCATCAAAAGGGGGCCATATGACATTGTTTGCATTTTCCGTTGAGTTATCTTTATTTATCTGGAAATTATTGTTTTTTGCCCATCTGCCGGAGTATCTTATCTCAATGAAGTTCGGTTTCAATATAACAAGGGCTTTAATGGTACTCAATCCGAATTAACGCTCGCAAATTACTATTTCCTTGGCTTCAGGGGTAAAAAATATTTGATTCAAGTCGAGGAACCCACCCATCAAAGCTGGAGTGATCAGATATCGATGTTTGAAATCTATTATTTTAATTATAAGTGGCCCAGTAAACTGTCGTCGAGAAGAACTTATGTGACCAGATAGCGGATGAAGATCGATAACTCTAAAATCCAGTGGCTTTTTTATGTCTGATATTTGACAACCGACAAAATTTCGTTGAACAAAACGTTGATAGGTTTTGGGCAATTTTAAACTATAGTTGACTATGGTTAGCATTATTTTTGGGCAATTAATCGATTCTGATAACTGAAGCGGCATTTCAAAAAATGTTGTTGTTGGAATCTGATGATATGGGGACCGTCGAATCGGATTGAGTACCTTTAATTAGGAAGCCATCCTGCCCATGTTTGAATTTACCACCATGTGGGGTATGACCGCACCTCTAGTGCTATTGTTTTAATCACTCTTAATATGAATATTGTTGCACCAGATATTTTTCACCTGTAAATCCACTATCTAAACCAGTTTCATAAAAAAAAATTCCTCGAACTGTTTAGCAGAGAGACTCAATACAGATTCGCCCTCTTTATTTCTTAGGTCGGACAATTCAGTGATGACCGACATTGTTCTTTATTTCTTAGGTTGGACAGTTCAGTGATGACCGACATTGTTCTTTATTTCTTAGGTTGGACAGTTCAGTGATGACCGACATTGTTCTTTATTTCTTAGGTTGGACAATTCAGTGATGACCGACATTGTTCTTTATTTCTTAGGGCGGACAGTTCAGTGATGACCGACATTGTTCTTTATTTCTTAGGTTGGACAGTTCAGTGATGACCGACATTGTTCTTTATTTCTTAGGTTGGACAGTTCAGTGATGACCGACATTGTTCTTTATTTCTTAGGTCGGACAGTTCAGTGATGACCGACATTGTTCTTTATTTCTTAGGTCGGACAGTTCAGTGATGACCGACATTGTACTTTATTTCTTAGGTCAGACAGTTCAGTGATGACCGACATTGTACTTTATTTCTTAGGTTGGACAGTTCAGTGATGACCGACATTGTTCTTTATTTCTTAGGTTGGACAGTTCAGTGATGACCGACATTGTTCTTTATTTCTTAGGGAGGACAGTTCAGTGATGACCGACAATGTTCTTTATTTCTTAGGATGGACAGTTCAGTGATGACCGACATTGTTCTTTATTTCTTAGGTTGGACAGTTCAGTGATGACCGACATTGTTCTTTATTTCTTAGATTGGACAGTTCAGTGGTGACCGACATTGTCATTATTTCTTAGGGCGGACAGTTCAGTGATGACCGACATTGTTCTTTATTTCTTAGGTTGGACAGTTCAGTGATGACCGACATTGTTCTTTATTTCTTAGATTGGACAGTTCAGTGGTGACCGACATTGTCATTATTTCTTAGGTCGGACAGTTCAGTGATGACAGACATTGTTCTTTATTTCTTAGGTCGGACAGTTCAGTGATGACCGACATTGTTCTTTATAGGTCGGACAGTTCAGTGATGACCGACATTGTTCTTTATTTCTTAGGTTGGACAGTTCAGTGATGACCGACATTGTTCTTTATTTCTTAAGTCGGACAGTTCAGTGATGACCGACATTGTTCTTTATTTCTTAGGTCAGACAGTTCAGTGATGACCGACATTGTTCTTTATTTCTTAGGTCAGACAGTTCAGTGATGACCGACATTGTTCTTTATTTCTTAGGTCAGACAGTTCAGTGATGACCGACATTGTTCTTTATTTCTTAGGTTGGACAGTTCAGTGATGACCGACATTGTTCTTTATTTCTTAGGTTGGACAGTTCAGTGATGACTGACATTGTTCTTTATTTCTTAGGTTGGACAGTTCAGTGATGACTGACATTGTTCTTTATTTCTTAGGTTGGACAGTTCAGTGATGACTGACATTGTTCTTTATTTCTTAGGTCAGACAGTTCAGTGATGACCGACATTGTTCTTTATTTCTTAGGTTGGACAGTTCAGTGATGACCGACATTGTTCTTTATTTCTTAGGTTGGACAGTTCAGTGATGACTGACATTGTTCTTTATTTCTTAGGTCAGACAGTTCAGTGATGACCGACATTGTTCTTTATTTCTTAGGTTGGACAGTTCAGTGATGACCGACATTGTTCTTTATTTCTTAGGTTGGACAGTTCAGTGATGACTGACATTGTTCTTTATTTCTTAGGTTGGACAGTTCAGTGATGACTGACATTGTTCTTTATTTCTTAGGTTGGACAGTTCAGTGATGACTGACATTGTTCTTTATTTCTTAGGTTGGACAGTTCAGTGATGACTGACATTGTTCTTTATTTCTTAGGTCAGACAGTTCAGTGATGACCGACATTGTTCTTTATTTCTTAGGTTGGACAGTTCAGTGATGACCGACATTGTTCTTTATTTCTTAGGTTGGACAGTTCAGTGATGACCGACATTGTTCTTTATTTCTTAGGTTGGACAGTTCAGTGATGACCGACATTGTTCTTTATTTCTTAGGTTGGACAGTTCAGTGATGACTGACATTGTTCTTTATTTCTTAGGTCAGACAGTTCAGTGATGACCGACATTGTCTTTATTTCTTAGGTTGGACAGTTCAGTGATGACTGACATTGTTCTTTATTTCTTAGGTTGGACAGTTCAGTGATGACTGACATTGTTCTTTATTTCTTAGGTTGGACAGTTCAGTGATGACTGACATTGTTCTTTATTTCTTAGGTTGGACAGTTCAGTGATGACTGACATTGTTCTTTATTTCTTAGGTTGGACAGTTCAGTGATGACTGACATTGTTCTTTATTTCTTAGGTTGGACAGTTCAGTGATGACTGACATTGTTCTTTATTTCTTAGGTTGGACAGTTCAGTGATGACCGACATTGTACTTTATTTCTTAGGTTGGACAGTTCAGTGATGACCGACATTGTTCTTTATTTCTTAGGTTGGACAGTTCAGTGATGACTGACATTGTTCTTTATTTCTTAGGTCAGACAGTTCAGTGATGACCGACATTGTCTTTATTTCTTAGGTCGGACAGTTCAGTGATGACCGACATTGTTCTTTATTTCTTAGGGCGGACAGTTCAGTGATGACCAACATTGTGCTTTATTTCTTAGGTTGGACAGTTCAGTGATGACTGACATTGTACTTTATTTCTTAGGTTGGACAGTTCAGTGATGACCGACATTGTCTTTATTTCTTAGGTCGGACAGTTCAGTGATGACCGACATTGTTCTTTATTTCTTAGGTTGGACAGTTCAGTGATGACCGACATTGTACTTTATTTCATAGGTTGGACAGTTCAGTGATGACCGACATTGTTCTTTATTTCTTAGGTTGGACAGTTCAGTGATGACCGACATTGTTCTTTATTTCTTAGGTTGGACAGTTCAGTGATGACCGACATTGTTCTTTATTTCTTAGGTTGGACAGTTCAGTGATGACCGACATTGTTCTTTATTTCTTAGGTTGGACAGTTCAGTGATGACTGACATTGTTCTTTATTTCTTAGGTCAGACAGTTCAGTGATGACCGACATTGTCTTTATTTCTTAGGTCGGACAGTTCAGTGATGACCGACATTGTTCTTTATTTCTTAGGTCGGACAGTTCAGTGATGACCGACATTGTACTTTATTTCTTAGGTTGGACAGTTCAGTGATGACCGACATTGTTCTTTATTTCTTAGGTTGGACAGTTCAGTGATGACCGACATTGTACTTTATTTCTTAGGTTGGACAGTTCAGTGATGACCGACATTGTTCTTTATTTCTTAGGTCGGACAGTTCAGTGATGACCGACATTGTACTTTATTTCTTAGGTTGGACAGTTCAGTGATGACCGACATTGTTCTTTATTTCTTAGGTTGGACAGTTCAGTGATGATCGACATTGTTCTTTATTTCTTAGGTTGGACAGTTCAGTGATGACCGACATTGTACTTTATTTCTTAGGTTGGACAGTTCAGTGATGACCGACATTGTTCTTTATTTCTTAGGTCGGACAGTTCAGTGATGACCGACATTGTTCTTTATTTCTTAGGATGGACAGTTCAGTGATGACCGACATTGTACTTTATTTCTTAGGTTGGACAGTTCAGTGATGACCGACATTGTTCTTTATTTCTTAGGTTGGACAGTTCAGTGATGACTGACATTGTACTTTATTTCTTAGGATGGACAGTTCAGTGATGACCGACATTGTTCTTTATTTCTTAGGTTGGACAGTTCAGTGATGACCGACATTGTTCTTTATTTCTTAGGTTGGACAGTTCAGTGATGACCGACATTGTTCTTTATTTCTTAGGTCGGACAGTTCAGTGATGACCGACATTGTACTTTATTTCTTAGGTCGGACAGTTCAGTGATGACCAACATTGTTCTTTATTTCTTAGGTCGGACAGTTCAGTGATGATCGACATTGTTCTTTATTTCTTAGGTTGGACAGTTCAGTGATGACCGACATTGTTCTTTATTTCTTAGGTCGGACAGTTCAGTGATGACCGACATTGTTCTTTATTTCTTAGGTTGGACAGTTCAGTGATGACCGACATTGTTCTTTATTTCTTAGGTCGGACAGTTCAGTGATGACCGACATTGTTCTTTATTTCTTAGGATGGACAGTTCAGTGATGACCGACATTGTACTTTATTTCTTAGGTTGGACAGTTCAGTGATGACCGACATTGTTCTTTATTTCTTAGGTTGGACAGTTCAGTGATGACCGACATTGTTCCAGGCTGAGAACATTGATAGCTCACTACGTGCCAGCACAGGTCAGTTGTTAGATTACATTATTACCACCTTACAGGGTGTTCTCTATACAGTCAGGGTTTCCGCTAGGGGTCGGGGGAATGGGTCTGGTAGCTGCTATGGGGGAAACCAGTAAACATTTAAATATATGAAGACCGATTTATCTGTAATTTCGCCATTTACCGTACCGGCCGGTGTATATATAAGTTGCAACTTTCTAACCCAATTTCCCTTATTAAAAACTTCCTGCGACTTATGGATCGGTATGTCATGAGGGACATTTTTCATCAGGATTTTGAGAAACAGACATTGATCACAGGTAAGCAACAAGACAAAATGCCGGCGCAAACTAAATCTAAAAAGATGATAAATCCGATATAAAAAAGGAAATAAACAAACCCATTCTCACTGTGTCTGTGTGTCTTTATTTTATTCCCTGTCTCACACATTTATTATGCCCCCGACTTGAAGTCGGCGGGTATATAGTCGACGTCTCCGTCCGTACTTCCGTCCGTCCGTACAAACATTTTGCATTATTGTTCACCAACCGCTGGGCAGATTTAACTGATATTTGGTATGGTGATAGAGCAGCATGGGGGAACAGCTACATGTATAGCGCGGATTTCGTCCACCCATTTTCACCAGAGTTATGGCCCTTTTTTTACTTAGAAAATTCAATTTTGTCCGTCCGTACAAACATTTTGCATTATTGTTCAGCAACCGCTGGGCAGATTTAGCTGATATTTGGTATGGTGATATAGCAGCATGGGGGAACAGCTACATGCATAGCGCGGGTTTCGACCACCCATTTTCACCAGAGTTATGGCCCTTTTTTCACTTAGAAAATTAAATTTTTCTCTTTGTTTTTTTGGTTTCCAGATGATAGCGTGAGCTTTGGTTGTACGATTGCAAATCCCGTGCGAATTTGGGTATGATCTGACGATTTTTGCCAGAGTTATGGCCCTTTTTTCAACTTAGAAAATTTCAATTTTGTCCGTCCGTACAAACATTTTGCATTAATGTTCAGCAACCGCTGGGTAGATTTAGCTGATATTTGGTATGGTGATAGAGCAGCATGGGGGAACAGCTACATGCATAGCGCGGGTTTCGTCCACCCATTTTCACTAGAGTTATGGCCCTTTTTTTACTTAGAAAATTCAATTTTTTTCTAGTTTTTTTGGTTTCCAGATGATAGCGTGAGCTTTGGTTGTACGATTGCAAATCCCGTGCGAATTTGGGTATGATCTGATGATTTTTGCCAGAGTTATGGCCCTTTTTTTCAACTTAGAAAATTTTAATTTTTGCTTGTTTTTGGGTTTCCGGATCGCTTGTTTTTGGGTTTCCGGAATTTCTAGTACGAACTTCTTTTGGAATGGTCATATAGACTTCCTCGGATATCCGCAGTTTCGTCCATGCTTAATCCGAATTGCTACCGTCGGGGGCAAATGCCACGCGACAGCGTACCTCTTGTATCAAATTATATGTATTAGTATCTGATAATTCAACTGCAAAAGAGCAGCAAAACATTGGGCGTCCTTGACTTGACTAATAATTGTCGACACGTACATGATATTCAATGACTGCGGTATAATAGTTTTGATTATCTCTATTATTGTGACACAGTTAACTGCACGTGTCTGCAAATTTCTACTGGATGACGTCACATCGGAATGATTATCTAAGCCAACCCGGGAACGAGCATTATAGACAAACTCTTACTATGAATGAGGGCACGCATGGTCAGCGTGTTATTCTTTAATGGGGCATTAACGCGAAGCCGCGAACTTGTGTATGTTGCACAAAGATTCTTTTATGATGATCGCCATTAGCCCAAGCGTTTTCATGCTTCAGTTCGTGACAATAAGCCAAGTCGCAATTTTATATTACTATAAATGATACGATATTTGTGTGTTTCCTCATGCCTCAAACTATACACATGTTTTATACAATTTGGAATAATGATGAATAAATTAGTCCAAACGCCTCGTCAATATTCACGTCAAGATAATAAATGAGGCAGTTTTTATGATCCACGTTCCCATACTCTGAAGTAAATTGAACCAATGATATCTCCCTTGATAGGGAATTCCCCACCAATCACGTGGGGGAATCCCGTGGAACTATTTGTGGGGTGTCACTATTTATGGTTTGTTCATGCTGTTATTTTTTTTTCTGAAGATGGACTGTGTCAATTCCATTTGGTCATTATTAATGAAAATAAGGTTAAATATCATATATAGCCTGCCGAGACAGACAAGACTGAATAAGTTTTTAATAAACGTCATTTATTTGTGTATGAGCTGGATTTCATGGCAAAGGTTGGCAGGGGGAATGGGTCCGGGCGACGGACCCCCAGCCGGCCTGGCGGAAAAATCATTGTTTTATTGGGGCATTTAGAGACAATAATGCTCAACATGTAATGTGACATCAACACATCACATGTAGGGCCAATAATCAGCTCTCCTCATTATCGGCCATACGCATCACATGACAGATAAAAGAGTTTCCGATTATCATGGTAGTTTTATTCAAAATAACAACCATCGATTCATTCAATATGTTTTGTCCATGTAGACTGGAAATGGGTTAAATCATTGAAATTCTGTTTGTTTTTACTTCAAAATATAACTTAACATTGAAAGTGGTAATAATAGTTATAATATGATGCTGTCGGGCATTGAGGTGTATTAATGGCCCTCCAAAAATCATCAACAGCCCTTTACCTTATTAATGGCCCGACGCGAAATCTTTAGCCTTTATAGGAATCAATGTATAAGCCCACTTAATTTTCGAGTCCCCGATTATTTTTTTTATAGTGCCTTGATATACGGTTTTAATAACAATCTATGCCATAAAATACTGTATTTTGCAATCATCCATGGCACAAATTTATCCATATGTTGCATACATTCTGTTGGATATAATATGAGATCGTCCCATAATGATAAATCATAAAAATTAAAATGCCCAAATTTAGTGTTCATAATGACTTCATTACCCTTTAATGTTTCACTGTAACTAATGTAACTTAATATGTCTGTTTTTGTTGAAGTCCTTGTCAAATATATTTATAATTTCATTGACTCCAAAGGGAGTGGAAACATGCGTATTCTAATTAGTTTATCAAGAGTCTCATCTTTTGTCGATCCCTGATGTTTTCCCAGTAACAATTGCATTTGGCTGAAACCTCTCTCGGAAATGGCATTAGAGATAGGTAGAACACAACATATATTGAGAAAAAAGCTCATGTTCATGTAAGCCGTATCAGCCAAATTATCCTCACACAGTACTTCGAGTACATCTGCTGGTGTAGTACGTTTTTTTTTAGCATTTCAATCTTTTCCTCTATTTTATTTATATCATACTGGGGCACATATTTCTTAAGGGACTCTGCTGTCTTAAAGTCTAATCTTTTCTGCAAATTTTGTATTTGCTCCATGTTCTCACAATCCCATTTTTGTTTCATAAGTTGGATATGAGTGTATAACATATTGTATTCCTTTACTAATTCACCAAGAAAAATAATTTGCTCAGCCTCACAGTCAGTGCCGCTTACACCATCAGCTTTAGGCTGTAAGTCATAAAACTCAAGAAGTCTGCTCAGGTGCATCTCTATCTGTTCGTTGTCAAGTTCATGAGCATGGTTTATCGGTTTGATGAATAATTCCAACAAGCTAGTGACAATGGTACTTTGATCATCATAGAATGCAGCATTGAGCTCATTGATCAGTGATTGACAAAATGGTAAGACGAAGTCAGTCTCATATTTTACTCTGTCAAATTCTACTACCCTCACTCCACTTCTGGTTCCGCGAACATAACCTGAGCTCTCAGAGCGGTATGATTTAGATTTTTGGATGTAGGTATCCACTTTAGAATAATAACCCTGAGACATATTTGGTAGACCCTTCAAATAACCATTCAACACATTCACATACTCAACAACTTGTGGGATGTTGGCAGTCGTAGCCTGTAGCATAGTAGAGAGAATGTTTGTGTGATGTAGCATGTCCGTCATCAATAAAAGAGTACACACATTTTCCGGATCAGTCAGACGCTGGTTAATGCCGAGATACTTGGTGTCGCCTTTCCTTTGAAACATATTTGCAAATGTTACCAATAAATCTTCATACCTGTCGCAAACTCTCTTTGAAGCTTTGAAATGTGACAACCACCGCGTCAAACATGCCCTCAACATTTGAAATGTTTTCTCTCCGTTTATAGATTGAATTTGGTTGAAAACTGTTTTAGCAACCTTACTTGCATCGATAGCTTTATATATGTCATATAGAAGTTCATCGTAGCTGCTCATTAATGGATATGCTTTTTTCAAATGAACAAAAACTAAAGCTAAACAGTGATTACGGCAATTGATGTAGATGGCTTTTGGAAAATCATTGCGCCACAATGCCTGAACACCACCTGTTTTTCCAGACATTGTATTTGTACCGTCAAAACACATGAAGCGTATGTTCTCCATTGCAAACTCCTCACCGGCAATAACCTCCTTCATTGCAGCATAAAGACTGGGTGCATCAAAGTAAGAATTTGCATCAATGACATGGTCATCACTATCATGTTAAGGAAAACATGGGGTACAAACGTTCCTAATATCTTGCTTGGGTCCACCCATGACAGAAAGCTGATCATCTCGTCATGATCATTATATGCTTCTGAATCATCACAATAGAAAGTAAAATGTTTTCCATGCTCCATTGATTCACGTGTTTTGTGAATGCAGAATTTATTATAGGCAGTCAATAGTTCTTCGACTGATGGACCAGAAATGTACTGCCCATATCCTTTATTTCTGGAGAAGAAATCTGTTGTGATTGGTTCTTGTAAGTCAACAAGAAACTTTACAAAGTCTGCAATTTGGGATTTTGCAATGTAATGGTGTACATGATAATGTAGTCCAGTGTTTTTATTAGGTGTGATAAATACTGACGATTGTTTGTGACAATGTCAATATGTGATTTGTCAAAAACACCAGCCAAACCCCCTTGATGGATTAACCGAAGAGCAGTGGTTTCATTTTCTTTGCAACGTTTGTGAATAGCTGACTTTAGGTGGTCTTCAAGTCTCGCTTTAGGGTGGCATCCAAGGTCTGATCCTGTTACAGTGAAAGCAGCATTCTGCGGATGATTTCTGTCTGCGGCTGTACAATATTTTGAACAAGTAAGACATAAAAAGCCATCCTTGGAATAGACAAATGTAGGGTATTGTTCTAATATAGCTTTAATATCTCGCTGTCTCAGGCCAACAGAAGAATCCTTAGTTTCAGAAGTGGAAGGAACCTGTGATGTTTTTTCTGAGTCAGAAGAGGTAGTAGAAGCAGATGGAGTAGAAGGAACCTTTGGAGTTTGGTCCAAGTCCTCTGTGACTACTTCTGGTTCAGTGAGAACGTCAGCATTGCAGCTGGTTTCAAGTTGACTTTCATTTTCAACATGTTGTGCCACAATTATTTTTTGACTACCATCATCATCTTGCTTTTTTCTTTTAGAACTGTATGTTATACTCTCTTTGTTGTGAGATTTACCCGTAGTTCTGGGCCTATCGCGCGCACTCATATCGAAATTTCGAAACGGGCGGTTTTCAAACTATTTATATTAATTTACCCTTAATTAATAGAAGAGTTAATGAAGGGACATGATATGGAACCAATCTCGATCTTTGGACTTTAAGATAGAGTTATTCCTCTTGAATTACTATTCAGAATTTTATTACCATATACTGGTACAAAGATCAATGTTTACGGGTTTAGTTTAAACACTTCTTGTGTTATTCTAGGTTTTAAAAAAACCTACTATGTTCTAAATACTAAAATCATGTACGTGTACGCAGCGCAAGTAACAGTGGATACAATGACTTGTGACGGCAATATTAAAAACGGGACATCAAAGGAATTATCGCGGTTAAAAGACACATGGTCGCACACGTGACTGTGTCAAGTGTACTATAGCAGCAACCAGTGTTATGTCGAGAGATGTCGAGAGTAGAGCTCACGCCACGTGCTGCAGGGCAGGAACGTTATGCGCTTCGGTCGCCCATCGCTCAGCGAAACAATTGTGTGTAATTGCTGGTTACGGTACCGGCCGAATCGTGCAGTTTGCGACCTATATTTTACTTTCGGTTCAGAAACCCGCACGATCCGTTCCGTGTATTCTTTATTCTATGTTATATCTGTGCCCCACCAAGACGCGAGGGGAAACACAAAGAAACAGAAAAAAAGTACAATCTGAAAAAAAGAGGTCAGAAGTCCAGAAAGAGTAAAATTAACTTCCGCTTTCGGTTTCACGCATTGTTTATGGTGCGTTGCTCCGACAGCATATTTTAAGAATGATTTTTTTGTTTTGCGGCAAAATTTCTTCGATTTTGCAGTTAGATTTTGTCAAATGTGCCTCCTAATTTGGGGACATTTCTATAATTTGGGGACATCGGTAAACGCCGTGAGTTGGGGGGAATTTTAATGCCTGCCTCTGGGGACCTCATTCTGCAAATGACACACTATATCCAGACTTGATGACACAGTTAAGACCAGATTGGAATCAAATTGTATTTTTACATTTTCCGGTTAATTATACCACCCACAATGCGTTGTGGGGGGGGGGGGGGGGGGTGGTAAACTGGTATCAGCTTTCTGTCCGTCCCTCCATCTGTCCGTGAACGCAATTTTGTCCAAGCTTTTATTCCTGCATTTTTTTGGTCAATTTTTTAAAACTTTACACAGATATTTAGTACCGTGGAAACCTGTGCACCTGTAATTAAGAGGTCTGACCGACTTTTTTTGTTTTTTGGGGAGTTATCCTCCTTTTTCGACTTAGAAAATTTTCAATACAGGGGTATACCTTTGTTCGAGCTTTTATTCCTACACTTTTTGGTCAATTGTTTAAAAAGTTTGCACAGATATTTAGTACCATGGGAACCTGTGCATCTGCAATTATGAGGTCAGTCTGAATTTTTTTTGTGGAATTATCCCCCTTTTTCAACTTTAAAATGTTTTAATGCGGGGTATTACCTTAGTTCCACCCGGGACAGGCCCATCTCTAGTTTAAAAAAAACTTGGCACAGATATATCCCACCAATCCCGTTATATTTTTTCACTGTAAAATGGCCATTACGTCAGCTGCCCAGCACACAACATCATTCAGCAGTGAAAAGGTTATGTATATAATATTAGTGTGGTTGAATTCCAGGTACTCTATGAACGAGGTAAAATGTCACAGAATACCCTGCAAATAATTAACACGAACTTAACGACATCCATCAAGGATTCCCTGGCACCTCACTCAGAATTCTGGGATAGCTCGAAAACTCTCAAAATACTCTCTGAGGAGAACTATTTCAGAGATGACGATGATAAGTTTGAACTGCCGGGCACGATAAAGAACATGATATCGAGCAGTGAGTATTATGATGTAATTAAAGTCTCAGTTTGGTTTGATATAATTATTTTAGCTGAGAAATATGTGTTAAATGGTTCTCATATTTTAGTGTTACTTGTTCTAAAATGGTATTGAATTGCAGTGATCCAGTTCATTGTCTCATTTGGCCAATTGTGTGTAAGGCCAAAACAAAAAACTTATCTGTTTCCGATAACAATGGGATAATTTTCCAGACAGGCAGGCAGGGATTTTTTTTTTTTTTACAATTTTTTTTTTTTAAACCTTTCAGCCGTAAGTGATATAATAGTGTAGTTACAGCCCCATGGAATATGGTAGATCAATGTGCATTGAAAATGAGCCAAGCATTGGGTAAAAACATGCTGTCCCTTGAATTCATTCACTCTGCAGTATGATCTCTACCAATAACTGACTTATTTTTGCTTTCGGGATTGGGGAAAAAACAATAAATATTCACATTGACACTCTAACAGGTAACTTTTGACTAGCCTTCTGGAGAAAATTGAAAAAAAAAAATTGAGGCAGGCAAGAAAATCTCAACCAGGCAGGGTATCGGAAACAAAGAGGTTTTTTTTTTTTGGCCTAATGCGTATGTTTTATTTAAAAAAAAAAGTCATATCTAATTAGTATAGTTGCCCTTCAACTCCTCCTAACCATTTTGAAATTCAATAAAAAATGTTCTTACTTAATTTATATAACACTCCCGTATGGAACCTCACATGGACCCAAACAGACGACAATCATCAGTGCAATGTTCTCTGTCTGGGGCTCCATAAAGGGTTATATAACACTCCTGTATGGAGCCCCACACGGACCCAAACAGATGACAATCATCAGTGCATTGTTCTCTCTGTCTGGGGCTCCATAAAGGGTTATATAACACTCCTGTATGGAGCCCCACATAGACCCAAGCAGACAACAGACATCAGTGCATTGTTCTCTCTGTCTGGGGCTCCATAAAGGGTTATATAACACTCCTGTATGGAGCCCCACACGGACCCAAACAGATGACAGTCATCAGTGCATCATTCTCTCTGTCTGGGGCTCCATAGAAGTGTCATCAATGAGTATTTAGTATCAAAAGGGTTAAATATATTACACTCCTGTATGGAGCCCCACATAGACCCAAGCAGACAACAGACATCAGTGCATTGTTCTCTCTGTCTGGGGCTCCATAAAGGGTTATATAACACTCCTGTATGGACCCCCACACGGACCCAAACAGATGACAGTCATCAGTGCATCATTCTCTCTGTCTGGGGCTCCATAGAAGTGTCATCAATGAGTATTTAGTATATAAAGGGTTAATCTTCTTCCTGCATGAATCCTGTGTTAATCTTCTTCCTGCGTGAATCCTGTGTTAATCTTCTTCCAGGTGATTCCTTAGGACTTACAGCTGCTGATGAGTATGATCTCGCTCTGAGGTCACTCGGTGCAGTTACTTGGTATGTTTCATTAGAATTTCAACATGGCATTGACTTTCTCTTTGTTGATACAACTTATGATAAAATGGCATTAATTGTGAAATGTCGTCAATTGTATTTTGTGCTTTTAATTGTGAGTTTCTTTAAGGTCGCCACCCAACAGAAGGGCCCTGTGCCAATGCATTCTCTTATATATGCGAGTCGACCATAGACCCAAGATAATTTAGGCTGTTGCAGCTTTATTTGGCCGTTTTTGGCCGGTTTGTTGGGTAAAGGGTTAAGGTCACCACCCACTTGAGCAATCAAGTTTTCCATCTGCGGGGTGTTTCCTCAGAGCAATCGGACATCAACATGTTTTATATTTTGTCGACTTGCGAGCTCAATTGCTCAGGTATGCAGAGTACGTGAGCCATATTGCTAAGCCAAGAGAGATGGAAACAATGAAATTAGGCTTCCCTCAATGCGTCAATAGATCTGCTGTGGCATGTAGGCGATCAGTTGGTGATAGTACATCATGTGATAGCGGTCTGGGAGTAATTAACAGGGTTCGCACGCATGTACTGGAAACTTGGAAGATACTGGAAATAGGAAAATAATACTGGAAAGTTATGGAAAAATCACTCCGCGATGTCTGAGTACTTGAATATTCTGGAATCGGCTGATTTTAGGTAGCACCGGTTACTGGCACCGGTTGTTATTTTTCATAACACCGTAAAACACAACGCGGTGCTTCCTGTTTGACCATTTATTTTCTCGTGTCTTATGTCTACAACACCGGTTTATAAATTTAGAATAGAAGTGTAGTTCAGCGCGAATTCTAGATGAATTATAAATTTGTACATTACACATTTAACACATTCAAAACATGCGCGGGAGGTGTGTTTTTCGCGAGAATTGGCTTGAGATTACTGAGTTTAGTGGATGATTGGCTGCCGTCGATGGAGATCGACATCGTGCGAAGTGTCTTGTATGTTCAAAGACATTTGACATTGGAAATATGGGACAACATGCACTTCGTAGTCACGCTATTGGTAAAAACCACATAAATGCCATGAAAATCAGAGATGGCATGAACGTTCGTACATTTTTTTGTACAAGTACTTCAACTTCTAACTCTAATACATCTGGCAATTCAAATTCCGCTGCTAAAATTAGTACTAGTAGTGCAAGTACTAGTAGAACAACATGCTCAACAGTGACAGCAGCACCTGCTAGTGGCAGTGATAATTCTACCACGTCCACGATTCGAAATGCACAGAATGCAACAAGAGAAGAGTGTCTGAAATCAGAAATAATATGGATATTACACACTATTTCAGCTCATCACTCATATATATCGAATGAGAAAATTGATGTTCTATTCAAAGAAATGTTTTTCGATAGTATTGTTGCTAAGAGCTTCTAGTATGGAGAAAAGAAAACGGCATACATTGCTTGTTTTGGGATTGCCCCACACATGAAATTTGATGTTAGTAAACAAAGTGAATGATCAATGTGACATTGTTGTACTCTTTGATGAATCAATGAACGATAAAACAAAAAGAAAACAAATGGATATACATGTAAGATTCTGGAATCACAACAAAGTGAGCACAAGGTACCTGACTTCGCAGTTCTGGGACATTCACGAGCTGAAGAATTGCTCCATCATGTCACTGAAAGCAATGATCAGTTGAATTTGAATCGCATCCTTCAAGTGTCAATGGATGGCCCCAATGTCAACTTAAAATTCCTAGACCTGTTTCAGTCCCATGTGAAGAATCAAACAGACCAGAACATAATCAACATTGGTGCTCGCAGTCTACGTATTCTACATGGAGCCTTCAGGGATGGGATCGCTGAATCTGAATGGGGCTTAGATGATTTCTTAAAATCATTGCATCGTATATTCAAGGACGCTCCTGCTAAACGCGAAGATTTCACAAATGTTACAGGGAGCAATACTTTCCCATTGAAGGTATGCACACATCATTGGATAGAAAATGTCCCAGTTGGTGAGAGAGCACTGATAATTATGGACAATGTGAAAATATATATAACCGCAGTGCAACAAAAGAAACTTAAGGATAGGAGACTTATGCTGACCAAATCGTTTGAAGTCATCACTTAAATGTTGGCTGATGCCCTAGCTTTGGTTAAGCTTCATTCGATGTTGTCAATTGCCAGACAGATAACACCATTCCTCACTCAATATCAGACAGATAAGCCAATGTTGCCGTTCCTGGTTAGTGACTTGAGTAAGTTAATTAAAGGTCTTCTCCAACGATTTCTGAAACCAGAAGTTACACGCGACATCTCTGTTGTAGCTATGATGAATCCTGATGTTGTGAAAAATAAAAACTTTTGTGAAATGAGCAAAATTGACATAGGATTTTCAGCCGATACTAAGTTGAAAGAACTAGTCCTGAAGAATAAAATAAGTGATCGTCAAGCATTGGATTTATGAGTTGAATGTCGCCATTGTCTGATAAAAATTGTCGAGAAGTTGCAGGTAAAATCTCCGCTGTCGTATCCTATAGTGAGAAGCATGAAATGCTTGGATCCGAGATATTTAGTAAACAAAGATTCCTGCCTAATGTACATGAAGAAAGTTCTCAATGCTCTGGTTGGAGTTGGAAAATTGGAGGAAACAAAGTGTGACACCATATGCCTTGAGTATACAGATTTTCTCCAAACTGAAGTGCCTGCCTCTAGATCAGATTTTACTGACTTTGACAGGGGGGGGGGGGGTGAAAAAAAAAATTCCGGGGTGGGTAGGTGGTCAAAGCCACCAACAAGCAATTTTTTCCGCAACTAAAAAAAAAAATTCCTGCTTGTTTTTTTAGTGTTTTGGCAATGAGTTGGGCTTCAAACCCACTTTGAATGAGAGAAATAATGTAATTCTAACTGTAAACTGACTGCAGGCAGTTATCGTGTTGTATTTTGTTGCAAATTTTGAAATCCAAGATGGCCGCTGGCAGCCATGTTTTTTTGGCCGAATGACCTCAAAATGACTCATTCCTATTTACATGTCCATGTTAACATCCATGATAAATAGTATGCACAGAAATTCATATACAGCTGTTTACAGTGAATTTCCCCCCGCAAATCTCTGTTTTAGTGTTAAAAGGGGGGTGGGTGTCAAAAAATGGTCGGAAAAAACTGCCGAAAACGGAAACAAATTTGGCGGTGGGGGTGGGTGGGTACAAAAAATGATCGAAAGGGAAAAAATACCATATGTGCCTGAAATTTTTTTCCGACCCCCCCCCCTGACTTTGATCCTATTAATGACCGTGTTGATGAATTACTTTATGACAAAATGAATGGAAACTCCCAAAGGAGGGAGAAATTTTCACACTTGTGGGAAGTAGTTAAGAAACTGCTTGTACTATCTCATGGTCAGGCAACCGTTGAAAGGGGCTTTTCTGTCAACAAAGAGGTTGCTGAAGAAAACCTGGAGGAGAGATCGTTTGTGGCCAATCGAGTCATATGTGATCATGAAAGATTCAGGAGGTGTTCATAATGTGAGCATTTCAAATCCTCTTCTCGTTTCATGTGCTAGTGCTCGTCAGAGATACATGAACTACTTGGAGAACGAAAAGCGCAAAAAAACTATTGATCGCCAATCAATGAAACGAAAATCGACAATCGATAAGCTGGATGAACTCAAAATTAAGAAAAAGCTTCTGGAGCAGGACGTTGATAGCTTAGTTAAAGCTGCCGATACTATGGTCGAGAAATCTGAAACGACCCGTAAGATATCATTGGTGACACAGTCAAATAGTTTGCGCCGTACTGCTAACGAGAAACGAAAGAAAATCAGTGAGGTTGAGGACTAGATTAAGGAATTCCTCCAAGAACTTAAAAACTAAGTCCTCTAAATGACTCAATGATATTAAGCAGTGATGAAGATGTACATATGTTCAAACTAAAGGTTCTTGAGTTTAAATCTTTCGTTGATTTTATTAAATTCACATCACATAAAAATGTTACTTGAGTTATACATGTACTAAAACGGTACACAGTAACTTAGCCAGAAATTGAAACGTAACCCTAACCTTAAACCTGGGACCGAGCAGAGTAGTCCTAACCCTAAACCTGGGATCGAGTAGGGTAGCCCTAACCCTAACCCTAATTCGCCATACTGGAAATTCATAATATCAGTACTGGAAATATACTGGAATATACTGGAAAATGATTCCAGACAGGGTGTACGAACCCTGAATTAAAGTCGCAGAGTGCTTAGCCGGATTGCTCAAGTTTGTTCCAAACTTGACTTGTGAGATATGTGACCCACCATAAGTCGGGATTTGTTTTACCCTGTGCCAATGCATTCTCTTATATATGCGAGTCGACCATAGTTCGCCTCGCATATATAAGAGAATGCATTGGCCTAACAATTTTTTATCATTTTTTTTCAAATAAATGTTTCTTACAATTTTTAGGACATAATATAAAAAACATCCATTACCCTGCAGGGAGCCCCACACATATATAGAAGCATATAGAAGAGTGTCGTCTGCTCATGTTTGTCTGGGGCTCTGTATGGGTGAAATTATAAAATTGTTAAATAATACAAGAAAACATTATTAAAATTGTAAAAAATTGTTTGGCCAATGCATTCTCTTATATATGCGAAGCGACCTATGGTCGACTCGCATATATAAGAGAATGCATTGGCACAGGGTAAAAAAATCCCGACTTACGACTGGATTTGATATGGCGGGTCACATATTGCTGATGAGTCTGATAACTAAGTTTGATTGCTCCAGTGTGCGGTGACATTTACTGCTATGCTTATGACAGAACTTCTACCCTTCTACTGTATCTTCAAATTGCAAGATATCTTTTAGTAGAATCAATCCCATTCTCTCATGAAGAAATTTTCTCATTTACCTATTTACTTTTGATAACCAAGTTTGGGAGGGATATTTCCAGTGTTAGGTAACCTATGGATTATTGAACATATTCCAGGGTTATGTCAGCTACGGGTTACAATCCAGGAGAATTAAAAATTTATTATGCAAATTTTGAAATGTGCAGGCCTGAAATTGCAACATATCTTTCTGTGGAATCAATCCCATTTTCTCATGAACAAATTTACATTTTGATTACCTAACAAAGAGTTCTAATTTATGTAGGTATCTCCAGTACTGTTTGAAAGATGATTTGCTGGCAATAAACAATTTTGAGGAATATAAACCACTGGACGATACTCAAACTTCAAACACGGCTGCAGAGTTTACACAAGGAAGACAACACATGGTAAATAAATGAAATGTCATTTTGGCCACTTTTTTGTTATTTGTTTGTTTGCAGATAATTTATTTTAAACGATAGGGGAAAAAATAAAAAATAAAATTGGTTTTGAATTTATATTTCAATTTTTAGTATATTAATAAGTCAAGTTAAATTCATGGGTAAAATAAGTGTACTGACAACTGTTCATACCGCCACCAGCGACAGTAGAGGAAATTGTTAACATTTTCTTTTATTTCTATGTCCGACTTCACTACATTCATGACAACATGTTATACCATGAACACCTGGACCTCGTCTACATAATCAATTCAGAACTAGTCAGAACAGTGTGTTATTATAGAACGTAATAACGATGTAACCAGTTCGAAACATCATGTCTGCTTTGATATTTCCGCCAAAGGAAGCCCTCACACTGAACTATATGGATAGATGTCCTGCGTTTGTAAACCATAGCAGAAAAGGGTTAACTTTTTGGTCGGTCGCCTACGGTAACTAATGGTCAGTGGCTTGCCTCGGTATCAGTCACGCATGCGCAGTCCCAATATAATTCACTGTACAGATTGAATTAGCCAGTTTATTTTTCTGCTACAACCGAACGGATCATAAGGGAGTATTTTTCCGAATTTGTCGTTTAACAATAGCGACAAATTCAATTTATCGATACAATAATTACTGGTCGCCTACGCGTTCGTTTTTATAATTATCGTTTCAAATTCACGGACCGTTTCGTTTCAAACATATAATTGTTCGTGTTTTTCGAATAGGCGGCTGACTTCAAAATTTTCGAATATGAAAATCGATACGAGGCGCACATTTCGCCATTTCAAGGCCTTACGAGGCGCATAGAGTACTGTGAACAATTCATCTATGTAATTATTATAGAACCTATAAGGTATGATATAATTTGTCAGATATAAAAAATGCCACGTGATTCTCTAACGGAAGTCTCCTAATTTCGTGGGAATTTATTTACGCGTGAACATTTATTTAGCAATAATTACCATCGCTACTGACGCTATCTATCATAATGTTATGAACAACATTCTTTCTCATAATACTTTGTTGTTTTATGGTTCTATACCACTGATCCAGATGTGTTGGTCACATTCGAACTTAAAGTTGATAACATTAACAAAAAAAAAAAGATCTTGGTTTATCAATGTCAAAACCAGATACCATTTCAAGGCCTTACGAGGCGCACAGATTATTGTGAGAAATACATCTATGGAATTATTATAGCACCTATAAGGTATGATTGAATTTGTCAGATATCAAAAATGCCACGTGATTCTCCGCCGGAAATATCATAATTTCGTGGGAATTATTTTGACGTTTTAATGCGTGGAAATTTATTTAACAATAATTCCATCGCTACTGACGCTATCTCTCGTCATGTTATGAACAACGTGCTTTCACATAATACTATGTTTCAATACAAATGATCCAGATGTGTTAATCACGTTTGACCTTGAAGTTGATTACAATCTACCCAAGAATACTGACAGTTGATTAGATCTTGGTTTATCAATGTCACATGCATAACAATAACTTCATATGACAGTAGTACCGTAGTGCTACGAATAAATCTCAGCCATGTCATAGAGGTATGTCGATTAATAGCTACCTTGTATATACCGCTATTCTCAAAGTGATTGACCAGAGAAACGGGGTGATACCCCGGTCATGACCGCGGTGATACCGGTAATAAACGGTAGCGGTATCGAGACGGTCATGGCGTGAAGTTACGGTATTGGGTGATGATAGAGTGGTCTTTTAGCGGGCACCGCATTAATTTTGTGGAATACCGCGGTGATTTTCATGGAACTCTTTTAGGGGAGGTATTTACTCGCGCATGCTTGTTCGCGTTAACAAGCGGTATCGGTGCCGCGGTGTTGGAGGATACCGCGGTATAGTACCGCCATATTAACTGGGTGACACCACGTTATTGGTGGTTAATTACTTTAAGTATGGCGGTAGGTCTAATGAACAATAGCTGCGATTATACACCAGCCGGTTCAGCAAGCCGGTCTGAACCGGTGGGCTTGTAAATTTCTGAGAAGGATCCAGGGATGTTTTTCTACCTGCTACAGGTTTGGGCGCTCAAACTCTGGAGACCCTGGGGATAGTAATTATTAAAGTGGTTCTCCATTATTTCAACAAATTTTTCTAAGAGAAGAATAATTCAACAACTAAACATGAAAATCGGATGAGATAGTCTACTAGTATGATATAGAGCCTTTATTTGCACCATCTCTGGATCCTTCCCAGGTAGTATTTCTCGGTCGGATCTCTTCTCGGGCAGGAACAGTTCACGCTCCCCCGATTATGCCGCGGCATTAAATCAATTAGTGGGGAAGCGACCGGTGGCGATGCAGGGGTACTTGGGACCCCCAGGACATTTGGTCCCACACCGGCGCAAGCGGTTCTGTGTGCTGAAGTTGCCAAAATCGCGTGCGAACGTAACGACACCGGCTGGGCGGCCTACGGCGACTTCAGCATAGGGCAGTGGCCCTATCCATGAGGTAGCAAGCCCGGTCCCCTTGGTCACGATCTATATAAAGACACGGCCTTGCCTGCCTCTCAGCCGTCTTGGGGTTTCTGCTGCAATGGCCTCTACCCATCGTTCTGCTTGGACAGGACATTCAGCTTGGTCGGGACCACCTGCATTTGGGGGGGGGCTCACCCCGGTCCGATGGCTCCACCTCCTTCCGGTTATCAGAAGAAACCAGTTTTGGCTGATGGCTATGGGATTCTTCATTTCGACACTGGACTCCAAAATTGGAACTCAGTTTATCAGCCTTAAAATTCCATGGGAGGTATTTACTCCTCGATTGAGCCATCGCCGGAATGGGCCTCCCTCTAGTGTTTTGTCGTCCATTATTGCAGGTCGTTCCGACGCTAGGGCAGAGAGCGACATGCTATCCTTACACCCCAAGGCGTCTGAAGCTTTCGATGACGACCCGTCTGCGCACAATACGTCAGACTGTGGGTCTTTTCGGTCGTCACAGTCTGGCATCGGTAAGGCAGAAGCTGCGGATCGTGATTTCCTATCCACGGATTATCTCATCTATATGCTTCTTCCTACTGAACTATGTACTCTCAAGCTCGCCTGGCTCGCCCTGCGCACTCGTACCACCGTCTTCAAAATGCATCGAGAACACGATCTATCTTACCTGTGATATACATTTCATAGGTAAGTGACACGACCCGCGACTGACACACTGGTCAATAGACTTCACACATGAATGAAGCACATTTACATGGAAAGCATTTCTCTTGTCACGTGCCACAACGACCCTGCCAATGGCCTGGTCGACAGAGTACATCTCATGGCTCTTCATACTACTATTACCAATATCAATTTGATTTATCTGGCACATGGTAATAAAATTAACAGGGCACTGCACGCCTATAGACAATAGACAATAACGCGGGCAAAGACGTTTGCACTGTCCATCTCAGCTTTCTAGGAAGCTCATTGACTAGCGTTATAGACCTTTCTTTGCAGGCAGGGGACCACCCAGTCCGAGTGGATCCCAACCCCATGGCACCCGATCATACGGGCCTGAAACCATGCTGCCAACTCTGCGCGCTTCGGTATATGCCGGAATTGTCCTATCAACATTCGACAATAAAAACAGGCAAAGACGTTTGCGCTGTCCAGCTCAGCTTTCGAGGAAGCTCTTTGACTAGCCATCAAACCTTTCCTTGCAGGCAGGGACCAACCCATATGAGGGGATCCCAACCACATGGCACCAGCCGCCCAATCATAAGGGCCTGAGATCATGCTGACAACTCTGCTCGCTTCGGTCTATGCTGGATTTGTCCTATTTTCCTTAAATATGCCTTCAACAGGACCACTTAGGTCGGGGGAGCTCCTCTCCATCATGGCTCTTAAAATTCAATAAGTAACAACATTATAAAGGGATGTGTGTCCTTTACTAGGAGGATAAAAATTTTCATTTGTTTCCTTAATCAGCGAGCCTTTTTGGAGGGGGTCTTCCCCTAGTTTGCTGCATGCCTCACACTAACATATCACACACCTAGGTCGTTCTGCTGCATGTTTGGGGGGGAAAGTGACATGATGTTCTGGGCAGAGGCTCCGAACTGAATATTCCGCATGGTGACAATTTACCCGTGGTTATCATCTGATTACATTGTACATCATTTGAACTGATTTCAGTTGTCAAAGAGCCAAAGGGCCTTCTGCAATGATCTCATTGTGACTTATAGATCACCTTGATATATAATTTTTATATCATTTTTATATATTTATATCAGTCCTTCCCAGGAGACGGGAGTGATTGCTCTCGAACCCGTATGCACTCGTAATTTTCAATTCACGTGTGCTAAAATTCGCACCCGTCCTTCTTCACAAAATACTAATGGAGACTGTAATTGTTGGTTCAATATTGAACTATTTTAAGGTTTATTTAGATGCTTTACCATCTCAGTGCAACTATGGCATATTAAAGTGTAACTAGACATAGGTCTATTCCACAATGACTTTTGGTTTGAGCAAAAACCAAACTTACATGTACAATTATGGTATCGTATGGGTGCCATATTACACCCGTCTTCTGCATTACGGGAGCAAATAAATGCTCTCGGTGTGTTTTCCTCATGGGAAGGACTGTTTATATACTCGTAAGATTTGTATCACAGGATTTCTGTCGGATATCCTGTGATGCATAGGTACCTCAGAGAGGGCTCCCTCTGTTCAGATGGCTTGACTCCATTATCGTTGTACAACCTGTTTGGCCTAATGGGTTCTCAACTCAATCCCTGTGCCACAAATTTGGCATCAGGTTCTCTGGCTTTTTCTTTGGCGAATAGCAGTTAGTTAACTTAGGTTGTCTCGCCATCGATGGAGTGGGCCTCCGTCTGCAGGTCGTTCTGTCGCTAAGGCGGAGAGTGAGTTAGTCTCCTTCCTTCATGATCCTGCATCATGGGACCTTGACGGGTGGGACCTTAGAACAGACAGCTGAAGAAGACGACACAGAGAGGAACGAAGAGTTTCTTCTAACGTTATACTTGCTCGGTTCGCTCGCAACTATGCATTGGATGGCACCTCATGGGATGTTTGTTTCAAAACAAGGGGGGCGGTACACATTTGAGCAATATAGCACTCTAACTATATGAGTTATTTCACGTAAATAATCCTAACAGATTCATTAAAGTGTTCATATATGGTACAATCTGTTTTAGAAGAGCACCTTTACTCAAAATTTGGCTATTAACTTTATTGCTCGTGCCTCCTCCTGGGCTTGCATTCTAATCCATATAGTTCAGTGTGAGGGCTTCCTTTGGCGGAAATATGATATTTTAAAAAATATAATATATATTTCCTTAAAGAAAGCCTGAACACTGAACTATCATAGGGCCCTCCCATGGCGGTGCCATTCCAAACCCCGCGACTCGCCAATCTTCTGATTGAGTTGAAAATAAACTGGCTAATTCAATCTGTACAGTGAATTATATTGGGACTGCGCATGCGTGACTGATACCGAGGCAAGCCACTGACCATTAGTTACCGTAGGCGACCGACCAAAAAGTTAACCCTTTTCTGCTATGGTTTACAAACGCAGGACATCTATCCATATAGTTCAGTGTTCAGGCTTTCTTTAAGGAAATATATATTATATTTTTAAAAATATCATATCTTTCAAAATAAGCCAATAATTATCAATGTATATAGCCCTGTAAAACATTCTGTTCATGCAAAATGGTTCACTAGTGATCAGAGTTATCGTGCAACTAAAATTACTTTCATTTATCACTCTCTGTAAGTTTTATTGGTGGTAGATACACATGTGATGTAGGCATTAACCCTTTGAACCCGTAACATGGGGGACAATCCTGTAAAGTTTCAGACCTGTGTCACAATTTTTATTATAAACAACATCATGTGACAAGACACTAATTTATTTAAGGGAAAATACCACTGGGAGCCCCGGGTCAGGGTGTCGATCGCTATGGGGCATCATGTTCAATGGGTTAATCTGTGGATCGGGTAGGGGATATGTTTGAGGGTAATGGGACACGCTGCCTCTGTAGCAGAAACCCTTGAGTTTTGTTGTTTTTATTCCTCAGATACTGGATGGTATATCACTAAGTAATCTTGACGTGATCGAGAATAGCAGCACATTTACACAGGAAGGCACGCTACTTGAAAAGATTGATCTCTGCTCGGCTCCATTTGGTTAGTGTTCCTGTTATTCCTTTCATAATATAATATATATGTAATCTGCTTAACCCTTTGAGTGCCAGAAAAATAAGTCTGTTAAAGAATATAAGAATAAATTATTAAAATTGTAAAAAATTGTAAAAAAAATAAAATAATAATAATTGTTAGGCCAATGCATTCTCTTATATATGCAAGGCGACCTATGGTTGACTCGCATATATAAGAGAATGCATTGGCACAGGGTATATGGGTTGATACAAAAATCGACCTGGCACTCAAAGGGTTAAAGAATATCAAAATATCATACAGTATAGCATAGAATTAATTTTTTTAGATTTTCTGATGAAAACAGAATATAAAGTGAGTGCCATCGCTTAAACTCACCTCACCTTAAAGTCACCTCCATTATGAATTTTTATCTTCTGCAAATTAGAGGATATTGTAAAACTGACCAGAAGGGAAAAAGTAACTAAAACAACTTTAAACTGAGAATATAGATACTTCCCAGAAGATGAGTCCTAAGCAGAATGAGGTCCCCAGTTGGTTATAACCAAACAGGGAAAAATGTACTGTTGTCAGGGAGAAGTAACTATGGATGAAGTTCAATATACACCCCAGCATCACCCTTCTATGATCCAATAAGTATTACCGTACTGACCCGGTTCAAAGCCCATGCCCGTGTTTAAGCCCACCCATATATTTTGGCCAAATTCCATGCACAGGGGTATATTCGTGTTTAAGCCCACCCCAATTTTTTTTCAATTTCAGCGGTGGTAAGTAAGTATTTGCTAATGATACTTCCCAAATAAATAATTCCAATATAACGGGAAGTATATTCACAAACGATCGGTGACGGCGAGAATGCCACGTAAAATGGAAAGTTATACTTCATAGGTATTAGTGATAATAAATAAAATAAAATAAAGTGAATCTTAAAATCTCATTTGTTTATTCAATTATACTTCCTGGGGGAAACCAATCGTCAACAGACATCAAATACATAAGAACGCACTCGCTAACGGCGAATATCTGAGAACACGGTAAACATCAGTCACTTCAAAGAGTCACGTGCGTCCATCGCGCACATGTCAACAACAGTACTGTAAAAACATATTCTTTGTATGTCGGTATGTTCCTACATGTGGCCAAACACAAAAAGAACTCATTCCCTGGTTATGTAAACACACGGTGGGTATAATAATGGGGCAGAAGGGGGACTTGTCATCCACAACACCCCAACAGCACAAGATGCCTTCAAAAAAAAGAGATACCGATGTCGTATTGGTACCCGGTAAATAATCATTATTTAAAAAATTTTAAACTTCTATTTTTCACGTTTTACGATATAGACTATAGTATAAACATTAATCTGTGTCAACGGTTTGGAAGTGATAGGCTAACTCTAAACATTCAAACACGTGTTTTTTTTGTATACGTATTTACATCGTAATTTCGTTAATTAACTGGACTCACTGGGGCCGTCACTATTGTATTGTAACTCTTTGTAGACAACGGGCCATGAATAGAGCACTGGGTTCATTGTTATCCTAATCGGATTAAGTCACTCTCTTATATGTTGCATAATATTTCCCTGTACAATTTTCAGACATTTTTTAATTATTATCTTTGGCTTCGATGACGACGGCAAAGTTGTGTTTTAATTATATTGTTGTGGGGATCACGTACATCTGAACATTGATATAAACTATAGATATAGACTATAGATAGTGGATTTACCCAGCTGTCTGAAATGGCAGAAATCCGATGACCCATGATGCTTACAAACAGTTTACTGTCATTTATGGGAATTTTGGGCAATAAAACAAGACAAGAAGTAATATTTCAATATACACATCAAAATGAAAAAAATACTTTCTCAAAGTAACTTATACTTAACTTAATCTGGAAGCCGTGTATATTTCCCCGAAACTCTGTGTTGGATCGACTTTATTTTATGGATCCATTTCTTCAGTTTTAGATCTACTGTCCCGATTTCTTGGGATTTTTGGTTTGCAAAGGGTCATATTCGAGTTTAAGCCCACTTGGATTTTTGAGCTCAAATAAAACAAAGGCCCCCTGGGCCTAAACGCGGGTCAGTACGGTATGCAACACAAGGGCCCATTTATAATACCAGTATTGTGAGTAAGAACACCATTATAATCAGTAAATATACTTTAAATATATAGAAGTATAGGAGAGAAAAGTCGCTTCTCCCTGGGACAAAAATATGGAGAATTGCCACATGTCAGGGAGAATATGTCGCCCTCTAGACTGGTCCCTGTTCCATCAGGAAAGGACCGTTTAGGCCATAATTAAAAAGGTATTTGTTTGTCCTCGCCCCGACCGACTCGATTTTAACGCCCGACTGGAAATTCTTTTATTCAGATTTTTTTTTTTAGTAGTGGTATGTTGTCTGAGAAGCTCATTTTCGGTCAGAAACTCCAGCAACTGTGACTGAACAGCATAATTATTTATTGTTCTTGTGTTTTTCCAACTATTAAATTTTTAATTTGTTATCATTATTTATTAATATTGATACCCTCGGCCTGCACCATGGAGTATGCCTTAGTATGCCATTCCACCTTGCAAAAAAAAAAATCCCTACCTACCTACCCACCTGAAAATTTTTGGGTAGGGGTGTGGACAAACAAACAATTTATTAATTTTCACCTTATTTGTTCCGAAAAAGCCAACCTCCTGAGAAAACCATCTTTTTTTGGAGTATGTGGGGTTGGCAACATTTTATGACTTGTTTATTGCATGCAGGGAGGAGATTAATCAGGCAGTGGCTTTGCGCTCCATTATGTAATCCCGCATCGATCAATGATCGGTTGGATGCTATAGACGATCTCATTAGATGTCCAGAAGCTGTGGCAGAGACTAATGAAGTCATCAAAAAGCTGCCAGATCTCGAAAGATTGCTGAGCAAGTAAGTTTTAACCCTTTATAGAGCCCCACATAGACTGCGGCAGACGACAGTCCATAGTTCATGGCTCCATCAGTGTGAGGCTCCCTGTGGGTTAAATATCAAAAAGCTGCCAGACCTTGAAAGATGTCTGAGTAAGTAATTGTTAACCCTTTATAGAGGGTGACTGCAGCAGACGACACTCCATTTGGACTCATTCCTAGCATTCAGCCTCCTCTACGCTAAGGCGCAACGCTTTGGCAAGTACCGACTAGTAAGTGCCACCATAAATTTTCTGGGGATTATGTCGTTGATAAATATAGCATCACCCGAAATATCCCAGGTAACCAGCTCATGACATCATATCGAAAAATAGTTGAGGGCGGAATAAGATGATGGCTCTTACTGGACGCTGGCGATGGAAGCATTACATTGGGGAGTTGCACGGAACAGTAAGCGGAACATCTGAGCCAGGCACGAGACTATGCTTTAAAGATTCTGTGCCAGTTCATTTTCTTATATATTCAAGTCTCCCATAGGGAGCCTTGCATATATAAGAGAATGCACTGGCTTACAATGTTGAGGTAAATATTATTAGGCCAATGTATTCTCTTATATAAGCGAGGATCCCTATGGGAGACTAGCATATATAAGAGAATGCATTGGCACAGGGTTTTTGCAAAATTTCAGGAAGCTCCCAGTCATGACAGTGTTAAGCTCCCATCATGGAAGGGTTCAACGTGCATGCTCTCTGGCATGTTGGAATTACTCAGAGTCGGAATATATCTGTCACCACGATGCACATGTGCCCAAGTGAAGACATTGCAATGTCAATGATTGTTTTGACAACATTGTGTCTTTGATTGCTTTGATTGTCTGCGACACATATACATTGAGCTTTTTGCCTGTAAATTTTCAGATGCGCTACTTCAAATTCGAAGGACTGTTAACACATATGAAATCGTGAAGATAGAACATAAATACATGCCTACAGCGAATATTGTTATCTTGTTTAAAATGTGCTTTGTGCCTTAATTTGTTTTATAAATTTTGCTTGTCTGATTTCAAAATGTTTGAACTGACAAAAAATCAGTGCACAAAAAAATAACTATTTGGGCGAGGCTGAAATTTGCTCAAAGAAAACAGCCAGGTCTCTCATGTCTAAACAATGACATTTGATGTTGTAGGATTCACAGTCTTGGTGCTACTAACAAAAGTAAAGACCATCCAGACAGTCGTGCTATTTTCTTTGAGGACATACAATACAGGTAAACAAATACTACACTATAATTAAGGTGGCGTTTCTTCGAGGACATACAGTACAGGTAAACAGATACTACATTACAATTAAGGTGGCGTTTCTTTGAGGACATACAGTACAGGTAATCAGATACTACACTACAGTTAAGGTGGCGTTTCTTTGAGGACATACAGTAGAGGTAATCAGATACTACACTATAATTAAGGTGGTGCTGATGGGGCCAATATTTATATACCCCCGGGACATATTATGTTATTGATTCGTCCGGATGATAACTTTAGTAAGTCTGAACTGAATGGAATGAAGTTTGGTAGGTGAGTTTACTAGCCCAAAATACAGGATAAATTTGAATTTGCATTCCGCACAGCAATTTTCACCAGAGTTATGACCCATTTTGTTGGAATTTGCACTATTTCGTTTCTGAATGATAACTAGTAAGTATGAACTGAATGAAATGAAATTTGGTATGTGAGTAAACTAGACCAATATACAGGTCAAGTTCAAATTTGGTTCCGCCCTGTATATTTCCATCAGAGTTATGGCCCTTTTTTGGAATTACCACAGGTGCATTTTGCCACACCCTATCGATACTCTTGTTCGATCTTCACAGAAATCTCTGTGAAAATCTAAAAGACTTGATACCACTGAACTGCATTAATTGTAAACTTGACATTTGCAGAATGAGGTCCCCAGAGGGTGAATTTAGTGACTACCCAGCACAGCTGGCTAGCATCACTAAATTCACCCTCTTGGGACCTCATTCTGCATGGCCCTCTCTGCTATTGGACACAGACTCAGATTGAATTTACGAAATGGTGAATATTTTGATGTACACCCATTGGGAACCTCGATTATGCAATGTGCCGTCTGCCAATTTGGGGATAAGGAAGAAGTTTCTATAGAATTTTGATAATAAAGAAACTTTCCAGAGAAGATGAGGCCTAAGCTGAATGAGGTCCCCAGAGGGTGAATTTAATTATGCTAGCCTGCTCTGCTCTCACCCTCTGGGGACTCATTCTGCAAATGACAGCCACACTAAACTCAGAATTGGCAGTGAATTTCATTGGCAGAAACATTGCAATTCATCACTAATTTAATAATTAGTTCAGAAGTTGTTTGATTTGCTGAAGTGTACAATGTCTTTAATAGCAGTCACTTCAGTAAATAAAGACATGGTAATCAGTCCTATGTGCTATAATGACTTAACTAAATTATTTTTCTTCAATTTCAGCAAAAGGAAAATAGAGGATTTTCTGTCCACGTTGAATGGCTTTAGGTCAGCAACGAAAATAACAAAGACATTTAAAAAGATCCATGATCAGCTCAAGTAAGATTCAGCACGTTTCAAAAATGGGCAAAAAATATTTTGGCCAAAGTATTTTGTTTACCCCTAAATTGGAAATCTAATTCAAAAACTCAAATTGATTTTGTAGCGGGAGCGACATGAGGATCACATTTATAGTATGATCATCTGCTAATTGATTAGGTGATACAGCTTAATGGGTAACAAAGGCACTCATGGCAGTGAACTATCAAACAATGGGTCACCAAGCGCAATAAAACAGTAATGAGGATTAATACTAATGCATCCTTTGCCGGTTATAAGCTGAATGGTAGATAGTGGGTAGTGGTGTATTGTCAAGTAACAATGGTGGGATTAAACAAGTCTGGACACGGTATTTGAATGTATGGACATAATTATATAGAATGTTAGATGTTAAATAAAACAAACATATTCATTAATTGTGAGACCAGAAAATAAAGATTTAAATTGGCCAAAGTTTTGTTTTTAAATGTCACTGTAAATTCACCCTCTGGGGACACACTATATCCAGACTCAACCTGCTCCAATAAGCGAAATAACTCATGCATGTTTATAGGTAATCCCACATGGAGCCTCACACAGATGGAAGCATGCACTGCAGAGTGTCGTCTGCTCAAGTCTATGTGGTGGCAGTCGAGACATGGTATTTGAAGGCATGGACATAATTATACAGAATGTTTGATGTTAAATAAAACAAAAATATTCATTAATTGTGAGACCAAGAAATGAGAATTTTATCTGGCCAAAAAAAAAAAAGAAGCAGAATTGGCCGAGAAATTGGCCAAAATGTTTTTTGACCCAGCGTGAACACTGGTTTTCAGATTCAATCAAAACTTATGCTGGAATATTGTCAGGACTCCTGAACACATTGAATAATTATATCCACATAAAGGAAGTTATGGGGGGGTGTGGATACTGGAATCATATTATCCATCCATCCATGAACGCAACTTTGTAAAAATCTTGTATTCCTTCATTTTTCAGTAAATTATTTGGAAACTGTGCACAGATATTAAGTACCAGGGAAACCTGTGCACCTGGATTATGAGGTCCATCCAATTTTGTTCAGTGGAGTTATTCCCCTTTTTCAACTTTACCCTTTCATGACGAGACTGGTGCAGTGGGAGAATCAAATCAGTATAGAAAGGGTTAAATTGGATATTCACTTTATGATATTCTCAGTTGTCTTAATTTGTTTGAATTGCTAATATTTATAGAATTTCAGTTATTGCATGAGAATATTGTGAAAATTAATTATATTTTCAGATCCAAGATTCTCAAAAGAACGGTTGGTGTTAAGGGGAAGGACAGTGATGGTCAGTTTCCAGATCTCGATGAGGATTTAGAATTCTTCAATGTGAGTCATATTAACCCTTTTTATACCATGATCACTTCTCTACTATTGTATTATTACCATTTTACAGGGCGTTCTCTAGTAGATTAACTGTATTTTACATGCACGGTAAGATTCCATAACTTTGAGGTGAAGTTGACCAGAAGCCAGGGTTTCCGCCAAGGGGAAATTAATGAGTCCGTATCGGGCGAAAAATTTGTTATTTGACACTGAAAAGTAGCCATTTCCTTGCACGTGAGTGTCCCACAAAGTAATCCAAATCTACGTATATTATGCAAGTCGATCATTTTCCGTGGGTGCATTAATTCTGTTGATGGTATCCAGATAATTAATCATGTAATTACGCACATAAGACTATATCAAGCTACAAGTTACAGTATTTAAAAATTTATAACTTTATACAATAAGATTCCGACAGGTATAATGAAACTAAACACTAAAAAACATCTATGCATTGTCCAATAATACATAGCTGGGAGAATTGAATTAAGTATTTCCTAGAATTTCAAGTAGCTTCCGTGAAAATGAAACTGATATATTCCATGTATTCTGTCAATCGTAAAACTATTTGTGCACTGTGACGTCATATATACTGCAGGGTTTGTCTGCAGGAGATATTTATAGTGGCGAAATATAATTGAGTTTTGGCGGGAAATGGGAACATGTGCGCCGTTGTTTGTGTTTGGGGACCCAGGCGGGACAACGAAACTATTATTGACCGTACTTTGACTTTATCTCCATATTTGAGGGGGGGGTATGTTTTTTGTGTTTATCCTCCATGCATGTAATATGGGTCAAATGAATGGTGTTGTCACTATGAATTCCCGCTATAAAGACTGATTTGGGACAGGTTCCGTATTGTAATAGTACGATAGTACGGGATCTCGGAGGTAGATACCTCCTTTGGTATGAGAACCGCCTGTTGGCGTATGTTGATCCCTACTCTGCCTAACTCAGCAATTCGGCATTCTTTGATCAAATTATGTAATCGTACGATAGCACGGGATCTCCGAGCATGAGTAGTTTCAACGACAGAAATCACATTAAAAATAATATCCGTACTCAGCAGTCCGACATTCTTTGATGTTACAGCGACATTTATTACGCTGTATATAACGTCGCTATTTCAATGCACACCAAACATTACGTTGTAGTTTTGTTTTGTAGTATTGATTTCAAAGGGTTACGCTGTACCGGTAACACACTGTGCACAATTGACCGCTTTTTCACCAGTATTCTGTTTAACCCCCAGAACACCCGTTGCAGCCATATTGTTTATGACATATTGCTGCTGACTTTTGGTACATGTATGAATCAAACAGATCATCTGCGAGGGGAATGGGTCCGTGGGACGGACCCGCAGCCGGCCTGGCGGAAACCCTGCAGAAGCGAGTGTTAAGGAAGCTTTGTTTTCGTTAACACCCGGCGTCTGCTTCCGATTAAGTCACCGATCTCGTGATTCCGTTAATAAACCATAGCGGCCTCCAAAATAATGTTATTGGTTTTTTAATGGTCATGGGTACATGTCAAGTTCGAATATCGGTGAGTTTCATCCATGTTTTACCAGACTTATGGTCCTTGTCGACTTCGAGAATTTGCAGATTATTTTGGTTTCTGGATGATAACTTTAGTTTTAGTTACCGGACTGTTTTCAAATGTGGTATATGTATGACTTACATGAAAATACAGATTAAGTTTGAGACTCAAATTCCAACTGGCATCTTATGATACCACTGGCACTAAAAGAGAAAATAATCATTCAAATAATAAATGTTCTCCTTTTAGGAAGCCTTTGATCACAATAAAGCAAAGAAGGATGGAGTTATCGTTCCCAACAAAGGTAAGAATTTAGGCCAAATAAAAAATATTATTTGAGTCTCAGACATCACTGCATTTAAATATATGGCCAACATTTCTTCAAACTTATTTTGGTATGTTTTTACCAACATATCCATACATATTGAGGACTAATTGAAAAATACATGAACTCGTAACATATCTCTGTGTAATGTGTGAAGATGGACTATCTTGTATAAGCATAGTGACATAGAACTTGTATAAGCATAGTAACATAGAACATTGTTGAAGAAGATGATTAGCTGATCATCATAGTCTGGTGTACTAATTGTAACTCCAGAACAATTTAAAGGCACTGCCAGAAATTTCAGATCGCATGTAAAAGTGGAGAGGTGTCAATTTATAGACAAAATAACAATTGTCAGGGGCATTAGAACATATTAGTAGCACAATGTAATTATTTTATCAGATTAAATGTGTGTACATGCAAAACAAAGTTCCTTCTACATTTTATGACTAATACTAGATAAGGGAAACTACAATGTGCTCAACAAAATAAAAATAAAAAGTCCTCATCCCTCATTGTTTCAGAAGAAAAAAAATTGCCTTACCCTGTTATACCCTCATTTTATTCCCCTTACTTAGTACAATGAGATGCATGATTTCCAAACATTATACTCTCATTTTTAGCTCAACTTTACCTTTGGTATTGCTTAACCCTTTGAACCCTGACGCCCCACAGTGATCGACACCCTGATCCGGGGCTCCCAGTGGTATTTCCGCTTAAATTAGACAGTGTCTAGTCGCATGGTGTTGATTATGTTCAAACTGTGAGACAGGTCTGAAACTTTACAGGTTAGTCCCCCATGGATCAGCGATCATTATAAGATCGCGAGACTTGGTAACGGTTGCTAGGCAACTACCCGGAATTGACTGGAAAATGTAAATATAGCTTATAGCATCGTTATTCAACGCCAGTGATTGTGTTTTTTTATACAGGTAATACCCTAACGTGAAATTTGAGATATACCCGACCAGAATAGTGAACCAAATATCCCATTTATGGGTAGCAACGGTTGCTAAGCAAATACCACTAATGATCGAATGGCATTGCACTAACTATTCAGTGGTATGTTTTGCCTTAATTTAGACAGTGTCTATAAGTCGCGTGGTGTTGGTTATGTTCAAAGGAGACATAACTGAAACTGTACAGGCATGCTATGCATGCATGGACCACTGATCATTGTAAGACCGGGATACTTTGCCACCCGATCTCTCCTTAGAAATGGTTACTAGGCAACTACCCGAAATTTGCAGGATAAACAAATTCTAGCTTTTAACGTTGTAATTATACATCAGCGAATTGCGTTTCGATGCAACCAATATCCTATTGTGAAATTTAAGATATACCTGACCATGTGCGAGTAAGTCAACTTGATATGCGATAGACTTTTTGCCGCATGTGGCATAACAGAGACTGATATTACAGAGACCATGCAGAAACAACGTAATTTCCCGTAACATATCGTGGCCCCATTGTTCAAGTAAGCTGTCTAGATTGTGTCTACTGAACATGTGAAACATGCAACTATATGTCATATATAGCACCACAATTCACTTAAACGCATTTTTCAAAATGAATTATAGCCTGCGCGCATGTGCATATTTTCCTACCCGTTTCTAGCGGGCAGCCAATCCATATACACACCTTTGCTAGCGCTGACTTCAATAGGCCCATTTAAATATATATATTAGTTGGTATGTCGTGTATAAGTACGTTATAAACCATTTATTTGTCATTGTGCTGGTCTGCGCATGCGCGAATAAATCAACTTGATAGGCGATAGACCCTTCCCCATATGTAGCAGAACACTGACTAATATACGCGAGGGTAATTTAAACTGAAATTGTGTGTCTAAATTATGTCTGTTTTGTACACACACGGGGAACACGAAATTATATGCCCTAAATATAGCGGCACAGTTCGCTTAAAATATCGTATGTTTTTGTAGATTATATGCTATGCGCATGCGCATATATTTCTACCCGATACTAGCGGCCAACCATTCCATACGAACCATGGGCGCCGCTGACATATGTAATAAAATTAACAGGGCACTGCACGCCTATAGACAATAACGCGGGCAAAGACGTTTGCACTGTCCAGCTCAGCTTTCTAGGAAGCTCATTGACTAGCGTTATAGACCTTTCCTTGCAGGCAGAGGACCACCCAGTCTGAGTGGATCCCAACCCCATGGCACCAGACACCCGATCAAAAGGGCCTGAAACCATGCTGCCAACTCTGCGCGCTTCGGTATATGCCGGATTTGTCCTATCAACATTCGACAATAAAACAGGCAAAGACGTTTGCGCTGTCCAGCTCAGCTTTCGAGGAAGCTCATTGACTAGCCATCAGACCTTTCCTTGCAGGCAGGGACCAACCCATATGAGGGGATCCCAACCACATGGCACCAGCCGCCCAATCATAAGGGCCTGAAACCATGCTGACAACTCTGCTCGCTTCGGTCTATGCTGGATTTGTCCTATTTCCTTAAACATGCCTTCAACAGGACCACTTAGGTCGGGGGAGCTCCTCTCTAATATTGGCTCTTAAAATTCAATAAGTAACAACATTATAAAGGGATGTGTGTCCTTTACTAGGAGGATGATAATTTCATTTGTTTCCTTAATCAGCGAGCCATTTTGGAGGGGGTCTTCCCCTAGTTTGCTGCATGCCTCACACTAACATACCTATCTCACACCTAGGTCGTTCTGCTGCATGTTTGGGGGGGAAAGTGACATGATGTTCTGGGCAGAGGCTCAGAACTGAATATTCCGTATGGTGACAATTTACCCGTGGTTATCATCTGATTACATTGTACATCATTTGAACTGATTTCAGTTGTCAAAGAGCCAAAGGGCCTTCTGCAATGATCTCATTGCTGACTTATAGATCACCTTGATATATATTTTTTATATCATTTTTATATATTTATATACGCGTAAGATTTGTATCACATGATTTCTGTCGGATATCTTGTGATGCATAGGTACCTCAGAGACATGTGATCAGTAGAAGAAAAACAAGGAAGCTGTTCTAAGAACGACAGGGGGCATGACCACCTTGCAAGATGCGGTGGTGGGGGCTCCCTCTGTTCAGATGGCTTGACTCCATTATCGTTGTACAACCTGTTTGGCCTAATGGGTTCTCAACTCAATCCCTGTGCCACAAATTTGGCATCAGGTTCTCTGGCTTTTTCTCTGGCGAATAGCAGTTAGTTAACTTTGGTTGTCTCGCCATCGTCGGAGTGGGCCTCCGTCTGTGCAGGTCGTTCTGTCGCTAAGGCGGAGAGTGAGTTAGTCTCCTTCCTTCATGATCCTGCATCATGGGACCTTGACGGGTGGGACCTTAGAACAGACAGCTGAAGAAGACGACACAGAGAAGAATGAAGAGTTTCTTCTTCCGTTATACTTGCTCGGTTCGCTCGCAACTATGCATTGGATGGCACCTCATGGGATGTTTGTTTCAAAACAAGGGGGGCGGTACACATTTGAGCAATATAGCACTCTAACTATATGAGTTATTTCACGTAAATAATCCTAACAGATTCATTCAAGTGTTCATATATGGTACAATCTGTTTTAGAAGAGTACCTTTACTCAAAATTTGGCTATTAACTTTATTGCTTGTGCCTCCTCCTGGGCTTGCATTCTAATCCATATAGTTCAGTGTGAGGGCTTCCTTTGGCGGAAATATGATATTTTTAAAAATATAATATATATTTCCTTAAAGAAAGCCTGAACACTGAACTATCATAGGGCCCTCCCATGGCGGTGCCATTCCCAACCCCGCGACTCGCCAATCTTCTGATTGAGTTGAAAATAAACTGGCTAATTCAATCTGTACAGTGAATTATATTGGGACTGCGCATGCGTGACTGATTCCGAGGCAAGCCACTGAAGAGTGGAGACCGTTAGTGACTGTAGGTGACCAAAAAGTTAACCCCTTTTCTGCTATGGTTTACAAACGCAGGACATCTATCCATATAGTTCAGTGTTCAGGCTTTCTTTAAGGAAATATATATTATATTTTTTTAAATATCATTTCTACCCGATACTAGCGGCCAACCATTCCATACGAACCATGGGCGCCGCTGGCATATGTGGGGGCAATTTAAATATAAATCAGTGGGTCTGACACTCGTTATACTATATATAAATTTGCTACCGAATCATGTCGTCGCTGCACCGAAATATCGGTGTTACGGGATATAGTCACGGTTCGTTTGCACCTAAATATCGGTGTTACGGGTTAAACATTTAAACTTTCCACATACCCTATCGATCCATTGACTGTAATGTGTGACATCCCTTCCAAGTTGAGCTACACTGTTATTGACACTTTCATTTTTTATTTTGATGGTTTACAGATTCTCCTACCAAAAAAACACCAGAGTAGGAAATAAAATCACCCGAGTAGAAAAAAAAATCACCCGAGTAGAAAAAAAACACCGGAGTAGAAAAAAGAAAAGAAATTTGCAATGAACGCTTATGTTATTTCCTCTGTGTCTAACGGGAACAAAAGCAAAAAGAAAAAAAAAAATTAATAATAGTTATTGAGCAGACTATCAACTAAAGCTATTTCTGTTTGGCTGTTATTGTAATTAACATCCCATAATTTCCCTTGTATACTTTACTAATATTTTAACATACTCCCAGAAGGTCTTCTTTGGCATCTATTTACAATTTATTGGAATTTCCGGATGATAAAATTTGGTATGTGAGATTACTAGCCGAAAATACAGTCAAGTTCGTATTTGGGATCCATCGGCCAATTTTCACCAGAGTTATCGCTCATTGTTTAAATTACCACCGGCATATTTTGCCAAGCCCTAGCCAAGCTCTTATTTGATCTATAAAAAAAATTCAAAATATATTTCATTTTCAATTTTTTTCTCTCCTCCCACCCTATCTTTTAAATAATTATTTGTAAACCAACAAATATAAATGTAGAGGTCTGCATATTCGGTACTAGGGATCTGCGAATCGGGGATTTTGCATCGAATCGAATCTTCTTCCTGATATCGACATCGAATCTCGAATCGAATCAGCTGGTGATTGACATTGTTTACCAGTGTGTATTTCGGTGTCATTTGTGTTATTTAGATGCAAAAAATGAGACTAAACCAAAATAACACCGAATCGAAAATATTCGAATCAGCGGACCGATTCGGTGTCGATCTCGAATCGGGTGCCCGATATCGACATCGAATTGAATCTCGAATATTCGCAGGTCCCTATTGTGTACATATTATAGATGTAATCTCATGATATATATTCTCTCCCATCTTAATGTAGAGGTCTGCATGTTCTGTAAATATTATATATGTAATCTCATGATATATATTCTCTCCCATCTTACCAGGTGTTGATCCTGAACACGATAGAGCCAAGGCAGATATCGAAGAAACGGAGAAAAAACTTAATCAATATCTCACTCAACAGAAAGACAAACTCAGCAACCGGGTAAGAAATGATGATGGAAGCAATCAGGCCTGAGTGTATGGTGCCGTTCATTTGCAGAATGAGGTCCCCAGAGGGTAATTTAGTGACGCTATCCTGCACAGCGGACTGGCATTACCAAATTCATCCTCTGGGGACCTTATTCTGATTGGCCTCATCTGCTATGGGTGACCTATAGACTCAGATTTAAGTTCTCAGATGGTGAATATTGTGATGTGCACCCATTGGGCACCTCGATTATTCAATGTGTTGTCTGCTAATTTGCTTTTGTTTAGTTTCGGTTTTCTTAATTATTTCTTATTTTTGGGTTTTTATGTTTACCCATACCATACTATGGTAAACATAGTGTCGTTGTCCGGATTGACCACTCGTCGTTAGTCCGTCCGTCTGTCTGTCTGTAGACACTTTACGCATGGTGCGATAACTCAAACATTTTATATCTGATTGGAACCAAATTTTGTATATGAATTTCTCAGCATAAAAGACAGATCGAGTTCGAATATGGGTTTGATCCGACTATTTTTAACTGAGTTATGGCCCTTTTTCGAAAAAAAATTCACTCTTAAAAAAAAAACTAAAAAAAATTAGATTTAGTTCCTTGCTCAATCTAACAAAAACAAAAAAACAAAAAAAATTAAATAAATAACAAACAAACAAACAAAAATATTTTTTTTTAAATAATTAAAAAAAAAAAAAAATTTTAAGTAACAAAATTTTCAAAACTAACACTATTATAACTCCGCCAAGGGTACCCCGAGTCAGCACACCAAATTTGGTTTAAATTGGTCCAAAATATTGTCATGTACTGGTGAATTTGTTTGGAGCCATATTCACAAATTCCATCCCATGCCTTTGGACTACTTAGCTATTAATATGGCTATATTATTTTCTGATGTCTCTTATGCCAATGTGCAGATAAAAGCTATGGTATCTAAAAAAAATTTAAGTTTCAACAATACACAGCACATGCTGTTTATTTAATAAAGGGTTTTGTAGGTTAAGTTACCAAAATGGGCTTTAGATTAGAACATTGCTAAAATCATTTAGCTAATCTTGAGATTCAAGTGTCTTTATGCAACTGGGGTTCAGTTATTTGATCAATTTAAATTTAAAGAGAATTCCATAACTTCTGATTTTATATGTATATCCTCTCTGGAATTTTCTAAACTAACTGCCAATTGGGAAAATTAATGAGACATGGGTCAGATTTTAGAACACTGTTGATTGCCTGTTGATAAATGAAACAAAGTGATATGTTTTTAATCACTTCATGTCATCTGCCATGTAGAGAATGATTTGTTTGTTATCACAAGAGCCAGCCAGTCAGCCACTTTCAATGCAAAGGCTATTTAGGCATCTGTTATCAGACCCAACACATCACAACCTAACATGAAACTACCAGAGAAAGCTGCACAACTGAGATATATAAGGATATTTTGCAGAGAACACTTGATCACTCTTGCTTGGATATTCTTGATTCTACATGTTAATACCTGTGTGCAGATTCTTGTCTTGCTTGGATATTCTTGATACTCTTGCTTGGATATTCTTGATTCTACATGTTTAATAATACCTGTGTGCAGATTCTTTTCTTGCTTGGATAATCTTGATTCTATCTGTTCATACCTGTGTGCAGATTCTTTTCTGCAGAATGTTCTTCTTTCTACTCATCAATACTTAGGATGTATCTTGACAAGACTATGGCTTATGGATTTTCGCGTTCAAACTGAAAATAGCTGATCACTATCGCCAAGGTATGGGTTAAACATCTGCCAATGGTGATCGGCCTCTCGTTCAATTTGGCCGAAGTTTCTGAAAAATAGGCAAAAAAAATTAAGAAATAATACAAAAAATGATCAAAAGAATTTTTGTGACAGCATGAACCCTGTTTATAAGGAATTTTGAGATTTGATGCTCTCTGGTAATTTTTTCGCTTTGATTCTTGTTTGCTGTAACATTCTTCATATTTCACAGAATATCGTGTATTGGGGAACTGGTAAGAACAGATATCAGCTTGAGATTCCTGAGTCGTCTCTGAAGAAGGTACCTAATGAATACGAGCTGATGTCATCAAAGAAGGGTGCTAAGAGGTATCGCACCAAACAGATCGAGGCCTACCTCAGCGAACTCACCGATGCAGAGGATCGGAAGGATTCAGCTCTCAAAGATACGATGAGAAAAGTATTCGCCGTGTTTGATGAAAGGTAGTGATCATCTTCACGGTCAATAGTTTTATAATTTGAGTTATTGCCATGGGTTAGCATCCGTCCATCTGTCCGTCCATCCATCCAGCCATCAACAATTTCCTTTAGCACACCCTACAGGTCACATCGCTCATCCGATCATCTCCAAACTTCATACGGATCTTTGGGGTGACCTCTAGATGGGGCTATCAAATTTTTTCCTGAATTTGTTAAAAAATATGGCGTCAAGAAGCCATCTTGGATTTCACATTTGAATCCATCAGCACACCCTGCAGTTCTCTACAAACCACATCCCTAGTCTGATCGTCACCAAACTTCATTTGGATCTTTGGGATGATCACTAGGTGTGAGCCATAAAAAAATTCAAAATTTTATTAAAAAATATGGCTGCTTCTCAGAGATACAATGAGAAAAGTGTTTGTTGTGTTTGATGAATTGTAATCATCATCTTCATGGTCAAGAGTTTTATATTTAGGATTTTTTTTTATCTTTTTTGAGGAGTCTCAGGGGAATATTGTGCCATAGAGGCTTACAATTGGAATTTCTTTGATTCATTTCTTTTCCATAGGCTGACAATAATAACATTGCTTGTGTAAAAAAACATAACATAGCTAATTTTGTTCACAGTATATGACTTCAAATATTTAACTGGCACTATTTTCAAATGATAGGCACCAAACAAATATTTTGCCACTTGGCGGTAATTAATGTTATTCTTGTCCTAGTGTACTAGTGTTAAATGTTATTCATGACCTTATAACTACGATCACTCCATAACTCTCTTAATCACTTTAGGTATGAGAAATGGAACTTGGCAGTGCAATGTTTGGCTGTACTAGATGTCCTGATTGCTCTTTCTGAATTCAGCAAATGTGGTGAAGGAGTGATGTGTCGGCCGGAGATCATCATACCTGATGACTGTACGCAGGTAAGAACAATAAATTCCTATAAAAGATTACAACAGAAATTTCTCAGGCAATTGTGTATGTGACATTTCATAAGGGTTTTCATTATATACTCAATGGTGATCTATCGAAAAAATCATGGTTTAAATAGTTTTGATATCTCCCAGAATATATATATAGGGGATATAGAAGTTTTCAATTTCACAATCAGCACACTCAGCTTTATAACCTAGGTAGGGTTTTGTTGAATATGCTAATGAGGTCATGAAGGGCATCGGAACTCGTTACGACCCCCTGTGGACACACTAGCAGTCTCTTACGAAGGGCCTCCAAATTCATTACGATCCCCTGTGGACATAATAAGAGTCTGCTATGAAGGGCATCGGAACCCCCTGTGGACACACTAATAGTCTCCTTCTTTTCTCACAGCCTTTTATAGAGATTAGAGAAGGCCGGCATCCGTGTGTGAGTAAGACATTCAGTGGAGGAGACTTCATACCAAACGACACTGTCATCGGTATCAAGGATGTAAGTAAATATAGTCATCGGTATCAAGGATGTAAGTAAATATAGTCATCGGTATCAAGGATGTAAGTATACACTGTCATCGGTATCAAGGATGTAAGTAAATATAGTCATCGGTATCAAGGATGTAAGTAAATATAGTCATCGGTATCAAGGATGTAAGTAAATATAGTCATCGGTATCAAGGATGTAAGTATACACTGTCATCGGTATCAAGGATGTAAGTATACTCTGTCATCGGTATCAAGGATGTAAGTAAATATAGTCATCGGTATCAAGGATGTAAGTAAATATAGTTTATAGTTGATGTTATTTTCATGAATTTTTATATCCAAATTGGCAGCACGCCCTGTCATTCTCATATGCAGCAACTCACATTTGATGGCAAGCCTGATTATTTATAAAATACTTTGTGTCTGAACTATATATGTACAATTGTAAATATTTGCTACTTAATCTGGGTCAAATTTATCACATCAAACTACAATAATGCTGTCAAACAAGCGTGAGTTTAGTGTGCCTGTCATTTGCAGAATGAGGTCCCCAGAGGGTGAATTTAGTGACGCTATCCTGCATAACATGCTAGCATCACCAAATTCACCCTCTGGGAACCTCTTTCTGCATGGCCTCATCTAACATAGGAGACATAGACTCAGATTGAAGTTCCCAAATGGTGAATATTGTGATGTACACCCATTGGGAACCTCGATTATGCAATGTGTCCTCTGTCAATTTGGGGATATAGAGAATCTAAACTAAAAAATAAATAGAATCTATGTGAAGAAGTTTCTATAGAAATTTGATAATAAAGAAACTTTCCAGAGAAGATGAGGCCTAAGCAGAATGAGGTTCCCAGATGGTGAATTTGGTGATGCTAGCTCGCTATGTGGGATAGCGTCACTAAATTCACCCTCTGGGGACCTCACTCTTCAAATAACAGGCACACTAAACTCAGGCTTGTAGGACATGTGGCTATTAGTGGCCTTTTGTTCTGCTTGGAGAAGTTTTATCAGATTTGATTTGAATTTTCTCTTCTCTGGAATTCAGGAGTGTGAGGAGAATGACATGGAAGATGATGGTGAGGACCACTCTAACAGTGAGATAGTTCTAGTCACAGGGCCCAACATGGGAGGAAAGTCAACGCTGATGAGACAAGTCGGACTTATAACAGTATTATCTCAACTGGTGAGTGTGAATTAAGAAAATAGCTTTATATGTTATTAATAGCTTTATATGTTATTAATAGCTTTATATCTTATTAATAGCTTTATATCTTATTCATTTCTGGATCCAGATCCGGTATCTGATTTTGATTCTGCGGAAAAGTGCAGATTCACAGGGCCCTAAGGTCAATGTGGTATTATTGAAGTTGTGTACCACATGTCACATTCTGTCGCAGGTTTTTTAATACACAACTGAGCATCCTCGATCCATCAAATATTTGTTTATCACCGTGACCACATGCTTCATATTTAATCAGCATGAACATAAACCAAATCATATAGAAAATTTAATTTTGTTTTTACAATAATGAGGAACAAGTTCTAAACCAGGCTAACCCTTTACCCAACAAACCGGCCAAAAACGGCCAAATAAAGCTGCCACAGCCTAAATTATCTTGGCTCTGTCTCAATAGAACCATACAAATATGGATATCATTGGAACTGGCTCCTTGACCACATTGTGATAGTTACAGTTATGCCCTGTGCCAATGCATTCTCTTATATATGCGAGTCGACCATAGGTCGCCTCGCATATATAAGAGAATGCATTGGCCTAAATTTTTTTTTACTTTTTTCTTACATTTTTTAACAATTAATATGTGTTAAGCCAATGCATTCTCTTATATATGCGAGGCGACCTATGGTCGACTCGCATATATAAGAGAATGCATTGGCACAGGGCCATTCTGTTGGGTAAAGGGTTAACTTGATTGATGATATGATTTCAGGGTTGTTACGTCCCAGCTGAGAAATGTCGCCTGACTCCAATAGACAGAATATTTACCCGACTTGGAGCTAGTGATAGAATCATGGCAGGTTTGTCATTCATTTATACACCTGTTCATTACACACATATATGTGATTAATAAGGATTTCTCGACTAATTAAAAGTGGTGATGTCACACCTGTGAATTATGTCCCCGGTGACAGTATGCAAATTTTGACAGCGCCTAACTCTGCCATTGTCTGAAATATTTTGCTCACATTCTCGAACACGAAGCACTCGGTTTGAACTGTCATAGATCTGCAAATGTCACAATAATTGACAACAAAGATATGGACGCGATACGTTATCTCATCATAATTATAGTATCTTCCATATTCTAAATATGCCACTGTCGACTATAAATTCTGAGCGTGTGAGTGACGAGTTCTAGTATTTTGAGTATTGACAGTCCCAACATCGAAAAATGAAGTCAAAATGGAATCATTACGTCACAAATATTCAAATGGCGGTCATCCATTCAACTGAAAGCTCAGCACGGGGATAATCAGCTGATCAGGAACTATATATTTTATCACATATTATCTATAAAATTCACAAAATTTAATAGTTGAAAGTGTGTAATAAACAGATAATCAATTAGTTTCAATGATTACGTGACATAATTCACTTCGGGAGTCGGAAACCAATTGATTACCTTCTATTTATACAATCGACAAGGTCATGATGTTGCCATTGAAAGTGGTTTGCTGATCAGTGTAAGAAATTTGGGTAAACCAGATGCATGTTTCTTTCTGAAATTCTGAGTACTGTTCCATTTCTTGTACTATTAAAAGTGAAAATGACGCATAATTTATCAACTTTGAGCATTAATAAAGATCATATAAAAAGAACACCAATAATTTTTGTTTGAAAACCTGAAACATCTCATTCATGTCTGAAAAGAAATATTGAATTTTCACTCGCGGCTTGCAGCCGCTCATAAAATTTAATATTTCTTTCCAGACATGAATGAGATGTTTAAGGTATTCAAACAGGAACTGTATGTATTCTCTATTTATCACACACATCTGACTTGTGGATGCAGGTCAGTCTGCTTGATTACGCTGTACAATAGAACGATATGTTATCAAATTTATTCAAGTAGCATTTCATTAGTGATCTGAAGATAATATTTTCTCTTTCAGGGGAGAGTACATTCTTCGTTGAATTAAGTGAGACGTCAGCGATCCTGCAGCATGCCACCAAACATTCATTAGTACTTATGGATGAGTTAGGTTTGTATATTATATGAAATAGTGTCCGTCATCCCCAGAGGGTGAATTTAGTGCTTCTATCCCATAATATCTTACACTGTTTTTTGTTAAAATAAATGTATGGCCAGTTCTTGTCATACTATTTTTATAGTAGTTCAATAACAAACTAAAACCTATAATAGTTCAAAATATGTGACAGTTTTTAGCAGGGTTCGTGCTGCCACTACCAAATTTGCCAATGGCAAAAATAATTCACATTTGGCAAAAATATTTTCGTTTGGCAAAAGTTTTGGCAAGTCACTTTTTAATTCCTGAAGAAAGTTGAAAAAATATTGGTCAATCAATACCATTCATTTCAGGAACTCTTATACAATATAATTATACCCCCACTTTCGAAGAAAATGGGGGGTATACTGGATTGACTGCGTCCATCCGTCACGCTTTCTCCGTCCGTTTGTCTGTCCGTCCGTCCGTCCGACCTCATAACTCGAACAACTATGAACCGATTTCAATAATGTTTTGTATGCAATCTCCTTAGGACGGTCTCTCCGCATGATGCTAATTGCGGTTCAAGTTACGCCTCTTTTTCGACTTATTTTAACTTAGAAAATTCTTTCCGACTTAATAGCTTTAACAAATATGAACCGATTTCAATCATTTTTGGAATACATGCTTCTCACAATAGCCTCTCTACATGATGCGGCTAGGGATTGGCTCAGACTGTTTTTCGTAATATTACACCTCATTTTCGACTTATTTTGACTTAGAAAATTCTGTCTGACTTAATAACTTTAACAAATATGAACCGATTTGAATAATTTTTTCTGTACAAGCTTCTTGTGACACCATATCGATATTATTAGTCCGAATTTTTCTTTAAAGTTAAAAATCTTTTTGGTTGAGTTTACGGATAATGCGGGTTGAATTTGCCACGGTGGGGATATGCTAGCACTCGAGTGCACACCTCTTGTTATATTAGTGGTGTTTTATATGGCCTAGGAACAGTTAACACCTCTATTAAGATGAAGTTAATCTGATAGCATTGGTATTGATGGGTGGAGGGATTACCCGTATTTTGTGTGGTGGTGGTGTTTACATAGCTAATCCTCTTGCAATGTGACGCGCCCTTCTGATGAAGCAACCCTTCTATTATATTATTATTCGGTGATTGATTTATTGTTGTATGATAAACCACAATAGAGATGCTAGTATAATTATTAACTAAATGCTTTCCTATCGATATCAAACGTCGTTCAAACCGCAAGTGTCGAAACATAAGATCCAATCAAGGTTGCAGAAAAGGATACTATCAGGGATAACATTAGGCAAATTCTAAAAGAATTTGGCAAAAAATATTTTCATTTGGCAAATAATTTGGCAAAAGTAAATTTTGGTCCAGCTCGGACCCTGGTTTTTAGACTTACTGCTGATATCCTATAGTCCAGCCCTAATTTGCCAAAAAAAAATTATTTGACATGGTCTATGAATATTTCAGTTTCAAATTTTGACACTGTCCTTTCTCCATAGGTCGAGGAACTGCCACATATGATGGGACGGCTATTGCCTGCTCTGTCGTCAATGAACTATCCCAGACTGTCTGCTGTCGGACGCTATTCTCCACACATTACCACTCCCTAGTCGAAGAGTTCTCACACGACAAAAACATTCGCCTTGGTCACATGGTATGTAAATAAAAACATTCGCCTCGGTCACATGGTATGTAAATAGATACAGTTGTAAAGAACAATGTATTTAAATGCCGCCAATGATGGGAGATTATTTGCATTTTGTTTCCATACATTCAATACAATTGAATGGAATGAAATGCGGTATGTGGGTTTACTTGTACATCAAGTTCTAATTTGGGTTCCGCCCACCAATTTTCACCAGAGTTGTGAAATTACCACAGTGTATTTTGCCACACTCTAGTGATGCTCTTGTATACATATTTCAAGATACATAATCTGAATTAACGCTCCTAAATTATTATTTGGCTTCTGTCAGCGTAGGGGGGGGTAAAAAATATTTGATTAGAGTCAAGGAAACCACCCATCAAAGCTCAGAGTAATCAGATAAATCGATTTTTTAAATCTGTCATTTTTCATCACCTGGAATATTTGGCGGCCTGGCAAATATTCGACGAGCCAACCGACATACTCTTGATACCAAATCGCATTGAACAAAATGTTGATATATAACACGTTTTGGAATTTTTTTATACTAGAGCAGTTGTGTTGACAGTGGTCAGCATTATTTTTGGGTAACTAATGGATTCAGATAACTAAAGCTTCTTTTGAAGAAATGTTGTTGGAAACTGATGATAAGGCCATACACACTTAATAGTTCGTTTCTCAGGGATCGCCGCGTCCCCCAAAAACCTGCGCCTCCCCCTTATTTATTGGCACCTATAAAATAATAAATATATAAATACCGCATGTCCCGAACCGCCCCAGACCGATAACTTCGTCTTGAAACTTTACGCAAACTGCAAATCTATCCGGACTGCAAATCTATCCGGACTTTACTTTCACAAACAAGGGCGGATAATTCTGACGAACTTCCTGTTTAAAATAATAACAAAATGGCGACTTTGGTGAACATTTGTATCGTGCAGAACGCGTCGGAAGGCAAATGGACAATTATATCAGACAACAGATCAAAAACTGTTCCTGAAATGGCTGATGATTTCATGTCCACGAAAGACATTGACGATGATTTTGACTTGGTTGTTTCAAAAACGAAAACGGGGGACTTTGACACAGTTGCAGGAGACATCATTATCATGATCATCAATACATCATCATGTTTTCTGAAGTCACGCAATTTTTCGGACGATATTTTCAAATTCGAGTGACCAAAGAAGATGTACCAGAGAATAAATCGGGAGAAGTAGTTGATGTATTCTCGGTGCTGATGACAAGTTGTAAGGAGGTGGTGTTGCCCAGTAAGACAAATGTGAAAAACAAATGTAACAAATTGTGCAATTCATTCATTGACTGGTTGAAAACAAAGTGGGCTAGTTCCGAAAGGTTAGCGTTGACAGTGTGGGTCGGCAATGTGTGGCTATTGTATGTAATGCACTCTGGTTTGTGGATCAGCACTATTCCAAACTTCAAGATTTTGTTATAACTTTGCCTATTCTGCTGCGATGTGACAAAGTATAACTACAGTAATATTGCGTTTATACCAAACATGAAATGCAAACGGGGCAGAGAAGGGGTCATGAAAAGATGTCTCACCTAATCTGCTCGTCTGTGTTCTGTTTGGTCCGGTGGTCTGTTGTCGTGAATCTGTGGGCAAGTCCGTGTCGTTATCCGTGATGATGGCGTATTGTATGAGTGCTGATTGATGATTGTTGGATGTAGGCCAACGTCCTATAAAACGGTTATGAAGTCCGAATATAACTTAGAACGACATGCGACTGTCCTTGTCGAGAATCGTAACCACAAGAGATCGATCGGGAGATGTATTCTTCCGCGCCACGGAAACCTTCCTTCGCTCAGTCCGTGCGCCACTCAACGTCCTGGATTCGGTCACCTGATACTCTGACCTTTGACATGATCATTCATAACAACAATAGTCAACAAAACACATGTGCACAGTCCACGTGTACCTCAACATTCACCACAATTTTTATGAAAGTCTGTGATTAATTAGAAAATAAACCTTTTATTTCATAAATTATTGTTGTGATTTAATATTATCAATTCATGTGTAGTCCAGTGGAACTCCTTCCAATAAAGCTTGATCTGGCTGGTGGTCACCCTGAGTTACATCAAATTTCACCGATGTAGTTTCCACATCTTCTGCCATGAGTGAATAACTCAAACTGTTTCCTCTATACAACTTTATTACAAATCTAGATTATTAAGGGGATATATGATGGTCAGCTTCCCTGCTTCAGTATATTGCCCATATCCAGTATTATTCCTCATATCCAGTATTATTCCTTAATATGGGACTCCGATAAATATTATATATATAAATACCTGCCTCACCACAAAATTAATTTGAAAAAAATAATAAATATAAATAACTGCCTCCCTCATCACTTTGAAAAAAAAAATCCCTGAGAAACAAACTATTAAGTTTATATGGCCTAAGGGAACCATCAAATCAGATTGTGTACCTTTAATTGTAATCTTCCGTTGTTTCAGGCTTGTATGGTAGAGAATGAGAATGAAGATGATCCGACGCAGGAGACAATAACTTTCCTCTATAAGTTTGTTAAAGGAGCATGTCCAAAGAGTTACGGTTTTAATGCTGCGCGATTAGCAGATATTCCTGACGATGTGAGTTCATTATTACGTGTATTGTATATTATACAAAGGATATCTAGTCTAGTATTTTGGACTGGACACCGAAAAGTTTGTCATGAGTGAGCGAGACAAATGTTTATTTTCATGAGCCCGAGCTAAGGCCATTAAAAATTAATGTCTGGGTTCACGGGCCCCGCCCGCATCACTAAAAGTCCGCCACATCAAAACTATTTATCGCAAAATCTATAAAAAAAAAAATAAAAAAATTTTTAACACGAACAAAATCTATCCGGTTTTACCGTATTTCGCCCCTGAAACTATACTCTTAATATAATGCGGGGAGATAATTCCTTTCTTGTTCCGTTCACATGGTGTGTAGTTTATTGCCTATATTCGATATATGTTTGGAAAAATTCGCGATGCTAATTAAGCTACACATTCCGAACAAATACAAGGTTCATAAATACAATCATATCACAAGAGAAGAGAAGAGATTTTATATATATATTAACATATTTTATTTTTTATTTTATGTTTTGATAGCAATGGTGGGATTCCGGTTATCTTTTTGTTAAAATAAAAATGAAGTAATATTCACAAATACTTTCCTCTTCTTGAAGTTCCTCCCAATGAATTCAACCAATTTATCAGAACTGTCATTTTAACAACACATGCACAGACATGTACCCACATCAGCAGCCATCCATACAAAAGTATAATGGTATAAACCGGTATATAGGATTCTTGTGGAACACTAGAAAAATAACTTCAGTGTCACTGAGAATTGTTCCTGATACATTTGAATCAGCTTTCTTAGAATTCCTAATTCAATTGTCAGAAGTTGTTTTAATTTGAGTGGTGTGTGTTTCTCTACATGTGTGGTTACATTGTACAGTTCTGATATTTGGTGGGAGACATTGAGCGGTTCTGACTTTATAAACCATATCCCTCACCCTATCATGAATAGAACCAGACAAAACTCATGCATGCCATTCCTCAATAGCCATTTAGAGCCATGCTGTGGGAATTGGGGCAACAGAGGTGTCAGAATATCCCCAAGTATTGAGCTATAAATGTGATTACACAGAGACAAGTTGTATTACCTGGAATCACGAAAAAAGATTATTCGATTTTGAGGTATGTTTTGAAGAATTTAAAATAAATAATAAATATAAATAGCCTCCCTCCCTCATCACAAAATTTAGACATAATTGCCCGTGAACCCAGACATTAAATTTTAATGGCCTAAGATAAACATTTATCTCTTTCACAAATTACATAATTGTGTCTAATTTCAACATAAAGACATTAAAGGATTATTACACTGATTTGTGAGGATTTTGAAATATTCCGGTAGCGCATTGGTACACGCAAGTGAATTGGTCGCACGTGCGAGCTAGTGTGAAAGTTAAAACCTCTTCTAGGGGATATCAAAATTTATTTAGCAGCAGTTTTTTGTTGATAAATCACTGTTGAGCATATAATAAAAGTGATTTTATCAGTTAATATTTTGAACAGAGATTCTGCAACTTCAATTCAGATCTTAGAACAAACTTTAATAATTATTAAGATTTTAATTTTGATTTAATAGAATTTGTTGTGACTATTTGAGTGAACTTTTTATGTTGATGTTGACTTGTCTTCTTCTTATGGATATCTACCAATGACTACCATACCTTACTCGCATTTAAATTCGCACAGCGTTGGGCGCACAAATTTAAAACTAGTACGAATCTGAATTTTAAATATACCACAGGGAAAATAAGTGAGTTATGTTGATGAGTTACAATTATTACGAAACATTGGACACTGAATAGACAATTACACATACACATGTAAGACTATGTTTACATTCGGTCAACCAATATAAAAAATTCAAAACCATTACTCAATGCCAAGTGACGTACAATTCATGGTAATGTCGACGATGTTGAAATACTTGAATGAAATGCATATATTCTAGATTGCATGTGTTTTAAAGCATGCCCCCCCCCCCATTCACCATCCCTGGAGTGACACCGTAACCATACAGTATTCAGAAACGAAAGTCATCATATCCAAAACTTTTTCAAAAATATCTTATCAGATTTTAATTCGTACACCAATATTTAAAGTGCACAAATTCAAAACTGAACGAAAAATAGTACTGCGCGAATTTAAATACAATTTTTTTTATTTATAAAAAAAACTGCTGCTAAATAAAGCTTATTTTCAAAAACCTGAATTCACAACATTATGCTTTAACCCTTTATCATCGGCCCTAATTTACAGTATGTTGAGTTAAATTAAAAAATTAAAAAATAAAAAACAAACTGGATAAAACCTTAGGGGCATGTTATAACTCAAAATTATCACCAAGTATTCATAGTAATAATTTTGATGCCCATGAAAAACGTAAGATTCCCTGGCACTAAACCTACAAAATAAGTCTGTTAAAGAATTTAAGAAAAAATTATCAAATTGTAAAAAATTGTAAAAAATAATAACAAATGATGAAAAATTGTTAGGCCAATGCATTCTCTTATATATGCGAGGCGACCTATGGTCGACTCGCATATATAAGAGAATGAATTGGCACAAGGTATATGGGTTGATACAAAAATCTGACCTGGCACTCAAAGGGTTAAATATTTCTTTTCTCAGGTGATAACAGTGGCTGTGAAGAAAGCGAAGGAACTAGAAAGCAGTGTTTCAAAACTAAAATACCTCAAGTGAGTATATCTTCATGTTAAATGCTTTAAATTTAGATTTCCTCTTGGATGTAAATATTTCAAATCAAGTACAATATGTAATTTCTTAAATAAATATCTTAACTCTCCACATTTCATGGAAACCTGATATAATTCAAATGCCACAATGTACTATTTAAAGATGGATTATCTCTTCCTAAACACATTTTTTATATAGTTTACGGGGTATAAAATAATAAATATGAGTCTAAGACCCCTGTCCTGAAGTGCTTCTATCAATTAATATTGATTTTATATCGATATTTTCTTATATAATGCAATAATCAAGTGGAACATTTTTTCGTAACTACTTTTATACGACCGTTTCAAAATGGAACTTACTAGGTAGGTCTGTCCGTTTGCTTTTTCGTTTCTGGATGATAACTTTATTAGGGCTGAACTGAATGGAATGAAATTTGGTATGTCGATTTACTAGCACAAAATACAGGTCAAGTACGAATTCTGGTTCCGCCAGCCAATTTTCACCACAGATTCGGTCTTGTTGAAATTTGCACTTTAGTAAGTCTGTTCAATTTAGTAAAAGTATATTTTTATGCGAGTACTAGCCCAAAATACAGGTCTTCCAATTTGGGTTCCGCTTGCCAATTTTTGCCAGAGTTATGGTCCTTGTCGGTTGTTTTTTTTCCAGGTGATAACTTTAATTTTAGTTATCTGATTGTTTTCAAATTTGGTAGAATGCATTGGCACATGATCCCATCATGAAAGGATTAAATATGGCTACATTTTTTATAACCCATGTGCACTGCAGGGTGGGGGGGGGGGGTGTACCCTTAGTCCCATTGGAAAAATCACACTTCTAGTTTCTTTCTGTTTTTTCTAGGTCATTCTGGAATGAGAATTCAACAGAAATATTACGTAATGTTCACAAGATTGGAATCGAGGTGTCCTGAGGAAAGTCTCTAATAACAGAAAAAATTGTACATTATACAGTCAGACATTGTTTGCTTGGAGCTGCCAGCAAGATGTATGAGATGAAATTATTGTACATGTATTGTTTTCTGTTGAAATTCATCGGAGTGAGCTCCGGGTATGTTCTTGAAGGTGTCACTGTAATTAATGCAAATATTAATTACACACATTTATACAAGAGACCCATTCAAACATGTAGCCCATGAGTATGCAGACGGTTGTTTACAGGCAAGTTCAGACCTGTAGCCCACAAGTCTGCAAATAGCGTGTTTGTCATTTGCAGAATGAGGTCCCCAGAGGGTGAATTTAGTGATGCTATTCCGCATAGCGGGCTAGCATTACCAAATTCACCCTCCGGAGACCTCATCTTCTGGGAAGTATCTATAGTCTCAAATTAACATTGTTTTTAGTTACATATATCCCCTAATTTGCAGCAGATAAATTACATAATCGAGGTGCCCAATGGGTGAACATCACCAACTTCAACTGGGGAACTTCTATCTGATCCTAGGTCTACCATAGCAGTTGAGGGCCTAAGCAGAATGAGGTCCCCATAGGGCGAATTTAGTGATGCTAGCCTGCTGTGCAGGATAGCGTCACTAAATTCACCTCTGGGGACCTCATTCTGCAAATGACAGACACGATATTTGCAGGCTTCATAGCCCATGAGTACACACATGGTTGTTTTCAGGCCTGAGAATATGGTGCTGGACAATTCCAGAACGAGGTCCCCAGAGGGTGAATTTTGTGACGCTATATCTGCACGGTGAGCTAGTGTCACTAAATTCACCCTCTGGGGACATCATTCTGCATGGTCTCATCTGTTATGGGAGACCAAGACTCAAATTTAAGTTCCCAGATTTTGAATATTGTGAGGTGCACCCATTGGGCACCTCAATTACGCATTGTGTCATCTGCAAATTTTGGGATATAGAGAAATTAAATTAGAAAGGAAATATAATCTATGTGAAGAAGTTTCTAAAGAAACTAAAAAAACTTGTTAATTTGATGATAAAGCTGGATACTTTCCTGAGAAGATGAGGCCTAAGCAGAATCAGGCCTCCAGAGGATGAATATAGTGATGCTAACCCGATGTGCGGGATAGTGTCACTAAATTCACGCTCTGGGGGCCTCATTCTGCAAATATTTAGCACCATATTTTCAGGACTGGTTCAATAATTTGTATCCATTAGGCCAGTGCCGCCAGATAAACAAATAGTTCATTTCTCGGGGAAGCCTCGCTCCAAAATATCTGTTTCTCAAGCATATTTATAACCTGCCATAAATAAGTAGATATATAAATACTATCCATCCCTATTCATCTCACAGAAGTCTTCATATAAATACAATTTTAATTGTATATAATTAATTATTTAATTTAATTAATTATTAGTGCCCTTTTAAGACATCTGATGTCAATGGGACCTATCCAATAAGATTCCTTGGGTCAAATTTCTCATATGCGCACATTTTTAGCTCCGATGGTCAAGCCGTTTCTGTATAAACAATCCGTAGATAAAAGCCAATTGAGACAGCCTTTCAGGTTTGACACTCTGTGTCGCTAGTAGTCCCTCATGTGATGTCACCTGAAGGAAGATTAACGATTCAGACTGCATAATCCATAATGTAATATTCAATTGCATGAAGTTATGGCGGCCTATCACAAAAATCTTTTCGACAACGTGCTCAGTGGATTAGCGTGCATCGATAATGACTGAGAAAAATTACACTGGTGTAATCCTTTAATGAGTAGTATTGTATCCACACATCTTGTATTATAAATATGTGGGAATTGATGGACATCAGTGCTGATATTGCCAATTTGCCCATGTTTTGTGTCTTTGGTGAATATGGGACAAATACCAATATTTTATATATAGATACCTGCCTCCTGACAAAAATGATTTGATAAAAATAAAAATATCTGCCTCCCTCATCACTTGGAAAAAAAAATAATCCCTGATAAATGAACTAGTTTGTTTATCTGGCCTTACTTAAACAATATTCATTTTCATAGTCAGCTCGACCAAAACATTCTCAGTCTTGCATATCCTATCAACTTTTTCTATTCATTGTTGCATATATATATATCATTTCTATGACATTGTTTTTCGTTTTTGATCATTGACCACAAAGCATTTATTTTTTTGATTATAAAATCATATCATATCAGCATTGTGTTATATTTTTATTCTCAGCCCCTTCACTTTTGAGCACAGCTAGATATAGTGAGATAGTTATGTGTTATTTCCCCATCTCACACCCGAAGTGACTGCTATCTCAAATGACCCACATGTCTGATTTACCTAATTAAGAGCCGGATTTATTTTAACAAGCAATCAGCACATTGCAAGTCAATAAATATGGATGAATTCATGGGACACTAATGAAAATAGATATATGCCTCCAATCCGTTAAATTCCGGAAACCTTCAACGTAAGTCAACTTGCAAATACGGAGTTTGATAGAATGCATTATAAAGGAATACAGGTTATGAACATATTAGCTCAAACAGAAGGCCAATTCTCCAAACAGAAATGGACAATTCTCGTACATTTCAAAAACAATGGGTGCTTCCCAAATGATGAAAGAAATAGTACCACTTTTGAAAAATGATCATCATTGCAATAAATAGAGAATACCTACAGTTTTTGATTGAATACCGAAAAAATCATATGAGTGTCTGGAAAGAAATATCAAATTTTCACGAGCAGTGAAAATTTTATATTTCTTTCCAGACACAAATGAGATGTTTCAGGTATTCAAACAAAAAACTGTAGGTATTCGTTTTGTAATATGCGCCTTATTAATGCTCAACGTTGCTAAATTAACTCTTACTTAATTACGTAAACCGCCGGCAAGTTACATTGACATAAGAAAAGCTACAGTGAAATAACAAAATTGTATTTCACTGTGGCTTCTAAGAGTAATACGACGATCTACATTTTGTTAATTTTCTGCTATTTTATAGCCAAGCATATAATAAATCATTGAACTCGTTAATCTGACATTCCTCATGTCATGTAAACATATGTTCTGTTTTCCTATTTGGTTGGGACATTTTCCATGGAAACACAGTTGGTCTAGTCTAGACTTGTCAATACACGTTGCTGATCATCCACGATAATCACAAATATTGCATCAGATTTCACCCCCAGATGTACATTTAAGAACCTACAGAAATGTGCCCAAGAACATATTAAAGGGAACTCAGAATGACACTACTGAGTTAGGAGAAAAATTATCCATCATGTCCTGGGATGTGGGAAAATCTCACCCTCGGAGCCAAATATATGATCTGGACACGAGGCTTGAAAAAATATCTGGTCCCTCTAGATCTGGTGAGATATTTCCATCCCACATCGATGTCATTGTGGATAAAATTTATCTCTATCTCTCCATAGCTGGTCTGGTTAGGTCCCAGATACGATCTTGACTTGACAAAGAGGTCATGGGTGAAAATTGAGATAGATTTTCAAGCTTCATTGGAGTTGACGGACATTTCAGTGTGCTGCTCTGGAGGAAAAATTGCAATTTCAAAAGGAAATAATAATTTGTTCATGCACATAATGCAGCAATGAACTGCTACTTTTCGAAGGATAATTGGGTGGCTGGGGTATACTGTATTGACTTTTTTGGTCCTTCTGTCCATCTGTCTGTCTGGGCATATGTCACAGCCATAGGTAATCTGATCTGAATTAAATATGGTATGGATGATTGCCATCAGGAATACTTTCGAAAGATGGCCTAATGATGCTCGCATTTTCCATTGTAGAGTTATAATTTTTATAACATATTATGTTTTGGTCTGTCCATCTCCGTCCGTTAATAATTCGTTTCTACTGAATTAAGTAGAATGAAATTTGGTTTGTAGGTTCACGACCACAAAATACGGTCAGGTTTGAGTTTGGGGTTCAGCCACCCATTTCTATCAGAGGAATACCCCTTTGTTAAAATTTCGACTCAATTTTCGTTTCTGGATGATAAATTGATTTAATGTTAACTGAATGGAATGAAATTTGCTCTGCAGATTTACAACCATAAAATACTGTTAAAGTTCAGTCCACCTATTTTACCAGAGTTACGGAACTTTTTCAACTTTAAAATTCAGGTTTTTATTGGTTTCGTGATATATAACATCAGTCAGTGATGACTGAATGGAATGAAAGTTGGTGTGCATGTTTAAAACCATAAATTACAGGTGAAGTCTGTTGTGAAATAATTGTTCTCTATTTCAGGCTTACATTATATCTCAGCCATTTGAATACACACCACATTGTGATGGTTATAGTTATGCCCTGTGCCAATGCATTCTCTTATATATGCGAGTCGACCATAGGTCGCCTCGCATATATAAGAGAATGCATTGGCCTAAAAAAAAAAAACTTTTTACCATTTTTTCTTACATTCTTTAACAATTTTAGAATTTTTTCTTACATTTTTTAACAATTTTTATAATATTTTTCTACATTCTTTGACAATTTTAGAATTTGTAATATGTGTTAAGCCAATGCATTCTCTTATATATGCGAGGTGACCTATGGTCGACTCGCATATATAAGAGAATGCATTGGCACAGGGCCGTTCTGTTGGGTTGGAACTTTCTAACTGGTACTTCAAGCTTTCCACCTGTTTGAAATTTCAAACTTAATACCCACCCTACCCCCAAACCAATTTCCCACTAAAATTACAAACTATACAACGGTGAACCTATAATGTGTGATTTAAAATTTATAGGTATATTGTGCCAGGCAACAAATTTCCAACTGCTGATTTGTTTTAAACCAAAGTTGGGGGGGGGGGGGGGGGTTGACATCACCCCATAGCCCCAACCGACCTCCAGAATAGGCTATCCAACTGTATTGGAATTTTTTTATGGAGGTTTGCCATCAGGAGTACTTTTAAAAGAGGGCCCAATGACATTCGCGCTATCCATTTAAAAAATATATATATCTGGAAGCCATGGGTTATAGGATATCAATGAAATTTTAGAGTTGCATGTATCTCTTCTATTTTATATTTTGGTTCCAGCCTCTTGTTTGGACTCTGCAGTTCCGTTCTTTACGACTGCAGAGAGTAACAGAGGTGTCTGAAGTGGATTGAGTCTGTCGAGGAGTTATTTGAGTAAAGATTCACTCCTGATTTAAATCTTATTGAATAGATTGACCATCACCCAAAATTTGTTGGTGCAATTACCAGGTTGTCGAATACAATAATAATTACACCCCATCCAAAATGGGAGGTATACTGGATTACATGCGTCCGTCGACTCATATCTCTCAACCATGGGTTAATATAGGATCTCAATGAAATTTGGTATGCAGGTTTGGCACCAGGATGGCTATAAAAACAGGGTTCATTTATGTTGTTTACATTTTCCTTTTCCTTTCTTTGTTTATTTGAAAACATTGAATTTCTGTCGTCCGCTAATATATATCGACCATGAGTTATTGGATTCTGTTGAAAGTTGGTATGGAGGGCTTTCAAAAAGAGGGTTCAGTTATGTTTTCAATTTCCGTTCAAGAGTTATTACTTTTTGTTCATCTGAAACGTTCTTTTTATACTTTGATTTCAGTCCTGCTCATGTTTCAATTGGCACCATGGGGGGGGGGGGGGGGGGGGGGGGGGGGGGGGGGGGGGGGGGGGGGGGGGGGGGGTATTCCAGCACCTGAGGCACCATGGGTGGGGGGCGTATGCCAGCGCCCGAGGCACCATGGGGGGGGGGGGGGGGGGGGGGGGGGTATACTAGCACCCAAGGTGCAACTTCATGTTATTTTGTTCTTAAGAATACATAACCCGAATTGACGCTCGTAAATTACTATTTCCTTGGCTTCGAGGGTAAAAATATTTGATTCAAGTCGAGGACCCACCCGTCAAAGCTCAGAGTGATCAGATATATTTTTTTATAATCTATTACTTTCAGTGGCCCAGTCGATGAGAAGACGGTCTCGGGCCAAATTGTGGATGAAGATGGATAACTCTAAAATCAAGTGGCTTTTTTGTGTCAGATATTTGACAAGCAGGCAAAATTTCATTGAACAAAATGTTGATAAATAACAGGTTTTGGGCAATTTTATACTAATTAACTTGACTGGTTATAATTATTTTTGGGCAATTAATCGATTCCGATGATAACTGAAGCGGCATTTCAAAAACTTTTGTTGTTGTTGGAATCTGATGATATGATATGGGAACCATTGAATCGGATTGAGTACCTTCAAATTGCTGTAACAAAGTCAGAGTTCCATCATCTCTCCTGTAGCACAATATATTCTGGAATAGAAATATATATTTCTTCTCCAAGTGAAGCATCATAAGCATGGTATTTTCTGTATATGTAATTGGCAAATATCTCAACGAAATGTGGTACGGATGCTCTTTTGTCCAGTGATTGCATTTGCCATTCTCGAGTTCTCTCTTTGCCCTGTTTCGCCTGGAGATTTTGATATTCTCTCCATCCACACATATATACTATACATTATATATACATGCATGTACATGTAATCTCATGCAGGAATGGGTTTATTTGATCATATATAATGGGATCTAACTGAAATGTGGTATGGAGGTCTGCTCTCTAATCTGTCTAAGGATAATAAAATTACATTGATCACATTTTATCATTGTAGTATTTGACCATATTCAATTCCTCATAATGAATACAGCTGATATAGTATCCTCAGAGGAACCTGCTCTAACTGCTGACAGGTCAACTCGGAGACAGGTCTGACACTCCACTGAGAACTTTTTTCACATTTGTGGAGAAATTACCCAATCATTTGTTTATACATACACATGAGCTTGACTCCCTTATACACTAAAAGGTGAGTCAGGACACAACCTTATATCACCCGATTCATGGGAGAGCGATAACAAAATTCTCCATACATTTGATAATTTTACTATAACGTTACGAGGCCCCATCCAAGGATTGAACTAATCTGACACAAGAGTGTGGAATAAATACAGAACTCAACTTGTAAACGGTGTGCATATTATGTGGATATATTTAAATGGTCAAATGATGGAATTTGATATAAATAAATGGAAATATAATCTCCTTTCATGATCCCAAATCAATTAAAATGTTGAACATTTGGCCCAATTGCTCTGGGGCGATTTACAGCTGGGTCGTTATATTTGCGCGGGCGTTTATTTTGGTACGACATATTGAGAGTACGTTTTCATGACCAAAACGATGGCGTACAACAAGGTAAACCCACTTTCAAACGCGATTTTCGCGGTTATCCGGATAAAATCACAAGATAAACACACATTAATTTGTGGAAATAGTTTAATTGTTGTATTTAATTTTCAAACTGTCAGATGTCTTTCAGTATTAACTAGAATATTCTTTAGTAAAATTTCACTTCTCCTATTTTCGCTGTAGTATCGATCGGATTCTGATCATGTCTGGGCAGTCTCTTTGAAAAAATAAATCATATCACTGGACCATAGTTTATCTTTTTGGTAGGAGAATTCATTTTTGTAAAAAATAGATAGTTGTCAATGACCAAAATTTTAAATGTTTTTATATAAATGAAGGGAAATTGATTTGAGTTGTTGTCTTTCTCTAACTCGTCCATTTGACAATTGTAACGTAATGATTGTTAGAATGTTCTTTCCAAACCTTGATAAACTGAGACAACATTCTCATATTAACTTTCCCTGTAGATCATGTGATGAATCTCTACTTTGTCTCTTGCCCGGATCAATCACATTCAGGGGCGGATCCAGGAATTTTGAAAGGGGCGCCATTAATATAGGCATATATGATGCATAGCATCATCCGAGCTGCAAAGCGGCAAGCGGAAGAGAGCACGAGAGGGGGGACCACCCTGTGGTAGGTGGGAGTATGGAGGACCTCCCACGGGAAATTTGTTTGGATACCACATGTACATTCAAAACAACGTGTTTTGCTGTGTCCTGTGCCCATTGAAAAATCAATCGGATACTGATATTAAAATAACTAGAAAAGGAATAATATTGAGTTACATATATAAATTTGATGTTCCAATTTGGGTATGCACACATAAAACTCAGTTTATGTAGCTTATGTGATAATTGATAATTACATTTACTTGAATCAGTGGATGTATTGATGTTACTACACCAGGACTGGGTTCATCACAAGAGTGGGCAGTACTTTATAAATATGGCCATACGGTATGCTATATGGAGAGTTGTGCAGTGCATGATAGAAGATTAAAGCTCCTGTGGTTTCACACTAGTGATATGTCCTCAAACGAAGTCTCCGGTGGAGCTATAGTCATCACTCCTCGTCCGTCCGTCAACAATTCTTTAAACATCTTCTTCGGAAGCATAAGACTGTATGGGTTCATATTTGGTGTGGATGTTCCCTAGGTGACTCACATTCAGATATGTTTTGTTCAAATGAGGTCACTGGGTCAAATAGCTGCGAAAGCAGGGCCATAACACTATTTCTCCATAGTAATTCTTAGAAATTGACTTCTCAAGAACCATTGGGCGGATTTAGCTTTTATTTGGTATGGAGGGTCCTTGGGTGACTGGGGTTCAGATTTGTTCAAATGGCGTCACTGGGTCAAATAGGGGCAGAGCCAGGGATACAACTCTTAAAAAAAATAAAAAAAATTTGGATATGTGATATGAAATTTTTGTCTTTCTTTTTTTTCAAATTAATTTTTTTTTTTTAATTGAGATTAATTTCTTGCTCAATTTAAACAAAAATAACACCATTATAACATCCACCAGGGTGACTCAACCAAATTTGGTTTAAATCAGTCTAAAATCAAGAACATGCAAATAGCACTCAGAGCTCTATGAGATATGAGGAAGGTGCCTGCAATCACAGAATGTTTACTTAACACCGTATATAAGTCACATTGATTATAAAGTAATAAATGAAATGGCAGTGTTAACAAAATCTGATTTGAATGACAGCTCCTTTGATGAACACGTTGACTGCCGACCACGAGTTATCTCGTACATTTTGCATGAAATTGAATGGGGGTCGGCAGTCAACGTGTTAATACCATAAATTATCTGCCTGTTAGAGAGTTTGTATATAAATGATCTATGGCTTATGATAACAAACTCCCAAGGCCAAGTGTGAATTATGAATCTGACAGTTAGGCCAGTAAAACTAAATACCTGTTTTCTCAGGCAATTACATATGGGAAACTGGATGAGAAAGAAGGAGGCATTTTTCTTAGCTTACCTGAGATGAAGAATTGAGACATATTTTGTGTGGATGGTCCCTATGTGGCTGGGATTCAGTTCTATCAAATGGGGGTCACATGGTAAAAAAAGTAGCATAGCTAGGGATCTAACTCTTTCCATCCATAGTAATTCTTAAAACATCTTCTCAAGAATCATCGGGGCTATTTAGCTTATAAAAGGTATGGAAGGTCCTTGGGTGACAGGGATACAGATGTGTTAAAATGAGGTCACCTGGTCAAATAAGGGCGGAGGTTATTCAGCTTATATTTGGTATGGTTGACTAGGATTCAGATTTGATTCAGAATTGGATCACTGGGTCAAATAGGGTCAGAGTCCCGGACATAGTTATTTTTATTAAGATTTGTTGAAATGGGTTCACCAGGTCAAATAGGGGTGCGACCAGGGACATAACTCTTCCCCCATAGTAATTCTTAAAATGGCTCCTCAAGAGCCATCAGTCCTATTTAGCTTATATGAATTAACTAGTATAGAGGGTCCTTGTGTTACTTGGGAATGGGTTACAGATTTGTTAAAATGGGTTCGACCAATCAAGAAATGGCATTTGGTGTATATGGCCTATGGAGAGTTGGGATCAAAATTTGTTTGAGTGGGGTCCACCACTAAAAAAGGGGGAATGTCAGATTGTAAATTTGTCACAGTTAGGAAAGCTTGAGGTATCAGTGGGAGGATCTGGACCATATTTCAAGGTGGACACCCCACTGCTCAACGGAGACCCTCTAGGCTACGTCCCTCTTTAGGAATACTTCTTTTTAAGTGAATTTGACAAGTACTAACTCTTATGGTCTTCCTAGTCCCAGTCTTCTCAGTCTTTACAGTCTGGTAGCGTCTCCACAGTCATTGACTGTCTTGTTTCAATAAAAAGTATAAAATTTATAGTTTAAAATAAAATTTATTTGGGCAATGGAATTAAAAAGGATTATAATTTTATAATGTAAAACAATAATAACGATGATATTTGATAATTAATGAACGAGCATCATATTCGTTGCCTTTCTTCTCGTTCTGCGTTTGGGCTGACAAAACAATGCATCTATATCCAAACGCTTTCCTCCAGTTTTTATTTTTACTCATAATAGCCATCAGCTGCATGCATGCTCCACCAGCGAAATACTATAGGTCATCAATACAAGGTGGCCGATTTTCGATGTACTCGTCTTGTTTTGTAAATGTTTGGGTCACAATAAATATTTTCAATCAACTAAGTATGACGACAACGGCACCTGAAAAAATATGTGTTTTGAAGCACTCGATCGTTACTCTTTTTTCAATTAAACAATGACAGTTTATGTTGTAACCTCACTGTCTTTTGTGCCACATTTGTTCCAACATGTGATTAAGTTATACCTTCGAATTTATAGCAGATTCTAAATATCCATACAATTTGAAATGAATCAGAACTTTATTTCTATACTGAAAATACACTATATGTTTAATAGTATACCATAGTATGGCATAGGCCTATATATAATTTCTTTACAATGATATAATGCCATTCGATGGTTTGAAGTTCGATAGTTTGAGACAAATCTCCGTACTATCAAATTCTCTGACTATATATACGCTGCATTGGCTTATCCCAAAGTGTAGCCGTCTCATTTCTATTGCTACATGTATATATAGATGGAATTGACATTTGACACCACAGTTAGAATTGCTATATCTATGTTTATATAAAACTTATGGCGCCTAAAACTTGGTGCCTGGCCAGATATTTTCCGACGCCCAGAAACAAAATGTCGGGAGAATTATTTTGCTCTGCATGGCAAAAATAGTCCACGCGTGGCGCACCCATGTCGTGCGGGATGTTGGTTTCGCCCTTGCATGGATATACATCCATTCACAGTTGAAATAATTGTACTTGAGTCAGATTAATGTAAAACATGTAAACTGTTGTATATATATTCATGTATGTTAGAAATATTAAGTGCAGAAACTTCGGGCGCTCGGAGACAAATGGCGCCCGGACACGTCCCAAAATTTCCTTGCTCTGGCGAAAATAGAGGGGGCGCACACCGAGGACGCCGGATGGTAGATCCGCCCTTGACATTTCACCAGGGAAGTCGGTAGCCAAGAGGTAGCAATACTACCGGTCTCTCGTGCTAGTGGACCGGAACGATGCAACCTGGTCAGGGTATTCTGACAGAAATTAGAACCTGGTCAAATAGACAAATACCATGTTTGTCACGCTAAAAAGTCTCATTCAAGATTGCTGAATAAAGATCCAAATTCAAAATGCCGAGTTCCCCGCATACAACATTGATCAGGTATGTTGTTGTGTGTGCACGTTAACCCTTTGAGTGCCAGGTCGATTTTTGTATCAACCCATATACCCTGTGCCAATGCATTCTCTTATATATGCGAGTCGACCACAGGTCGCCTCGCATATATAAGAGAATGCATTGGCCTAACAATTTTTTTTGTTTTTTTTTACAATTTTTTACAATTTTTTACAATTTTAATAATTTATTCTTATATTCTTTAACAGACTTATTTTGTAGGTTTAGGGCCGATGAGATCGGCCCCTGGCACTCAAAGGGTTAAAGAACGCTACTAGAGTTATAAAGTTACTTGACCATTGTAGCATCTGGACCAGTGTGTATATCACACGAAACATAGCCTATCAAATATCGTGTTACTATTATACAAGATAGTCCAGGGACTATTGAACACTCCAATGAATAATGGCGAAACAAATTTTACACTTGAAGTAAAGGCAAATATAGGTGATTAATAGCTACTCCAAGAAGATTAATTCTTTTAATATATTTTACAAACATAATAAAAGTTACCATTTACAAGTAAACTAACAAGCTATGCCACAGCAATGATCTTGTTTCAATATGTTTCTGTTTGCAGGAAGCTATCGGTATTGTTCTGGATGTCGGACCATCCATGAGCCAAGCTCCAGCTGGGTTTTCAACTTCCCTGGAGACTGCAATTGATGCAGTTACAATGATCCTACAGAGAAAGGTAATCTCTCCTCACAAATCTGTATATGTAGAACAATGATTGGTATGCCCAGCCCTGAGAAATGTTCAGAGATATTTGGGCCAAAATTATAAAATTTTGTTTGTTTTCCCCCTGACCATACCTACCCTAAAAAAACACAGGTGTCATACAATTTAGGTTGCATAAATACCATCCACTAGGAATTTAGGGATCTTTGGTTTTTCTAAACTTTCAGTTTCAGTCTGTAATTGGTACCGGCTATAAAACAGCCCTGTATTTTTCCCTCATACATAGCAAAGCACATGCTCATAGATTGATTGAGGACCTATATAATTGGGCCGCGATGGTTCATTCTTGGCTGTCTGCGGTTTATCACACGCAATAAATTACGGAACATTTTTAATTAACTATTGAACATGGGAACAAGATAATCATAATTAATCATTGAACAGTAATACAATAATGCAGTTCGTGAGTTTATTTGTCCAAATTCTTGGCAAGGAACACTAACATGTCAACTCTAGTCTAGACGGATTAAGACATGTTCGCTGATGGGAAACAACATGTGCTGAAGACCCACTCAGAAGCGCAACTTGTCGCAGGAATGCAAAAGTTTGGTCGAAGTATCTTGTGACACTGCTACCAGGTTGTATTTAGAAGAAGATACTCCATCGCTCTGATTCAGCCCAAAATGCAACTGTTGCTGTCACTGTGTCTGTCGCCATTGGTTACAATAAGATAAGGCAATGGTGACTCTGAAGCAACCGGTCAAGTCTGCTTGCAAACAGCGGTCAATTTGAAACCGTCTTATTTGATGTGATAAAATTGCAGTTGCGATATATTGAATATTTATTTTACCCATGGTTTAAATACGGTTTTTCTTTTCCAAACCGACTATAGTCAATATATTGAAATATCACCCAGCCCTAGCTTCCATCATGAAATGGGTCAAATGACGATAATTTGCTTGCCATTCAGATTCATTGAAGGTCTCTAAAATCATGGTTTTTTTCGACTTTTGTTCCTATATTACTTAACTTTTTTCTCCCATCGGGCTAACCATAGTAGCACCTGTGTTGGAGATATCTGACTCCACCCCTGCACTATGACCTTCATATATACATTCACTTGTAAGTAATGGCTTTTCCAGCTTTCCAGTTATCAATTATTAATTCATTCAGGTGGACCATTATTGTCAGACTATGCATCATCATGCACATTGTATTTTTCAGTGCAGTTTATAAACTTGAATGTAATAGACCCAATCATCGGGACATCAATTTGACCTAATCTTCTGTTGCAGATGTTTGCTGAGTCAAAAGATGAAGTAGCCGTAATTCTCGTTGGAACATCAGATACAGACAATCCACTGGCAGATGGAGAGAGTTATGAGAACATTTCTATTGTCCGACCTCTCGGATTGGCAGATTTTGATCTTCTACAATATGTTCAGAATGAAATTCAACCCAGTAATGTCTCTGGGGACTGTATCTTTTTCACTTATTTAAAGGCACGGATGGCATTGGTTGTAGGTTATAATTTAGAAATAAAAATTACCAAATTATGAATTTCCTCAAGACAATACTAATAGTATAGTATAATGACCACAATTAATTAACCACAATTTAACAAAACACACTTTGTGCGAGCCGAACATTTGTTTATATACAGCACGTATAGAGTGGGCTATAGGCAAAACACTCAACACCGTGGTGATTTTTTCTGGGAGAATTATTCACCGTGACCCATTCAACCCCGATATATTGAGTGGCGAGGATTAGCGAGTGCTATATCGGTATGTTGTAAACAATATGGTGTCAATGTTAACCAAAGTTCAGTTAGTGGGGTATCCCCGGTGTTGAGTGTTTTGCACACTCTTTACGCACTGTACATACAGTTTGTTATTAGTGCCTGTCTGTTATTAGTGCCTGTCTGTTATTAGTGCCTGTCTGTTATTAGTGCCTGTCTGTTCCACATCTAGTCATATTTTGGTCTCAAGCCATAAAATTGTCAACATTCGAGCTTCCTGGTATTTTGTGTTTTAGTGTCTTATTAACTATTAAGTTTCTGTGTAATTTCATCCTTAACTCTCTATAGTTATTGATGGAATGGTTGTAGCATTGGATCATGTAGTAACAGCTATTCAGTGAGTATATTCAAAATGTTACCCCTTATCATAAAACCCTTATTATATCCACCGTAATGAATTTATGGGGGGCATAATGGAATCAGTTTTACGTCTCATGAGACTTTGTCAGAGCTTGTATTCCTCTATTTTTCAGTCATTTTTTGTTTAACTTGGCACCGGTATTTAGTACCATGGAAAGTGTTGAACCTGTGATTATGAGGTCCATCAGACTTATTTTAGTGAAGTTATCCCCCTTTTTTTCCTCAACATGCATAATTTTGTCTGATAGATCTGACCAGAGTTAGATCAAAGTCAAAGGGGTAGTGATCGGGACCAGTCTAGAGGTTTCAATTACGCCTTGTCACTGAGTCACGGCCAAATTTGATCCATCCAGCCCTGTTCCGTTTTTTTGGTGCTACAGATCAAAGTTCTGGAGTAGCATTCCATATATGGAATTCATAATTATTCAGAAGCTCCATGCTGCTCCAGAACTTTTACTTGTAGCACTAAAAAACGGACTGGGGCTGGATGGATCTAATACGGCTGCGACTCAGTAACAAGTCATATTGGAAGAAGTCACTTCTTTCTATTTGCTTATTAGGAAGAAGTGGACTGTTATCAAGGGGAAGTCTTAACCCTTTACCCAACAAACCGGCCAAATAAAGCTTCAACAGCCTAAAATATCTTCGGTCTGTCTCAATAGAACCATACATATATGGATATCATTGGAACCGGCTCCTTGACCACATTGTGATAGTTACAGTTATGCCCTGTGCCAATGCATTCTCTTATATATGCGAGTCGACCATAGGTCGCCTCGCATATATAAGAGAATGCATTGGCCTAAAAAAAATCTTTTTTTAACACTTTTTACCATTTTTTCTTACATTCTTTTACAATTTTATAATTTTTAATGTGTTAAGCCAATGCATTCTCTTATATATGCGAGGCGACCTATGGTCGACTCGCATATATAAGAGAATGCATTGGCACAGGGCCCTTCTGTTGGGTAAAGGGTTAATGGCTCAAGTTCAATTTACACCCCAGCATCACCATTCTATGCTCCAATAAGTGTTATGGAACACAAGAGCCCATTTGTAAATAGGGGTGCCACGATTAATCGTATAATCGATGAACCGTTGATAAAGCCGATAATCGATTACTATTTCCATCGTCTATTAATCTGCGTTATTTATTTCGGACGTCAGAAAATGCTGGGTATTATTCAATACCGTCTTTTACACAGTTTAATCTACAACCGAGGTGTTAACATCCTTTGATCACGTATCAAGGAGATTCCAATAACACGAGTACTACTAATATATGTTGCAAACAGTCGGCAGTTCATTTGGTGATGTGACATGGTTTCTCGTTGGGTTGTTGTATATTCTACAAATTTGCGGCACTACAGATTTGAAACTGAATGCATTCACCCTTGAATCTGATTGGACCAATGGGAAGTTGATTGACATTCTCTCTAAAACCAGGGAACCAATATTTATACGGCATTTTAATTAGCGACGTTCTCTGCAATGTAATTGCGAGTGTACTTTGTTTGCATAAGTACAAATGTATACTTACATGTAGAAGTTACTAGTAAAGGCTATCACATATCATGTGGTGAATGCTGAATGAAACTGACTATTATCAAATACTTAGCTTGTTCTGAGTCCTGCAATTTGCGGGTGGGGGCACACGTTTGTGATTGTTAACCACGCTCTGAAAGTTTGATGAAACTTATAGTTTCTGTAACATTTGATTCCTTTTTTTAGGAACCGCCGGCGGTCCATCGTTCATTCCTACTTTTATATTGTTGGTATATTTGGGCTATTCATAAAACTGAAATTAATCGCTACGTTCGTTCTAATGAACTCACAAATATTATAACCATAACATCGCCGAGAACTGTGCTGGTATTCAATACATTGTGCTCATTAGTCATTAACAGTGGTTTATGATGCACTTTATTAACGTAAAAATTACATCAGCCGATGCCTCAAACAACCAGCAACAGTGCAGTTATTGACTTAACCAGCACCCAGTAGGTCATATTACGGAATACTTCCACTGATTATTAATATTAGGTACGATTAATCAATTATTGATGATCGATTATCAAAATCAATAATCGTGGCATCTCTATTTATAAAATGATTACAATGAGTATAGACACAATTATAATTAGGAAATACAGTTTAAATATGCTGTAGGAATATATGTATTTTGGAATAAGAGAGAGAAGTCACTTCTCTGTGGCAAACAATTATGGAAACATCTGGTCTTGATTTGTAATAAAAAAAAATTCTATTTGTTCTCAGAGGCAAGAAGGGATTTGCATCTAAGCGACTGATTCTGATGTCTGACCTCGGTGGGGAATTCGGTGATGATCAACTCGATACCATTATAGGAGCACTGAAGAATTCAGAAACGGAACTCAATGTAATGTAGGTATTCACTTCATATCAAAGTCCTTAACAGCTGGATTTAAGAGAACATGCATGGAACATGGCAAATGCAAATTTCAGTACAACACTGATATCGTTAAAGTTTGACAACTACCATACTTCGAAAGCACATTATAAAGAGTTACTCCCCATCCACCACTCATAGCATTCAATGATTGATTCACATCCATCAGTTTTTATTAGGAAAATGAGATGCATTCATATTGTGCAGAAGACGCTGTAATATGATTAGGTAATATACAATCCATTGGATATCATTTATCAATATGTTTTTGGTTCGTTAAGCTACAAATTTAAGTGTTTTCTGAACTGTTCCACCTCTTCACTGTTGTTACGCTCAATATAATGATTCGATTCGGGATTCAATTTGATTTCGAATCTCTTACCCGATTCGATTCGAAATGAAAATCCCCAATTTGCAGGACCCTACCTTGAGCAAGGTGTTTATTTTGTACCTGATTATGAACAGTGAAAGATCTTGTCAGTATGCTAGCCACATTGTGGCTGTACCTCCCCTTTCCCCGGGGAGCATTAGATGGTTACTGAGTGTTCAGGCTCATTAGGGAATAATTGTCCCATGCATTGGAATGGGGTACCTGTAGAATGCGTATAATAAATGGATCAATTATTATATATTTATTAATATTATTGCTCATTCCAGCGGTCCTAACCTGGATGACGATGAAGACGGAGGATCAGGTGATGGACCGTCCACATCTGCTGCTGTTAATGGATTCGGTAAAGAAAAAACGCCACAGCAGCTTGCTGGAGAAAAAATGCTCACACATATCATAGAGCAAGTCAATGGGTCATCGTATTCATTCCAGTATGTATCTAAGACTTGGGCAAGCCTGGGTTTAGTGTGCCTGTCATTTCAAGAATGAGGTCCCCTGAGGGTGAATTTAGTGACCTTTCCCACATATCGGGCTAGCATCACTAGATGCACCAACTACGGACCTCATTCTGCATGGCCTCATCTGCTATTGGAGATATAGACTCAGGTTGAAGTTCCCAGATGGGAATATTGTGATGTACGCCCATTGGGAACCTCGATTATGCAATATGTCGTCTGCCAATTGGGGATATAGAGAAACTAAACTAAAAAAGAAATAGAATCTATGTGAAAGAGTTTCTATAGAAATTTGATAATAAAGAAACTTTCCAGAGAAGACGAGGCCTGAGCAGAATGAGGTCTCCAGAGGGTGAATTTGGTGATGCTAGCCTGCTATGCAGGATAGTGTCACTAAATACACCCTCTGGGGACCTCATTCTGCAAATGACAGGCACACTAAACTCAGGCACACTAAACTCAGGTATGTTTTGAGATACCTCATACCAAATTATGTTTAACCATTTACCCAACAGAAGGGCCCTGTGCCAATGCATTCTCTTATATATGCGAGTCGACCATAGGTCGCCTCGCATATATAAGAGAATGCATTGGCTTAACACATTAAAAATTAAAAAATTGTTAAAGAATGTAAGAAAAAATGGTAAAAAGTGTTAAAAAAAGATTTTTTTTAGGCCAATGCATTCTCTTATATATGCGAGGCGACCTATGGTCGACTCGCATATATAAGAGAATGCATTGGCACAGGGCATAACTGTAACTATCACAATGTGGTCAAGGAGCCGGTTCCAATGATATCCATATTTGTATGGTTCTATTGAGACAGACCGAAGATAAGTTAGGCTGTTGAAGCTTTATTTGGCCGGTTTTGGCCGGTTTGTTGGGTAAAGGGTTAAATAATTTTGGGGTCGAACGAGCCATTTTCCATTTAATCAATCACAATTGGTATCGTAAATAAATCTGCATTTATTTTATAGACTATACAGTTGGCTGTAATACAAGGACTACATTTTTAGTTTATCATCTTTTACAGAGAAGCATTGCCTGCTTTGAGTTATTTCCAATCTCGGCAAGTCAGACCAACAGCATGGAAATGTCAGATGGAAATAAGCGACAACCTCAAAATACCAGTCTGTGGATATGTCAAGGTAAGTCAGACCCACGGCTTGAAATGTCAGATGGATATCAGAGACAACCTCAAATTACCAGTCTGTGGATACGTCAAGGTAAGTCAGAACAAGGTGTGGAAATGTCAGATGGAAATCAGTGACAACCTCAAAATACCAGTCTGTGGATATGTCAAGGTAAGTCATGAAAACATTGGTAACAAAAGCTCACCTTATATGTCTATCTCCATCACCGGGCCCATAGTCTTTCGGTGTCCTCCCATTTCCATTGTCTCCGTTCAGTTATTTAATTCCATTCCTCTCGCTCACCACATTTAAACCCGACTGACGTAATCTCTCTCACTTCCGGTATATACAGTTGCTATCCAAGAGCAATAACTCTATCACACGGTCTCTCCACATAACTCAAATATGTACCGTAGTTAACAAGTCAGACCCACGGCTTGAAATGTCAAATGGAAATTATCGCCTCCCTCAAAATACCAGTCTGTGGATATGTCAAGGTACGTCAGACCCACGGCTTGAAATGTAGGAAATCAGCGACAACCTCAAAATGATGTCAGATGGAAATCGGCGACACCCTCAAAATACCAGTCTGTGGATATGTCAAGGTAAGTCAGACCCACGGCGTGAAATGTCGGAAATCAGCGACAACCTCAAAATACCAGTCAGACCCACGGCATGAAATGTCAGATGGAAATCTGCGACACCCTCAAAATACCAGTCTGTGGATATGTCAAGGTAAGTCAGTCCCACGGCGTGAAATGTCGGAAATCAGCGACAACCTCAAAATACCAGTCAGATAATATAATATATTTCACCAACAAACCAACCTATGTATAATATATTTCAGTTAAAAGACTTCAAGTTGAAACAAAGTTGGAAAAAGATTTACGCGAAGGATCCAGACCTTGATGTTGGTACCCTGAGGACGTTTCATCTGAATGATGACGAGGAAACCGAGATCGAGAAAGAAGACATGGCTGAAGGTTGTTAAATTTCATTGTTTATTGGGTCAGATTGAGCCACTGATCGATCTATAATAACCTGATCGGGCTATAATTGTTTGATTGGTCTTCCTGGTACAGTGCTCACTGTTGAATGAGAGGGAACTCTAAATTTCTTGAATATTAAATTTTTTTTATTTGAAGATTTGTACACATTTATATTGCATATTCTCCGTAAATAATTGTTCTGTGTCTTTCAATAGTTTCACAAGAAATCAGAATTAATTGTTTTCAAAGCATTGGCTGAAAGATAATTATTGAACAATTTAGAGTGACTCCCCTTATCTCAGATGCATGCTGGCTGTGAAAGACCGATCGGGGGTTCAGCCAGACCTGTTCATTGTTCATTGCTTTGTTCCCTATTTTGGTACTTGGGGATTGCCCTGATTTGCCCATCAAAAATGACTGGTCTATAAACGCTCTTTATTACTTTTCTGTGTGCACTCACATTTCCTGGACAAATTGTGAAATTTTCAGTTTCCGACTGATAACTTGCATTCAAATTGACAGGTCATCGATATGGAAATACTCTGGTGCCAATGACAGACGATGATAAACAAAACATGAAATTCAAAGCTGATAAGTGTCTCAAAGTATTAGGATTCACAAAAGCCGAAAATGTAAGTCAAATCTAGTATCATATAGAAATGGGTTCCATCCGTCAATTTCCATCCCTGTTCGTCCGAACTTTAGAGCTCTATATCTCAGTCATTGATGGTCAGTTTCAAATGATCTGTGGTATGCAGATGAACCACGATGACAGGAATGATATCATGCATCTTGTCTGAAGTAATAATTGAACACACTATGTTAAATGTCTTTTCACATTCAGTCACACATTGTGTCTTCCTCCATTTTTCCTGCCACATCATCAAGTTCCCAGCATTCAATGTAGAGTTCTCTGTCTTGTACCAGGTTAAAATTTAGAGTTATCTCTCTTTAATTATACAGTTTGTAGATACATACAGTTCATATATATGCTTTATCACATCAACTCCCCTCTCTTTATACAAGTTCTATTTACAGTTGTCATTTACGGCACCGATCCTCTCTCCAGCACACCCAGTAATGCTAGAGAGGTGAAGCGCCTTTTTTTATAAGGCAGTCAGCCAATTGACATTGTGAATTGTTCCATGTCACCACACAAATCTGTTTATTGTGAATGTATGAATCTGTTACATACTATTTGTTGAGAATTAGAATTGATGTAATATCAAACAGGCATCCAGATGAATGCATTATGTCCTTTGCGGTGTATCTGTTACAACAGGCCCAATGCAGAGATTCAATATTTAAAATTTAACACAAGTCATCACATACCTTAACCCTTCCTGGAGCTTCTTGAAATTTTGGGAAAACCCTGTGCCAATGCATTCTCTAATATATGCAAGTCTCCCATAGGGAGCCTCACATATATAAGAGAATACATTGGCACAGGGTTTTTGCAAAATACATTGACCTAACAATATTTACCTTGACCTTGTAAGCCAGTGTATTCTCTTATATATGCTAGGCTCCTTATGGGAGACACGCATATATAAGAGAATGCACTGGCACAGGATCTTTAATGCTGCACCAGCACAGCTACCGTCATGAAAGGGTTAAGCACACAGTATGTACTTATTTCAGTGAATAAAACTTGCAAGTCAGTACCCCGGTATTTTACCCATGAAAAAATTTCAGCATTCAACTAATATTACCGAAAATCTAGCCACATCGATCGTACAGTAATGCCCTAAATAATCGACCCCTTAACCACAGCAGAATTATGGGTAACTTTTCAGGATTTAGTCGGAAATATGGCTTGTTGCCATTCATCATAAAGCTCTCAGTGAGCTTTCCGATGAATGGCAACAAGCCATATTTCCGACGTGAGAGCTTTATGATGAATGGCAACAAGCCATATTTCCGACTAAATCCTGAAAAGTTACCCATAAATCTGCTGTGGTTAAGGAGTCGATTACTTATGGCATTACTGTACCATTTGAGAAAACACAACATCGGAACAACGCAAAATTGTAAAAAAAAATTAGCCTCCTTGTTATTGATATTTTGCATTGTACCTTTCCAATTGCCAATCTTTATTTTGTAGATAAAGAGGCACCACCATTTAGGTGATGGTGTTGTGAGTATAGTTGCTGAAAAGACTGATGAGGTATGTGAATTGCCTGGTTAAATGCAGGGCTCAAAGCGTATGCCTGTCACTGCCAGTTCACTGAGTGACTAACAGATTTATGTGCATTGAATGACACTTTTTGTTCCCTGTCAGTCTGGAGTAAAGGACATACCCACATATACAATAGTGGGTCTGATGACCATTTGTAGAGTTTTCATTTCCCAACCCTGGATTCCATGTCAGTAACTCCAATCAGAACTCACTATTAGTAGCACCAAGATAAAGGAGTCCAATCGAGCAATTAATGTAGAGCGATGCAATGTAATTTGGGGTAATACCGCGATTCTTCCGAGAAATCAAAATTGGCTGGAATATGATAGACTCAGTATCGATATGAATCTGAGTGCATGTTTACAAAGACTGGATGTGTGGCCGAGCAGTTTTTAGCACAACCTGACAAAGTCAAGTTTGAGCTATTGTCATGGGTTGGCATTGGTCATCCGTGCATCCGTCTGACCATCAACAATTCCCTTCAGCACACCCTACAGGTTGCATCCCTCATCCGATCATCCCATAACTTCATATGGATCTTCGGGGTGAGCTCTAGATGGGAGCCATAAATTTTTTCCAAATTTGTTAAAAAACATGGCCATCGGAAGCTTTTTGGATTAAAATTATTCGCGAAATGTTTTGAAAATTTACAGGCATGCTCAGGATCACCCCTAGATGGGAGCTATAAAATGTTCGATGAAAAACATGGACGCCAGTAGCCATCTTGAATTTGAATCATTGCATGATTAATCCTTTGGCACGCCCTACAGGCCACATCCCTCAACTGATTGCCCCCAAACTTCATACAGATCTTAGGGGTGACCTCCAGATGGGAGTCATCGATTATTTCTGAAACTCTCGATCAATCAGGATGATGTTTTTATACTATTGACATTTCAGGCTGCTGCTGTAGCGATCTCTGCCCTTATTAATGCCATGTATGAGACCAACTCAGTCGCCATCGCACGGAGGGTCTACGCCAGCAACTCATCTCCAAAAATAGGAGTCCTTATGCCTCACATTAAGGCAGATTATGAGGTGAGTGTTACTAACCCTCTCTATACTGCATGGACTCTCCCATTCAGTTATGAAAGTATACATTGGATGGTCTATTCAGGCCTGAGAATAGTTACCTGTCATTTGCAGAATGAGGTCCCCAGAGAGTGATTTTAGTGATGCTATCCCACGCAGCGGGGTAGCATCACCAAATTCATCCTCTGGGGACCTCATTCTGCATGGCCTCATCTGCTATGGTGGGCATAGACTCAGATTCAAGTTCCCAAATGGTGAATATTTTGATGTACACCCATTGGGAACCTCAATTATGCAAAGTGTCGTCTGCCAATTTGGGGATATAGAGAAACTAAACTAAAATTGAAATAGAATCTTTGTGAAAAAGTTTCTGTAGAAATTTGATAATAAATATACTTTCCAGAGAAGACGAGGCTTAAGCAGAATGAGGTCTACGCTATACAAGTTTAATTTACTCCCTGTCTGAGGGTGACTATTTTACATGCCTTAATATATGGTGCCCGATATTTGCAGAATGAGATCCCCAGAGTGTGAACTTAGTGACGCTACCATGTCCAGCGGGATAGCATCACTAAATTCACCTCTGGGGACCTCATTCTGATTAGGCCTCATCTCCTCTGGAAAGATTCATAAGAATTTGTTTTTAAGTCTGAGTCTAGGTCTGCCATATCAGATGAGGCCATGCTGTGCGGGGTAGCATCACTAAATTCACCCTCTGGTGACATCTTTCTCAGGGTTTCCGCTATAGCGGCAGGGGATCCCTTTTTGGGCCCCATTCCCCCAGCCAATTTTTCCCCTTCTGTCATACCACAGGACATATTCCATATGTATACAGGTATAAAGATGTTTACTTCTCAATTTCGTTGGGACAGTACTAAGAAATTTAAATAGTTGACAACTTTATTTGATTTCTAGCGAGAATACACACTCGGACCGATCAAACACAAACTGAGGAAATTATCAAATCCGACATCGCTAGAATGCATGCTTTGGAGTCCGCTGGTTACGTTGCTACGGTTAGGTTACGAAAAATGACCGCCGATAATTCAATCATGTTATATTCCGGTACGTTATGCATCCGAACTTTCTGCCGAGTCTTGAATAGTGGTCGTTTAACTTCAACGGACGTGTTTCCGTATACAGCAATTAATTTTTATCTAATAAATTTTCTATGTTTTAAAGTTATTGCGGTTGATAGCATAGTAACTTAGGTAGAAAATGGATGCAAAACGATCAGCAAATCTACTCTTTGTTTCTCCTATTGGCAGATACATGTACAACAAAAGTAGGTCCACTAGTGTTTCCACGACATTGAAAACATTGACTGCATTTTCCCCTCGGCGGATACAGGACCCGTTCCCCAATACCTGATCTATATCATTATTTTAGTGCCTTTATTGGGTGGAGCTCCCGTTTATGGAGGACATCAGGTCATTCACTTTTGGATCACTGCCCGTAAAAGACGATGCCACAACCAACAAAAAATATCTGCCATCAGGTATACTATTTATATAGATTTTGGCTACCTCTGGTGAAAACCTCAAGTTTTGCTTGGCTGGAATGTCTCTCCTAATTTTGAATTAGGTAAAATGTTACTACAATTGTTTTTGTTCTATTTATTGTGGAGACGTATGTAGTCTACAGGTTCTAATCTTGAAACTGTTTTTATACCCAATTAGACATTGATGAGTTCTGTTTTGCTGATCAGCTCTCTGCCTTTGATAATCTCATTGTTTTTCTGTATCTCCATCACAGATATCTTGCCCACTAAACTGTATGGTATATTCCTATTCTCAGTAGAAAGGGTTAGCAAACTCACAGTTGAAAATGGCATGAAAAATCTATAGTACGTTTATTCATGGGCCATGGTAATCCCAATAAATGATGTATTTATCCTTCATGGACCACGTGATCTCCATTTTGATATTTTCCTGGTAGCCAGGCCATTCATCCTTTTTCCATATTAGGACATTCCTGATGAGCAGGGTGGGTGCTGAACACTGGGAGGGAGCTCAAAGTTTAGTGGCAAAGATACTTATAGGAGATATATATTTTACTTATTTAGAAAAATATTGTTTTCAGCTGACCAGCTGTCTGCCGTTGATAACCTCATTGATGGGATGGATCTAACTCAAGTGCGGGAGTGAGTATTACATTAGCGTTAGATTGCATATAATTACATACACTATAGTATTTTACCATTGGTTTCCAAACTTCTAATGTTTTTAACCCTTTCATGACGGAGCTGTACTGGTGCAGCATTAAAGATCATGTGCCAGTTCATTCTATTATATGTTCGAGCCATAGGGACCCTCATATAAATAAGAGAATGCATGTAAATATTGTTAGGCCAATGTATTCTCTTATATATCGAGGCTCCATATAGAAGACCCTCATATATAAGAGAATGCATTGGCACAGAATTTTCGCAAAATTTCAGGAAGCTCCAGTCCAGGGTTTCCCCCACACAGCATCACCTCTGGGGACCTCATCAGTCCAGGGTTTCCCCACACAGCATCACCTCTGGGGACCTCATTCTTATGCCTCATCTTCTGGGAAATATCTATATTGATATATTTCTTTTTATTATACCCCCACTTTCGAAGAAAATGGGGTGTATACTGGATTGACTGTGTCCGTCCGTCTGTCCATCCACCTGTCACGCTTTCTCCCTCCGTGTGTCGTACCGTCCGTCCGTCCATCCGTCATACCGTCCGACCTCATAACTCCAACAACTATGAACTGATTTCAATAATGTTTTGTATGCAATCTCCTTAGGACTGCCTCTCCGCATGATGCTAATTGCGATTCGGTCCGACTTATGTTTTTCAAGTTACGCCTCATTTTTGACTTAGAACATTCTGTCCGACTTAATAACTTTAACAAATATGAACCGATTTCAATAATTTTTGGTATACATGCTTCTCACAATACCCTCTCTACATGATGCGGCTAGGGATTGGCTCAGACTGTTTTTCGTAATATTACACTTCATTTTCGACTTATTTTGACTTATCTGTCCGACTTTATAACTTTAACAAATATGAACCAATTTGAATAATTTTTTCTGTACAAGCTTCTTGTGACACCATATAGATATTATTAGTCCAAATTTTTCTTTAAAGTTCAAAATCTTTTTTGTTGGGTTTACGGATAATGCACACCTCTTGTTGTTACAGAGATGAATATTGACAGATTTCTGTTTATTTTACAGAGATGAAGATGATGAGGCGGGTGAAGCTCTGAAGCCAAAACTTCTTTTTAATCCTTATTTCCAGAGAGTTTATCAGGTAAGGTGATACATAGTTCATTTATAGAGTTTATCAGGTAAGGTGATACATAGTTCATTTATTCTGGATGCCAGGTAAGGTGATACATAGTTCATTTATTCTGGATGCCAGGTAAGGTGATACATAGTTCATTTATAGGTCCTTCTGGATGCCAGGTAAGGTGATACAAAGTTCATTTATAGGTCCTTCTGGGTGCCAGGTAAGGTGATACATAGTTCATTTATAGGTCCTTCTGGATGCCAGGTAAGGTGATACATAGTTCATTTATAGGTCCTTCTGGATGCCAGGTAAGGTGATACATAGTTCATTTATAGGTCCTTCTGGATGCCAGGTAAGGTGATACATAATTCATTTATAGGTCCTTCTGGGTGCCAGGTAAGGTGATACTTAGTTCATTTATAGGTCCTTCTGGGTGCCAGGTAAGGTGATACATAGTTCATTTATAGGTCCATCTGGGTGCCAGGTAAGGTGATACATAGTTCATTTATAGGTCCTTCTGGGTGCCAGGTAAGGTGATACATAGTTAATTTTTAGGTCCTTCTGGGTGCCAGGTATGGTGATACATAGTTCATTTATAGGTCCTTCCGGGTGCCAGGTAAGGTGATACATAGTTCATTTATAGGTCCTTCTGGATGCCATTTTGCTGTGCAAAAGCGTCTTTGGTGTTTTCTGCATCGCTTATTTGTGTTGCGACTCTGGTATTTTGTAATTCGCATTCTTTTGTTTGAAATGAAATGACTGCGTGGTGAAGGGATGCACAATCAGAGTCCAAATCTGACCTTGACAGAAAACTGTTTTGCTTCCAGTGTCTTCGTACTTTATCGTCATAGTAAAAGCTTGAATTACCCGAACAAGTACAGACAAAGCATGCAGTACACATGCTTCCACCACCAGATTAGGATAGTATGAACATAAAATTACAGATTTTCTTGTAGTGTTAACAAAATACAGGTCAAGTTCAAATTTGCCTTCTGCTGCCAATTTTCACCAGAGTTATGTTGGAATTATTATTTTGCCATGCCCTTGCAATGCTGTTGTTAAACGTATACACTTATATACTGAAATATATATTATGAACGATTTCAATCCATAACTGGTCACTAAATCTGACTATCTTCTTTCTCGTCTCTAGTGTTTACAACATCGAGCATTAAATCCAGATGATGCCATACCAGATTTAGCTCCCATGATTGCAAACTGTTTAAAGTGTCCACAAGAGGTCTCTGCTCATTGTGAACAGAGCTCAGACAAGATGAAGAAACTCTTCAAACTCGAAGTTGTTACTAAGAAGAAGGAGGAACAGACAGGAGAAAATATGTTCAAGGAAAAGTACGTTCATTCATTCTCCGATTCATCTTAATTCTCTCTATTGCCGATTACATGGAAGTTCTTGTGGGTTTGTTATTAACCCTTTCTATACTAAATGGATTCCCCCATTCAGTTATAAAGGTGTACATTGGAATGGTCTATTATTCATTTGGAGGGGTGTTCAGGATAAATTAGCCGAGGACAGTCAGATGAAAAGATAATACAAGTGCTGAAGGATTAATATTCATTGGTGGGGACATGTTATGGTGAATGAGCCGGCTTGCACGAATCCCTGAATATCCAATGAAATAGGGTACATTTATCCCCATTGTAATTCCATCCACCAAAACTTTTAACCCTTTGAGTGCCAGGGGCCGATCTCATTGGCCCTAAACCTACACAATAAGTCTGTTAAAGAATATAATAAAATATATTAAAATTGTAAAAAACTGTAAAAAAAATATTTTTTTTAGGCCAATGCATTCTCTTATATATGCGAGTCGACCATAGGTCGACTCGCATATATAAGAGAATGCATTGGCACAGGGTATATGGGTAGATACAAAAATCGGACCTGGCACTCAAAGGGTTAACTTTAGATGATATGAAGTGAGATATCCTTTTTCCAGTGATTAAATCTCTGGGTGCGTTCCACGATGTTACTCAGAGCAGCGTCCTAACAACTTGTTTATCATATCTTTCCAGTTGAACTTGATTATGTGACTCCTAGCTGGACATTTGATGTATTTGATGCGTGTTGTCAATAACAGCGTGCTCTATTAAAAATTTGTGCATGCTTTCAGTGAAAGATGTTTGTGAATAAAAAATTAAAGTTCACAGCTCTTGACCAACCAGAATGTGACCAATATTCTACTTGAATTAAAATGTTAAATATGATGAAGACTTGTAAAAGAACAGTCCAGTACAGATTACAAATAAGATAAAATCAAACCAGGGGAGAAATAAATGTCATATTGATAAAGTAATTTGAGCTTTGCTAAAACCATAGGTTTGATATTTGCTTTAACCCTTTACCCAACAGAACGGCCCTGTGCCAATGCATTCTCTTATATATGCGAGTCGACCATAGGTCGCCTCGCATATATAAGAGAATGCATTGGCTTAACACATTAAAAATCATACAATGGTTAAAGAATGTAAGAAAAAAATGGTAAAAAGTGTTAAAAAAAGATTTTTTTTAGGCCAATGCATTCTCTTATATATGCGAGGCGACCTATGATCGACTCGCATATATAAGAGAATGCATTGGCACAGGGCATAACTGTAACTATCACAATGTGGTCAAGGAGCCGGTTCCAATGATATCCATATTTTTATGGTTCTATTGAGACAGACCGAAGATATTTTAGGCTGTTGAAGCTTTATTTGGCCGGTTTTGGCCGGTTTGTTGGGTAAAGGGTTAAGGTCTTGGCCTGAATAAAAGTTCCATCTGGTCCAGTGTCTGGTCATATATATTTTGTTCATATATTTTTAGAGAAGGAAATGAGGCTGGACCTTCTGCGAAACGTCCGAGATTAGATGACAACTTAGATGGAGGAATGGAGGATCTCACTAAATCTAAAGTCACTGAGGTAAACTCTTCAGTCAAGTCCCTTTTTATACGCCCATTGTAAAATGATTCTGTTATATAATCTGTCTGTCCATCCATTCACTAGAAACTTGATATGTTGTTTAATTGCAATGATATGTGGGGTCGGTCCAACAAATTTTGCCTAAAATTATTATATTGACCTTGTTTTACTCAGAATAAGTTATATTTTCATTTCTGGATGAAAACTTTAGTATTTAGTATCAAACCCCTCTTTTTAGATTGGAACCGTGACACCAATAGAAGATTTTGAAGCACTAATAAATAGAAAGGATGAAGACTTGATGGAAAAAGGTAAGAAGAGTAGTCAACCCTGAGTTTAGTGTGCCTGGCATTTGCAGAATTAGGTCCCCAGAGGGTGAATTTAGTGATTCTATCCCACATGGCAGACTAGCATCACCAATTCACCCTCTTGGAACCTCATTCTGCTTAGGCCACAACTGCTATGTGAGACCTAGGATCAGTTTGAAGTTCCCCAGTTGAAGTTGGTGATGTTCACCCATGATTCATCTTGATTATGCATTTTATCTTCTGCAAATTCAGAGATATAGAAACTTCCCAGAAGGGTAAAAGTAACTAAAAATAATGTTAATTGAGACACTTCCCAGAAGATGAGGCCTAAAAAGAATGAGGTCCCTGGAGGGTGAATTTGGTGATACTAGCCTGCTGTGGTCGGTAGCATCACCAAATTCACTCTCTGGAGACCTCATTCTGCAAATGATAGACACACTAAGTTCAGGCTTGGAAGACTAGTACTTGTAATACAAAGATGTTTTCAAGAAATTTATCTTTTATTGAAATCAAAACTTTGTCCAAGTTTCTTCGACTTAAACCAGCTTGTGAAATCTGTTCGGATAATGTTGTTTTAACAGAATTTTTTTGCAACATGCATAATTTTGTTCGAGCTTTTATTCCTACATTTTTAGGTCGATATTTTTAAAACTTGGCACAGATATTTAGTACCATGGGAACCTGTGCAGCTGCGATTATGTCTTCTGTCTTACTTTTTATGGTGGAGTTATCCCCCTTTTTCGACTTAGAACATTTTCGCAACATGCATAATTTTCTCCGAGCTTTTATTCCTTCATTTTTTTGTCAATAGGATTTGGATTAGGGTCATGGGTTAGGGTTGTGCACCTGCAATGGAAATCTTTTTTAAACATCTTAGTGTTTTAAAAACACGGGGGGGGGGGGGGGGGGGGGGGGGGGGGGGGGGGGGGGGGGGGACAGACAGTCACACCTCTAGTTCACATTACTCTTGTGGAGTTCAGAACAAATATAATATTGTCTATATACATGGGACTGTGACATAAAAGAGCAATATCCCAACCGATTTCAATAGCTAGATTACATTGTAGGAAGCTTGGACTAATCAAAACTATGATAGCTCACGAAAAGATATATGTGCACTAATTACTCAATATCATCTAAATTCCTCTGTCTTTTGTAGGAATAGGACTCAAGAATTAATTTGTTTACATCTTATTAACTGTCTTATTGAAGAAATGTTGATGTCTGGTGTTCCTGTTTCTGGCATACGACTAAAACATGCAGCTTTATAGTTGTTTTAGTTTAGCATATTGCCATCGATACCAGCTGTCAATGGTGCCTCTAACTCTAAATTCTAGCTTGCTGTTGTAATTTGGCAGTGTGATTTGTGCGTACTTCCCAGGTAATTTTGACTTTTTGCACTGATGAAAAATATGTGAAGATACGAAGGAGTAACCAATAGGAAGTCAATGACAGTCATGCATACAAAAATGAATAGGCGAGGTATTGCTAATAAAGTAATAATTCTAATATGGCACGAAAAGAAAACACTTTCACATGACAACATGATTCACTTGCATCTCACGTCATCTGCAAGCCTGAATTTAGTGTGTCTGTCATTTGCAGAATGAAGTCCCCAGTTGGTGAATTTTGCATGGTGGGTAGCATCACCCAATACACCCTCTGGGGATCTCATTCTGCTTATACCTCAACTGCTATGGGAGACTTAGGATCAGATTGAAGTTCCCCAGTTGAAGATGGTGATGTTCACCCATTGGTCACCTTGATTATGCATTTTATCTTCTGCAAATTAGGGCATATAGAAACTTCCCAGAAGGGAAAAAGTTACTAAAAACAATGTTAATTTGAGACTATAGATTCTTCCCAGAAGATGAGACCTAAACAGAATGAGGTCCCCAGAAGGTGAATTTAGTTATGCTAGCCCACTGTGTGGAATGTCATCACTAAATTCACCCTCTGGGGACCTCATTCTGCATATGACAGACACACTATATCCAGACTTGTTCTCATCTGATCTTCTAAAATTAAAGTGGAACTTTCTTATAAATTTGCAGCTTGTTCTCAGATGGAGAAGAGAATACAACAGATTGTTATGGACTCATTTGGAACACAGTTCTATGAGAAAGCCATGGAGTGCCTCAAAGTTCTACGGACTCAGTGTATTAAAGTAAGCACCTATAAATCATTTTTCTAATTTATGATATTTCTGTGTTCTTCTCTATGTTGTTGTATTTCATTTCTTCTGTTTGTTTAACAAACATTCCCCCATCCCAAACCTTGCCCCTGCACATCTGATAATCAGTTAATTCTATTTCAGAAGTCAGAACCAAAATTGTATAATACTTTTATAAAAGTCTTCAAGGAAACACTGATAGGAAAAGGAAGAACAGATTTCTGGGATGATATAGTGACAGGTCAGTATCACAAAACATTAGCAAAAGAGTATTTAACTCTTCCATGACTGGAGCTTCCTGAAATTTTGCTAAAAACCCTGTGCCAATGCATTCTCTTATATATGAGAGTCTCCCATAGGTGGCCTCACATATATAAGAGAATACATTGGCCTAACAATATTTACCTTGACATTGTAAGCCAGTGAATTCTCTTATATATGCATGCTTCCCTTTGGGATACTCGCATATATAAGAGAATGCACTGGCACATGATCTTTAATGCTGCACCAGTGCAGCTCCCTTCATAAAAGAGTTAATAAGAATAATAAGAACGGCTAACTTCTCACTTTGGAGACAAACTCTCAAATTACTCACAATGTAAACTGCACTGGAATGGTCTATTATTCATTTGGAGGGGTTGTCAGGAAAGATAAGCAGACGACAGATAATACAAGCACAGAATGAATCCTATCTATTGGAGGGAAATGTTCAGATAGTGGATGTTTGTTGAATTTTGAATTTTATCTGAACATTTCATAAGGGATAACTACTCATCAATTATGCTTTAGTATAGAAAGGGTTAAACTTATTATCTGAACATTTCATATGGGATAACTACTCATCAATTATGCTTTAGTATAGAAAGGGTTAAACTTGTTATCTGAACATTTCATATGGGATAACTACTCATCAATTATGCTTTAGTATAGAAAGGGTTAAACTTATTATCTGAACATTTCCTAAGGGATAACTACTCATCGATGATGCTTTAGTATAGAAAGGGTTAAACTTATTATCTGAACATTTCCTAAGGGTTAACTACTCATCAATGAGTGTTTAATGTAGAAAGGGTTAAACTTATTATCTGAACATTTCCTAAGGGATAACTACTCATCAATGAGTGTTTAGTGTAGAAAGGGTTAACCTTATTATCTGAACATTTCCTAAGGGATAACTACTCATCAATGAGTGTTTAGTGTAGAAAGGGTTAAATTTATTATCTGAACATTTCCTAAGGGATAACTACTCATCAATGAGTGTTTAGTGTAGAAAGGGTTAAATTTATTATCTGAACATTTCCTAAGGGATAACTACTCATCAATGAGTGTTTAGTGTAGAAAGGGTTAACCTTATTATCTGAACATTTAATAAGGGATAACTACTCATCAATGAGTGTTTAGTGTAGAAAGGGTTAAACTTATTATCTGAACATTTCCTAAGGGATAACTACTCATCAATGAGTGTTTAGTGTAGAAAGGGTTAACCTTATTATCTGAACATTTAATAAGGGATAACTACTCATCAATGAGTGTTTAGTGTAGAAAGGGTTAACCTTATTATCTGAACATTTAATAAGGGATAACTACTCATCAATGAGTGTTTAGTGTAGAAAGGGTTAAACTTATTATCTGAACATTTCCTAAGGGATAACTACTCATCAATGAGTGTTTAGTGTAGAAAGGGTTAACCTTATTACCTGAACATTTAATAAGGGATAACTACTCATCAATGAGTGTTTAGTGTAGAAAGGGTTAACCTTATTATCTGAACATTTCCTAAGGGATAACTACTCATCAATGAGTGTTTAGTGTAGAAAGGGTTAAACTTAAAATCTGATCATTTCCTAAGGGATAACTACTCATCAATGTGTGTTTAGTGTAGAAAGGGTTAACCTTATTATCTGAACATTTAAATAAGGGATTACTACTCATCAATGAGTGTTTAGTGTAGAAAGGGTTAAACTTATTATCTGAACATTTCCTAAGGGATAACTACTCATCAATGAGTGTTTAGTGTAGAAAGGGTTAAACTTATTATCTGAACATTTCCTAAGGGATAACTACTCATCAATGAGTGTTTAGTGTAGAAAGGGTTATCCTTATTATCTGAACATTTCCTAAGGGTTAACTACTCATCAATGAGTGTTTAGTGTAGAAAGGGTTAAACTTATTATCTGAACATTTCCTAAGGGATAACTACTCATCAATGAGTGTTTAGTGTAGAAAGGGTTAACCTTATTATCTGAACATTTAATAAGGGATAACTACTCATCAATGAGTGTTTAGTGTAGAAAGGGTTAACCTTATTATCTGAACATTTAATAAGGGATAACTACTCATCAATGAGTGTTTAGTGTAGAAAGGGTTAACCTTATTATCTGAACATTTCCTAAGGGTTAACTACTCATCAATGAGTGTTTAGTGTAGAAAGGGTTAACCTTATTATCTGAACATTTCATAAGGGATAACTACTCATCAATTATGCTTTAGTATAGAAAGGGTTAAACTATTATCTGAACATTTCCTAAGGGATAACTACTCATCGATGATGCTTTAGTGTAGAAAGGGTTAACCTTATTATCTGAACATTTAATAAGGGATAACTACTCATCAATGGGTGTTTAGTGTAGAAGGGTTTTAAACTTATTATCTGAATATTTCCTAAGGGATAACTACTCATCAATGAGTGTTTAGTGTAGAAAGGGTTAAATTTATTATCTGAACATTTCCTAAGGGATAACTACTCATCAATGAGTGTTTAGTGTAGAAAGGGTTAACCTTATTATCTGAACATTTAATAAGGGATAACTACTCTTCAATGAGTGTTTAGTGTAGAAAGGGTTAAACTTATTATCCTGAACATTTCCTAAGGGATAACTACTCATCAATGAGTGTTTAGTGTAGAAAGGGTTAACCTTATTATCTGAACATTTAATAAGGGATAACTACTCATCAATGATGTGTTTAGTGTAGAAAGGGTTAACCTTATTATCTGAACATTTAATAAGGGATAACTACTCATCAATGAGTGTTTAGACTAGTGTAGAAAGGGTTAAACTTATTATCTGAACATTTCCTAAGGGATAACTACTCATCAATGAGTGTTTAGTGTAGAAATGGTTAACCATATTATCTGAACATTTAATAAGGGATAACTACTCATCAATGAGTGTTTAGTGTAGAAAGGGTTAACCTTATTATCTGAACATTTCCTAAGGGATAACTACTCATCAATGAGTGTTTAGTGTAGAAAGGGTTAAACTTATTATCTGAACATTTCCTAAGGGATAACTACTCATCAATGTGTGTTTAGTGTAGAAAGGGTTAACCTTATTATCTGAACATTTAAATAAGGGATAACTACTCATCAATGAGTGTTTAGTGTAGAAATGGTTAAACTTATTATCTGAACATTTCCTAAGTGATAACTACTCATCAATGAGTGTTTAGTGTAGAAAGGGTTAAACTTATTATCTGAACATTTCCTAAGGGATAACTACTCATCAATGAGTGTTTAGTGTAGAAAGGGTTAAACTTATTATCTGAACATTTCCTAAGGGATAACTACTCATCAATGAGTGTTTAGTGTAGAAAGGGTTATCCTTATTATCTGAACATTTCCTAAGGGTTAACTACTCGTCAATGAGTGTTTAGTGTAGAAAGGGTTAAACTTATTATCTGAACATTTCCTAAGGGATAACTACTCATCAATGAGTGTTTAGTGTAGAAAGGGTTAACCTTATTATCTGAACATTTAATAAGGGATAACTACTCATCAATGAGTGTTTAGTGTAGAAAGGGTTAACCCTATTATCTGAACATTTAATAAGGGATAACTACTCATCAATGAGTGTTTAGTGTAGAAAGGGTTAACCTTATTATCTGAACATTTCCTAAGGGTTAACTACTCATCAATGAGTGTTTAGTGTAGAAAGGGTTAAACTTATTATCTGAACATTTCCTAAGGGATAACTACTCATCAATGAGTGTTTAGTGTAGAAAGGGTTAACCTTATTATCTGAACATTTAATAAGGGATAAACACTCATCAATGAGTGTTTAGTGTAGAAAGGGTTAACAGCTAATGATTAAATTACTATGGATTGAATTTGTTAATCATTGTTTAATGTTTTTTTCATCTACTGAGCTACATCTTAATACAGTTTAACATGGGGTTCATTGCAGGATCTGCGCTGGTGCAGCATTAAATATCCTGTGCCAGTGCATCTACATGAATTTTTAATTGTTGACAGATAAACAATGGTTAATTTTGAGGCCTGTGTAACCTATTATACTGCATCTACATTCATTGTTAATCATTGACAGATAAACAATGGTTAATATTGAGGCCTGCGTAACCTATTATACTGCATCTACATGCATTGTTAATCATTGACAGATAAACAATGGTCAATATTGAGGCCTGCGTAACCTATTATACTGTATCTACATGCATTGTTAATCATTAACAGATAAACAAGGGTTAATATTGAGGCCTGCGTAACCTATTATACTGTATCTACATGAATTTTTAATTGTTGACAGATAAACAATGGTTAATATTGAGGTCTGCGTAACCTATTATACTGTATCTACATGCATTGTTAATCATTGACAGATAAACAATGGTTAATTTTGAGACCTGCGTAACCTATTATACTGTATCTACATGCATTGTTAATCATTGACAGATAAACAAGGGTTAATATCGAAGATGGAGAATGAGGAGAGTGGAGTCTCAGTCGAGGAAGCAAAGAAGTTTGTCGCAGACGAGGAAGAGAAAGTCGAGGAGAAACCCGCTCAGGATGACGAAGCAGAAGATCTGGTAGGTTCAAAGTTCAAGGACCATTTTCTTCAACCAAAAATAAATGCTACGCACATGAGTAGGGTTAGAAATGTTTCAAATCTGAGGGGACACAAACTTGATTTCTAAAACAGATATCTATTTGCATCAAGTGGGACACTCAGTAATGGCCTCTCCAAACTGAACACCCTTCAGATTGACCTTTTTGTTCGGTTTTAAAGTGATGTGAAACACTACGGTAGGGTGATCAAATATAAATGGAGAATAATCTTGCTCAAAGTAGTAATTTTTACAAATATTGTATCCAAATTGACAACACACACCGTTATTCTTATATATTAATTAAATGCAGTGACTCTCGATGGCGAAATCGTTTGCGTTAGTTTATCGCTGATAGATGCATCCCGAATCGAGAAGTAAATATTTACATTTGAGCGTAGTTCAGACGATGATTTCTATGGATTGGTACGGTCGATTTACTTCAGATTTTCGGCGATATTAGTAGAATGGTACATTCCTCCAGTTGGCATAGCACCTGGATGCTAACTGATCAGTTTCACGCACCCAAACAAGTACATAATATGTCTTTAATAGAGAGGTGTTCGGTTTATAGAAAATCACCCCATCACGAAACATGAAGCCGCCATTACAATGAGTAATTAAGATGCAAACTTATTGATCAACGATTTGCCAATTCCATGTTTTATGTTGAGCTTTGGTCAGAATTTTTAGTTGAAAGCGGTCTATTAGGACACAAATGATACTCAGATCATGATGAGACAAGTTATCTTGTAGATTCGTTCATATAATGTGTTGTCTGACATTTTCTCCGATCTATGTAATAAAATCGTGTTAACATCAATTAAACGAGTTTGACATTGGGGTAGAGTTAAGAGCTGTCAACGTACACATTCTGTCGTCGGGAACATAATTCACAGGTGTGAAATTACCACTTTTAATTTATCAAGAAATCCTTATAAATAAGAAAAATAATTAATCTTTACGAGAATCTGAGAATCTCTACTGAATGGATTTTCCCACTCATTTATAATAGTATACATTGGAATGGTCTATTCTTCATCTGGAGGGAGATATGGTAATGAAAGCAGTGGACAGGCATACAAAAAGATAATAGAGGTGCTAAATAATCATTGGTGGGAAATGTTCAAATAATAATTTCAACAAAAGAACTATAGTTGTTTGTTGAACTTATTATCTGAACATTTCCTGAGGGATCTACTCATCAATCAGTATTTGGTATAGAAAGGGTTAAACTTATTATCTGAACATTTCCTGAGGGAAATACAATGAGTATTTAGTATAGAAAGAGTTGAACTTATTCTCTGAACATTTCCTGAGGGAACTACTCATCAATCAGTATTTAGTATAGAAAGGGTTTAACTTATTATCTGAACATTTCCTAAGGGAAATACAATGAGTATTTAGTATAGAAAGAGTTGAACTTATTCTCTGAACATTTCCTGAGGGAACTACTCATCAATCAGTATTTGGTATAGAAAGGGTTAAACTTATTATCTGAACATTTCCTGAGGGAACTACTCATCAATCAGTATTTGGTATAGAAAGGGTTAAACTTATTATCTGAACATTGCCTAAGGGAAATACAATGAGTATTTAGTATAGAAAGAGTTGAACTTCTTCTCTGAACATTTCCTGAGGGAACTACTCATCAATCAGTATTTAGTATAGAAAGGGTTTAACTTATTATCTGAACATTTCCTAAGGGAACTACTCATCAATGAGTATTTGGTATAGAAAGGGTTAAACTTATTATCTGAACATTTCCTATGGGATAACTACTCATCAATGATGCTTTAGTATAGAAAGGGTTAAACTTATTATCTGAACATTTCCTAAGGGAACTACTCATCAATGAGTATTTAGTATAGAAAGGGTTAAACTTATTATCTGAACATTTCTTATGGGATAACAACTCATCAATGATGCTTTAGTATAAAAAGGGTTAAACTTATTATCTGAACATTTCCTATGGATTAACTACTCATCAATGATGCTTTATTATAAAAGGATTAAACTTATTATCTGAACATGTCCTATGTGATAACAACTCATCAATGATGCTTTTGTATAAAAAGGGTTAAACTTATTATCTGAACATTTCCTCTGTGGTAACTACTCATCAATGATGATTTAGTATAAAAAGGGTTAAGCTTATTATCTGAACATTTCCTATGGAATAGCTTCTCATCAATGATGCTTTAGTATAGAAAGGGTTAAACTTATTATCTGAACATGTCCTATGTGATAACAACTCATCAATGATGCTTTAGTATAAAAAGGGTTAAACTTATTATCTGAACATTTCCTCTGTGGTAACTACTCATCAATGATGATTTAGTATAAAAAGGGTTAAGCTTATTATCTGAACATTTCCTATGGAATAGCTTCTCATCAATGATGATTTAGTATAGAAAGGGTTAAACTTATTATCTGAACATTTGCTATGGGATAACCACTCACCAATGATGCTTTAGTATAGAAAGGGTTTTAATTATTATCTGGTCATTTCCTATGGGATAGCTACTCATCAATGATGCTTTGGTATAAAAAGGGTTAACCTTATTATCTGAACATTTCCTATGGGATAACTACTCATCAATGATGCTTTAGTATAGAAAGGGTTAAACTTATTATCTGAACATTTCCTATGGGATAACTACTCATCAATGATGCTTTAGTGTAGAAAGGGTTAACCTTATTATCTGAACATTTCCTATGGGATAACTATTCATCAATGATGCTTTAACATAGAAAGGGTTAACCTTATTATCTGAACATTTCCTATGGGATAACTACTCATCAATGATGCTTTGGTATAAAAAGGGTTAACCTTATTATCTGAACATTTCCTATGGGATAACTACTCATCAATGATGCTTTAGTATAGAAAGGGTTAACCTTATTATCTGAACATTTCCTATGGGATAACTACTCATCAATGATGCTTTAGTATAGAAAGGGTTAACCTTATTATCTGAACATTTCCTATGGGATAACTACTCATCTATGATGCTTTAGTATGGAAAGAGTTAGACTTATTATCTGAACATTTCCTATGGGATAACTACTCATCAATGATGCTTTAGTATAGAAAGGGTTAACCTTATTATCTGAACATTTCCTATGGGATAACTACTCATCAACGATGCTTTAGTATAGAAAGGGTTAACCTTATTATCTGAACATTTCCTATGGGATAACTACTCATCAATGATGCTTTAGTATAGAAATGGTTAAACTTATTATCTGAACATTTCCTATGGGATAACTACTCATCTATGATGCTTTAGTATGGAAAGAGCTAGACTTATTATCTGAACATTTCCTATGGGATAGCTACTTGTCAATGAGTTTTTTGTATATAAAGGGTTAAACTTATTATCTGAACATTTCGTATTAGTATCGACAGGGTTAACATCATAAATATAATTTTTCTTTCAGTTCGACATGCTGTAGTTACTGATGATATAACCAGTCTGTCTGTCATCCATATACAGTCCGGCTGTCATCCATATACAGTCCGGCTATCATCAATGTTTATGACCGGCTATCATCCATGTCCAGACCGGCTGTCATCCATGTTCTGACCGGCTGTTTGTCCTGACCAGCTGCTATCATTTGACGTCCATCCTGATGTATATATCATTCCTCACCATTTGTTATATATTTGTTATGTTGTTGAAATCTTTTCTGTTTTTTTCTATGAATAATGGTAACAAATACGACAAGAAATAGATTTATCAAAGGAAGCCTAACTTCATCAGGGTAGCTTTAATCCATTAATCCTTTCCTTACTAAATACTCATTGGTGACACCTCTATGGAGCCCCAGACAGAGAATGATGCACTGATGATTGTCGTCTGTTTGGGTCCCTGTGAGGCTCCATTTGGGAGTGTTATATAAATTACCCCTTTCTTCAGCTGCTTTCATTACTAAATACTCATTGATGAATATTTCTCTTTGGAACCAATCAGATAATTAGTTTCAGATACAGCCTTGTGCTGTACATTTCCCAGCAAATGAATAGGAATCCTTCCGTACTTGTATATCTCTTTGGGTGTTTGTCTTAGCTTAAATTTCTTGAACATCCCTCAAAATTAATAATAGACCATTCCAATGCACATCATTAGTTACGACTGTAGAATCTATTTAGTAAAGAAGGCATTAACCCTTTACCCAACAGAAGGGCCCTGTGCCAATGCATTCTCTTATATATGCGAGTCGACCATAGGTCGCCTCGCATATATAAGAGAATGCATTGGCTTAACACATTAAAAATTATAAAATTGATATGAATGTAAGAAAAAATGGTAAAAAGTGTTAAAAACAGATTTTTTTTAGGCCAATGCATTCTCTTATATATGCGAGGCGACCTATGGTCGACTCGCATATATAAGAGAATGCATTGGCACAGGGCTAACTGTAACTATCACAATGTGGTCAATGAGCCGGTTCCAATGATATCCATATTTGTATGGTTCTATTGAGACAGACCGAAGATATTTTAGGCTGTTGAAGCTTTATTTGGCCGGTTTTGGCCGGTTTGTTGGGTAAAGGGTTAATTAAGAGATTTATCCCACAGGGAGCCTCACACAGATGGAAGCATGTACTACAGAGTGTCGTCTGCTCCAGTCTATATGGGGCTCTATAAGGGGTAAAGGGTTAAAAGGAGATCTTTTTCTTTTTATTATTTCCAAGTGGAAGTGGATACCATTTTATGGAATGAAATCAACATTTTTCTAGCTCTCCCTAAAATCTCCCTAAAATCTCCTATCCAGCAACTTTCAGTCAGTATTTCTTGAGCAGAAACCTGTCAAAAATTTTAATTATGAATAACTGTCAGAAGGATTGACCTCTTGGAAAATTCTGAGAAATGTTGCAAATAAAAATATTTGATGAGGCCCTATTTCGGATGATGAGGGAGGTCCAAGTTGTGATCCTTATGCAAGGTCTATTGTACTGTGCTCGCTTCATCGTACCTAGATGAGAAATAGGGACCTGGTTGTTGGATAAGCGTAAGCCTCTCTTGCGAAGCACATGTAAAATGGCAGCATGCACAAGACTCGGTATTTCTGAAGAGCTGAGGTAATAATGTGAAGTGATTCGGGTCCCTTCTGTTAAACACCATTATTATTATAGCAGAACTATCAAGTCTGTCATTAGCAGAATGGGGTATGGGCTGAGGACCTTATTCTTCTTAGGCCTAATCTTCTGGGAAGTATCTATAGTCTCAAATTAACATTGTTTTAGTTACTTTTTCCCTTCTGTGAAGTTTCTATATCCTCTAATTTGCAGAAGATAAAATGCACTAATGGGTGAACATCACCAACTTCAACTGGGGAATTTCAAGCTGATCCCATAGCAGTTGCGGCCTAAGCGAATGAGGTTCCTGGTGATGCTAGCCCACCGTGCCGGATAGCATCACTAAATTCACCCTCTGGGGACCTCCTTCTGCTGGCTTGAGAACAATCAAATATTTCAGGCTGACGCTATCACGATGAAGTTAGATTTCCATTGCTAACATTTTTATTTTTACACACCATGGCAGCTTATTAATGTTGTTAACTGGGCATCTATGTATAGGACATGATTTAACTGGGCATCTATGTATAGGACATGATTTAACTGGGCATCTCTGTATAGGACATGATTTATACATGGACAGATGTTAACTGGGCATCTCTGTATAGTTAACTGGGCATCTCTGTATAGGACATGATTTATAAATGGACAGATGTTAACTGGGCATCTCTGTATAGGACATGATTTATACATGGACAGATGTTAACTGGGCATCTCTGTATAGGACATGATTTATACATGGACAGATGTTAACTGGGCATCTCTGTATAGGACATGATTTATACATGGACAGATGTTAACTGGGCATCTATGTATAGGACATGATTTAACTGGGCATCTCTGTATAGGACATGATTTATACATGGACAGATGTTAACTGGGCATCTCTGTATAGTTAACTGGGCATCTCTGTATAGGACATGATTTATAAATGGACAGATGTTAACTGGGCATCTCTGTATAGGACATGATTTATACATGGACAGATGTTAACTGGGCATCTCTGTATAGGACATGATTTATACATGGACAGATGTTAACTGGGCATCTCTGTATAGGACATGATTTATACATGGACAGATGTTAACTGGGCATCTCTGTATAGGACATGATTTATACATGGACAGATGTTAACAGGGCATCTCTGTATAGGACATGATTTATACATGGACAGACTGTGCATCTCTGTATAGGACATGATTTATACATGGACAGAATTGGTTTACTTTATATGAGCCCCAAATATCTAAAAATTAATCCATACTAAAGAATGCTCCAGTCATGAAAGGGTTAAAGGCCCACTTAATGTTTGAGTCCCCGATTATTTCTATACAGATTCAGTGTTATTAAAGGCCCACTTAATGTTTGAGTCCCCGATTATTTACATACAGATTCAGTGTTATTGACTATTGTTGGCATAAAATAAAACCAAATATGTATATATATATATATATATATATATATATATATATATATATATATATATATATATATATATATATGTATATATATATATATATTCCACCAGGAATGGCTTAGGAGTGTCCACCAAGAGATTCTCAGTTTCAGCCAAAGACTTCCCCCTTTATTTACCCAGAATGCATCAAAATTCAAAACTAAGAGATAGAGTTATTTTTCTTCCATTGGGAATAATAGACTGAAATTACAGTCTAGAACAAAATTTAAGCATAGAACACTCGTTGGTACCTCGAAATAAACAATAGTTTATTCAACTGGATAAGTTGATAATATAATGTTTTGGAGCTCCCTCTTTGAAATGGTATATAATAGAATATGTTGTATATACAGTAATGCCCTAAATAATCAACGCCTTAATCACAGTAGAATTATGGGTAACTTTTCAGGATTTAGTTGGAAATATGGCTTGTTGCCATTCATCGGAAAGCTCTCACTGAGAGCTTTCCGATGAATGGCAACAAGCCATATTTCCGACTAAATCCTGAAAAGTTACCCATAATTCTTCTGTGGTTAAGGAGTCGATTATTTAGGGCAATACTGTAATGTGATCTTGGGATTCGAAAATTTAGTAGGCCTTTAAACAAATGGAGAGATCCAATACCATACAATACCATACAATAGCATACAATACCATAGAATACATACAATATCATACAATCATTGCATCGGCTTCAAATACCAAATATATTCTTAACTCCTTCATAATAAGCAAAAACTCATAATTCTAGCACAACCTTGAAATCAAGCACCTCAAAGTTTAGGTTAGATAGATGATATTCACTTGTGTTCAACAATATCAAAACATTTATTGATTAATGCATGATACAATGTGTTGTCAAACTATGAGAATTAAAATCATTTATTGATTGATGCATGATACAATGTGTTGTCCAACTATGAGAATTAAAATCATTTTTTCAACTATGTCTTTTGGCCACCTCTGATTTCACACCAGATGATGTAACATTGTGCCATTGTGAGCAACAACACCACCTACAGAATAAGATTGGCTCTTCTTAATGATTCCCCAGTAACAGAGTTATGGAGGTGGGGGATGGGGTATATTAGAATTAGCTTGTCCATCCATCTGGCCATCTGTCCATACATCTATAGAACAATTTTTCAGGTCTATATTTTTTTTTAACTATTAAGTAGCATGGGAATCTGTGACCTCCAGATGAAAGCCATAATTATTTTTCAAACTTCTTTAAAAAACAGGGCCGTCAGCAGCCATCTTGGATTTCAAATTGGAATCCATCGCTGCAGCCTGCATTAATTGGAGAATTTTTTTGAAAATTTACAGGCATGTTTATGATTAGCTAATTTTGAGTAATTTTCGATGAAAAACATGACCGCAGCAACCATCATGGATCTTACTCTATGTCTGACTAAATCCTTTGGCACAGCATATAGACCGCATCCTTTATCCGATTTTTACCAATCGTTACCAAACTTCATATAGATCTTCAGGGTCACCTCAAATGGGAGTCGTCAATTTTTTTCCGAAACAAAATGGCCACTGGCAGCCATATTGGAATTTACTCTATGCATGACTAAATCCTTTGGCACACCCAACAGACCACATCCCTCATCCATTCATTACCAAACTTCATTGCATTTCCGGCGTGACCTCTTGATGGGAGCCATCCATTTTTCTGCAATTCTTTTAAAAAAATCATGGCCGCCAATGGCCATCTTGGATTTAAAATTTGAATCCATTGTTGTGCCCTGCAGCTCACATTTATTGCAGAATTGTTTCGAAAATTTACAGGCTTGTTTTGCATCACCTCTATATAAGAGCTATCAAATTTGAACGATATTAGATTAATACATGGCTGCCAGCATTGTCGCCAAACTTTATATGGATCTTTTGGGTGATCACTAGATGGGAGCCATCAAATTTTTCCGTACTTCATTGAAAAATATGGCCGCCAGCAGCCATTTTAAATTTTAATACATTGCCACACCATGCAGCCCGCATTTATTGAAAATTTATAGATATATTTTGGATCCTCTCCAGATGGGAGTGGTCAAATTTTGAGCCATCTTGGATTTTACTCAGTGCATGACTAAATCTTTTGACTCGCCCTACTGGCGACCTCTAGATGGGATTTGTTAAAAAACATGGCTGCCCCCACCCATCTTGGATTTCAAATTTGAAACCATTGCCGCACCCTGCAGCCCGCATTTATTGAAAATTTACAGGCATGTTTTGGATCGCCTCTAGATAGAAGCTAGCGAATTTGAATTATTTTCGATGAAAAACATGGCCTCCTGCAGCCGTCTGCTTAAATTTCTTGATGGTAATATGGTGTGACATTGACGGGTTGAGTTTTATGGTCAACCGAGTTGCAGTGCGATGAGGTTGAACATAGACTCCAAGCTGTCACACCATGTACCGTCAATTTATCACAATAAAATATATGTTCTGCCGACAATCCCAGTCATTCATAATGTATATGTTCTGTCGACAGTCCCATCACTCATAACTCCCAGTCGTTCATAAAAATCCTTGCTGTCTCTCCATAAGGATGTTCAATGTAAATGATACCATGAAGCAAAAGAGGTGATGGGAACGGTTGTCTTGGTTTCTCTTATGTTTATGACTCGAGGCGTAATCGTGGGATATGTTCATTATGTTGCACTGCTCTCTGACCAATCAAAGACGGTGTTTCTTACTGGAAGCATGCGCAGAACATAGTAATCTCTTAAAAGGGATGTATAACTACTGGTATGTAAACATTAGTGTTACAGCGATATGTCAACAAACATTGCTGATCATGCCGGTTATTCTCAATCTCTTTTTCAGAATATATTTCATTACTGTTTTCCAGTGTTCATGCAAGCCTACAAATAGTGTTTCTGTCATTTGCAGAATGAGGTACCCAGAGGGTGAATTTCGTGATTCTATCCTGAAAAGTGGGCTAGCATCACCAAATTCACCTTCTGGGAACCTCACTCTGCTTATGCCTCAACTGCTATGGGAGACCAAGGATCAGATTAAGTTCCCCAGTTGAAGTTGGTGATGTTCACCCCTCGATTATACATTTTATCTTCTGCAAATTAGAGGATATAGAAACTTCCCAGAAGGGAAAAGGTAACTAAAAACAATGTTAATTTGAGACTATAGATATTTCCCAAAAGACCTCCACAGAGGGTGCATTTCACTAAAGTCACCCTCTGAGCAAATGACACTATTTGCAGGCCTGCAATGTTTAATTGTCCTCCGACGTTTCCGTCGGAGGACTATAGAAATGACCCTCGTCCGTGCGTCCGTCCGTCCGTCTGTGCGTCCGAGATTGGGTACCTTCATGGTGTAATCAACTCCTCCTACAGTTTTAAACGTAGAGATTTGAAACTCTGGGATATTGTTCCTAACATGTTGGTGATTTGCAACATCTATATAGCTAATCAAAAATATAATTTTTTCCATATTTTTGGGGGGGTATTCGACTTAGAAATTTGGAACATTTTTGCCTTTTGGATGAGATTGGGTACCTTCATGGTGTAATCAACTCCTCTTACAGTTTTAAACGTAGAGATTTGAAACTCTGGGATATTGTTCCTAACATGTTGGTGATTTGCAACATCTATATAGCTAATCAAAAATATAATTTTTTCCATATTTTTGGGGGGGTATTCGACTTAGAAATTTGGAACATTTTTGCCTTTTGGATGAGATTGGGTACCTTCATGGTGTAATCAACTCCTCTTACAGTTTTAAATGTAGAGATTTGAAACTCTGGGATATTGTTCCTAACATGTTGGTGATTTGCAACATCTATATAGCTAATAAAAAATATCATTTTTTCCATATTTTTGGGGGGTTTTCGACTTAGAAAATTTGGAACATTTTTGCCTTTTGGATGAGATTGGGTACCTTCATGGTGTAATCAACTCCTCCTACAGTTTTAAATGTAGAGATTTGAAACTCTGGGATATTGTTCCTAACATGTTGGTGATTTGCAACATCTATATAGCTAATAAAAAATATCATTTTTTCCATATTTTTGGGGGGTTTTTGACTTAGAAAATTTGGAACATTTTTGCCTTTTGGATGAGATTGGGTACCTTCATGGTGTAATCAACTCCTCCTACAGTTTTAAATGTAGAGATTTGAAACTTTGGGATATTGTTCCTAACATGTTGGTGATTTGCAACATCTATATAGATAATATTTTTTTTATGGAGTTATTAACCCTTTTCGACTTAACCCTTTTTTTAATTTCTTTAACAAAGCGGCATCGACTTGCCATGTTGTCTGGGGACACTGTGGTCTGCTGACCTTTTATTTTACATTTTCATTTGACTTTGATATATTTTTGGACTAATTGCACTTTGATTGGTAATGCAGCTGTAACAGTAATGTTTACATAACAATGTTTTCTACATGCAAAATCTCGTTACTGGAAAAATAATTAAAGGACCATTTAATGTTCGAGCCACCAATTATTTTATTTATAGTGCTTTGATATACAGTTTTAATAACAATGACATAAAATATTCTTAAAATACTATAATTCTTCACCATTTGGAACGTCTGTGTCTCAGAAGGTGCCCATAGAGTAATAGCTGAAATCATAGAATCATTTCACCCGTCTCGATCCCAGAATGCAACAGAATTAAAAATATAGTGTTATTCCCCTTCCATTTTAAAATAATAGATTTTGCAGTAACTAAAGCACAGATAACTCGCTGATATAACTCAACAAAAACAACATGTTCACGGTTTATTACTAATACAATGTTTTGGAGCTTCCTCTTTCAAATAATATATTATATGGCATATATTTGAATATAATGTGATCTGGGGGTTTGAAAATTAAGTGGGCCTTTAACCCAAGCGGGTCTTTGTAAATAAAATAGAAGGCAAACTGGTGATGCTATATTAATGTTTGCCAGAATATGATGATGTTAACAATGAAACATTACCAGGCCTCAAAATATGGTGCTGGACATTTGCAGAATGAGATCCCCATCAGGCTAGCATCACTAATTAAAACCTCCCAGGATCTCATTCTGCTTAGGCCTCATCTGCTCTGGAAGGTATCTTTATTATCAAATTAACATGTTTTTTAGTTTCTTTAGAAACTTCTTATAAATGGAAAATTTATTTTTATTTTTTAGTTTAGGTTTTCTATATTCCCAAATTGGCAGATGACAATGCATAATCGAGGTGCCCAATGGGTGCACGTCACCACCTTCACCATCTGGGATTCCTGGGACTTATCTATCGATTTTGCACATATTCCGCTGTAGAAAATGGCATTGCTCTTTATAAACAACAATTTTATATTATTTAAATTCAATGCCAAATTAAATGGTGTATCAAAATACATATCACTATGGAAGGGGTGGGTCACGTTGATGTATATACCTATTTATATTAATAAGCCTGTGGGATTGGGCAATTTGCGACGGATCAGCTCAGATCAATATTAATAATGATATCCTTTGGCACACCCAAAAGGCCACATCCCTCATCCAATCATTACCAAACTTCATATGAATTTTCGGGGTAACCTCTAGATGGCCCGGGAGCCATACATTTTTCCGAAATTCATTAAAAAAACATGGCCACCAGCAGCCATCTCGGATTTCAAATTTGAATCCATTACCGCACCCTGCAGCTCACATTTATTGTGGAATTGTTTTGAAAATTTACAGGCATGTTTTGGATCACCTCAAAATAAGAGCTATCGAATTTGAATTTTTTTCTATTATAAACATGGCCACTGGCAGCCATCTTGAATTTTACTCTTTGCATGACTAAATCCTTTGCCACACCCTACAGACCACATCCCTCACCTGATCATCACCAAACTTCATATGGATCTTTTGGATGACCACTAGATTGGGAGCCATCAAATTTTTATTTATTTTGTTGTGAACTGATATGCACGCATGCTCTAAATTCGCTCACTCACACACTAACATGTTGTGTAGCATTAACCCTTTGAGTGCCAGGTCCGATTTTTGTATCAACCCATATACCCTGTGCCAATGCATTCTCTTATATATGCGAGTCGACCATAGGTCGCCTCGCATATATAAGAGAATGCATTGGCCTAACAATTTTTCATCATTTGTTATTATTTTTTACAATTTTAATAATTTTTTCTTATATTCTTTAACAAACTTATTTTGTAGGTTTAGTGCCAGGGAATCTTACGTTTTTTATGGGCATCAAAATTATTACTATGAATACTTGTTGATAGTTTTGAGTTATAACATGCCCCTAAGGTGTTATCGAGTTTGTTTTTAAATTCGCTATAGCATGCTTAAGCATACCCGAAAAAAAATCAACCCCAAATTTTTTTTAAATTTTTTTTTTAAATTTTTTTAGGGCCGATTTTACACAACGTAAATTAGGGTCAATGAGATCGGCCCCTGGCACTCAAAGGGTTAATTAGTTAATCAAAGGTGTGTTAGGCTTGTAGTGTATTGCTTGCTGATTGACATGTATTGATTATTTAAATTTGGTTACAAAAATTAGGGTGCATCACACCGTGATAGTTAAGCTGATGGGGTAATTGTCACAAGGCATTGATCACATTCGTAGCCAGCTTATTAAATCGATCACAAATGTAGCCAGCTTTTCTATGGCGATCACATTTGTAGCCAGCTTTTCATGCGAGCCTCGAATTATAAGATTAGGTTAATCTCATTTTCCTGAGTTGATGGATGATGAAAACCAACTTGAATTTTAATTTGAAATTAATTCATCTAATAATCTGAGGTTTGCGACCAATGTCGTTATCTAGAATGCTCGAATTATATTCCAATATAAGTTGATAAACGAAGTCAGTTTTGGAGCATGACGTCGACGTCTTAGTCACGAACGCGATGACGTCATATTTCGAGGCATATAGAGTATGGAATTAGAAAAGCTGGCTACGAATGTGACCACCGGAGAAATTTAAGCTGGCTACATTTGTGATCGTTTTAAAAAGCTGGCTACGAATGTGACTGGAGCCTTGTGACAATGACCCCATCGGCGATAGTTAAGGGATGGATAACAATAATGAAAATACGAACAAAGTTGATCTTTTCATGACCACTGTGAAATCTTATTAATTTACATCCAACAGACCAAGGAAATTAGTTTAGCCAGCAATAGGATCGAATGCCCCATAATGTATACCTTTCTCATATTTAAATTTGCTCAGTACTGTATAATGAAAATAACAAAAATATATCGTCATAAACTCACAATTGAAGAGCGACTTCTATTATTTACCAACGCTCATGTCCTGTAGCATTTATACACTATAATGTCATAATCACATTTATATCCCCCCCCCCCCAGAAGAAGATTCTAGTTGGACCCATTCTGTAAGACCCCTTTCCAGGACATATTCCTTCAAGATACTGATCAATATGGAATATCAGGCTTTACAAGATTGACAGTTGGAAAAGTCTACGGGGAAAAGTTTGAGGTACATGTATATACAGGTATTATTGGCCATGTTTTTTTAATGGGAGATTCAGGGAGATTGATGAGTTTCGCACCTAAGTCATGTGATGCTTCCATTATTCATGACTGTGAGTTCAAGGTTCCATGAATGATGAGTTTCGCACCCAAGTTATGTGATGCTTCCATTATTAATGATAATGTGAGTTCAAGGTTCCATGAATGAAACTTTGCATTAGAACTGTTTGATAAGACATAATTTAAATGGCTTCCATGACATACATGTATTAAATTATTCATGAACTCAATCCTCATGTGCGTGAATTTGAGTACATGTGCTGGATTTGATAAGAATGCATATCATTAGTAAGGGTGACTTGGTTTGAGGTGAAAATACATGCTTTTAATATATGGACTGAATTATATTCAATTTCAAGGATTTTAAAGGGACATAAAGCACTAGCAGTGGGCAAATGTGAAAAATCAAAAAGGTTTGTAAATCTACCACCACAAAATACTAGTAACATTCAGTTTATTTGTATGTTGGGCTACATATGGGCCCCAAAACGGCTGGACTCTCGGAGCGGGAAACAAATTGTACACAAGGGTCAATTGACACGGAATGTTATGGGATAACATGACTTAAAGGGGCAATAATAAACAATGTTAATTAAATAATTAATCATATACCAAAAATGGTTGGAACATGGTCATTGGACATTGGTATACATGGTAAATCCGGGGAGTACCATTGGACAGATGCTAGTGACCATGAGGGGGGGGCTTAAAAATTATATCATATATGGGTAGTAAAATCTGTTCCTTGTTAGTTTAGATGATATGCAGGAAAATTGGTACACAGGGGTCACCTGACCAGGGGAGTATGATATAGGCGCCTTTTACCTCAGATAACCTTTAGAGCATTTATTATCAGTTCAGAAGATATGTGGGAAAATTGGCACATCGAGGTAATTTGACTCGGGGAGTGTCATAGGATAGGTTCCATTGACCTCAGGTGACTGAAGAGGCACTAATAATTGGCAGTAAAGAGCGTTTTATCAGCTTAAAAGATAGAGGTAATTTGACATGGGGAGTGTCATGGGATAGGTGCTGTTGACCTCATATGACTTAGAAGATGCATTATTAATTAGCAATAAAGAGCGTTTATTACCAACTTAAAATAATGAGGTAATTTGACACAGGGGTTTCATGAGATAGCTGCCGTTGACCTCATAATATGACTTAGAAGATGCACTGATATTTAGCAATAAAGGGCGTTTATTGTCAACTTCAAAGATATATAGAGGTAATTTGACACAGGGAGTGTCATGGGATCAGTGTTGTTGACCTCAGCTGACTTAAAGAGGTGCTAATAATTAGAATAAAGAGCATGTGTTATCAACTTAAAAGATAGAGGTAACTTTATTCGGAGAGTGTCGTGCATTGGGTCCCAGCTAGTTGACTTGAAGAGCCACTGATAATTTACTATTTCTTTACCCAATAAACGCCGTGTACCGCAGCTATTTATTAATAAATGAGAATTTGGTCCCCCAAAAATATAGGCTATTTTATGTTTACATGCTTAGCGAGCCATTGGATATGCAGCTAATCCAAATGGCCTGATTCCAATGCAACAAAGAAAACAATCATGTATGCTTGATTAGCTTGGGGATTCCAGCACTGATGTTTTATTTAATATGGGATGTCTTGATTGTCCTATCAAAATCTGCAATCAAAAATAACGTACTAATCTAATTCAACTGACCGTGATAGGACAGTACTAGCTATCGATACTCAATAAAATCTACCTCCAGATTTGTATGCAGGTGATTACTTGGTCAGTGGGATGGATGTTCATCCGATCATAAAATATACGAGAGTGTGGTCTAATAAGACATGTTTTTATTTAGCTTATATAAATTTAAGTTGATCGTGATTTTATACTGTGTAATTTAAAAATAAATTTATTTTATTCACTTGGATTATGTTCTTGCTGACACTGAAAACCATCAGAAAGCGATTGATTCAAGATCATTCAAGGCGCTGATGGAATGGGGCCGTACTCTCGAACCCCCTATACGTAAATTGCTACTTTCGTTTTCTCATTTCCGGTCACGATTTTGTTTTGAGTGCCGAATTTTGCAGGTAAGTTTTATAACAATTATCATCGTTCTGTATCGTTTTGAAACCAACCAAGGCATAACTACCAATAACGATTTATTTATATATCTTTGTATATGCTTAGAATCACTTAAACATCTCTTGATATTATCAGTTCATAAATTACATGATTAAAACGAGTTAAAATTAAGCGTGACGTAACAATCAAGTACAAATGGCGCGATAAATTGACTCCCCTGATTTCGTGGGTGTTCAACTTCGAGCCAATGCAGCTGCTATTATTGTTTTATATACCCAATATATTTGGGTGCTTCAAACCTAAATGGGGGAAATCCACAACAAGCAATGAAGCATGCTTGATGCCTGTGTTTATAAATGTAAGAAGTTCGTAAAGAAATGTTTCTAATAGTGAGTTTGTGGTTGGTGCCTTGCCCTTGGGCTCGGATTTTACCATCATGCCACGTGACCAGTTTAATATTTCTTGCCATTGAGTACCTCAATTAATGAATCAGTGTCGTTGAGTACCTCGCTTAATGATATCTTGGACCAGGATCACATTTCTGAATGCAAACTCAATGCAACTATACTCAATGATGGATATTTTATATACCATCAAATGATTTAATTGTAAGGTGTGTCTTTAGACTTTGTCACACCGGTATCTGGCCCCATAAGAAGACGGCCACAAATCAGCTTAATTTGATTGCATTAAATTAGTGTTTAAACTGTTTATGTTGTCTATATATATATATTCATTGTGAAGTCACCAACTTAATTTGATTGAAATTGATTAGTATTTATGAAGGATAATTGTGAAGCCCACAATGTTCTATTGTTATAACAACACAAAGAAACACACCTAGATCATGATGAAACAATTGCTTTCCATAATCGATCCACACCAGCCACATACAACCTGTCTCTCCAACACGTCATGATGACAATCCAAGACCATCCTTGGAAACATTGTAGAATGCTACAGACAACCTCAACACCTGCCATGCTCTTCTTCAACCTGTCCTGTCCCTTTGAGCAACTAGCCAGTCAATAACCACCAACAAAGCACCTCGTAAGACCTCTACCTGAGACATTGATTTGATTTTTTCCCCGACTGATGCACATTTGAGTCCAACATTTTACCGTAATTTGGATAATATTAAAATTCGAAATTTATCCAAAAACAATTAATTTCATTTGTTAATGTTATATGTTATTTTGTGATTATTATTATCAGTTTCATGTCAGAAAATAAATAAATTCACATGGGGCCATCTTTGTATGCGGCCGATTTCTTGCGGGGCCGACTTCTCCTGTATTCGTCACACAAGCTTGCATTTTCATTTTGTTTTGGAAATTGGAAAATAAATTTAGCAGACAATATGAGGAATCTTGTTTAACTGTGAGACTTCGTTAAGCCGGGTAGTCAGCCGCATTAATTCATTAAATTGGTTACTGAACAGGGAAGAATCCAGAGATAATTTGGGGACACCTGTTTCCAGAAGTGGATATATACATGTATCCCCATATAACTTTATAAGGCTCTATGCCAAAACCAACACAGATACAGATACTAATATTATAAATATGACATAATATTTCTGATTTCAAAATTAAACATGCAAATAAAGGCTCTATTGCAACTGCAGATATTTTATTTACATAGCATATTGTTGAATTGCCTTGGAAAATTCAGGTTGACTCAATACTGTCCACTAGGAATTTGGGGACATTTGAGCTTCTTGAGTTTGTGCGCCCATACCTGTAACAGGTATCAAAATGAAATTTCCCTGGTACTGAACCACACATCGCATAGTAACCCCATCAGCCTTACTAAGTGCACAAAATTTGTGTAATTTAGTATCTCAAGTTTGGAGAGTCCCACTAGAACCAAAGAACTATATTGTGAACGGTGTGATTTGATTCAATGATTATTTTATCAACACAAAAGCACGGTGTGATTTGATTGAATGATTATTTTATCAACACAAAAGTCTTAACGCACATGGATGACATTATGACAACACACATGACAAGTTAAACACAAGAGTTCCAATTTACTGCGATTTTGTCTTGTATCTTGTGAAAATTGTCAACAAAATTACCGCTCTAATTCTTCATCCTGTCGTAAAGGTTTTTTGTGTGGGAATTTTTCTCAAAGCACATATGAAATTTGACTTTGGGGCAATCAGTTTCATCATTTTGGCTTGAAAACCCCAGCTAAACATAGAAAACCACAGACTATTACCCAGTCGTGACAGAGTCAGAAAGGAAGTATGACTGGTGGGCGCTCTGGCAGAGATTGAGTTAATGCTGAGCTATCATGGCCAAATTTGCCAATGCCTGAATCTTTTTTTTTGTTTGAAAATGACCAAAGAAATTTCATTTGGCCAAACCTTTTTGATTGCTGACTATAGTCTTGAAACTTTTTGGCCAAATACTAAAATAGTTTTTGTAGTTCCCACTACATGTTCCATTGTCATTTAAAAAAAATTGTCAAACTCAAAATATATCAATTACTTTTCTGCATTTGTTTTATATTTTTTTTTTTCAGTGTCTGTTTTCTCAAATCATGATCCCACATATAACCATTTCATTACGGGGGCTGTGCTGGTGTAGCAATGAATACCCTGTGCCAGTGCATTCTCTTATATATGTGAGTCTCCCATAGGGAGCCTCCCATACATAAGAGAATACACTGGCTTCAAGATCAAGGTAAATATCGTTAGGCAAATGCATTGGGTTTTCGCAATATTTCAGGAAGCTCCGGTCACAAAATTGTTAAGTTTTTCAATTTTGCCAAAGTTTCTGAAAAATAGCCAAACAAATTGAGAATTGCCAAAAAATTAGCCAAAAGAATTTTCATGCCAGTGTGAACCCTGATTATAATAATTGTCACTAGTCATTATTTTGTCGATTCTGCTTGAATACCACCCCTCCCACTAAAGCTCAACACCCTAAGTCCCCCTTACCTTGCTTTTGAGTATTATGCATTGAAGCACAATTCAAATTTCTCAATAACTGAATTGTGTTTTAAATAGCACTCTTATTTCTGGCTTGTAAATTATGGGAGGCCAAATTCACATTAATTGTGCAGTTATTTTTTAAATTAATTCTTCTGTTCAATTATTATAACAGTCACATCGCTGTCAGATGACCAGTAGTCCCTTGGGAAGCAATTTAATTTTGGTGAGTGTTTTCTTTCAATCCAGCAGGATGTTCCTTGGAACAATTTTCCGCATTTTTAATAGTAAGCAGGCCTCAAAATATGGTGCCGGACATCAGCAGAGCGTTAATTTAGTGACATTACCATGCACAGTGCTAGCATCATGCACCAAATTCATCATCTGGGGACCTCGTTCTGCATTGCCTCATCTGCTATGGGAGTCCTGGACATAGGTTTAAGTTCCCACTGCAAATGGTGAAGATGGTGATCATTGGGCACCTCGATTATGCATTGTGTTGTCTGCCAATTGAGACCCGCCATATCAAATCCAGTCGTAAGTCGGGATTTTTTTACCCTGTGCCAATGCATTATCTTATATATGCGAGTCGACCATAGGTCGCCTCGCATATATAAGAGAATGCATTGGCCTAACAAATTTTTATCATTTAAAAAAAATAAATGTTTCTTAAAATTTTTAGGACATAAAATAAAAAACATCCATTACCCTGCAGGGAGCCCCACACATATATATAAAAGCATATAGAAGAGTGTTGTCTGCTCATGTTTGTCTGGGGCTCTGTATGGGTGAAATTATAAAATTGTTAAAGAATACAAGAACAAATTATTAAAATTGTAAAAAATTGTTAGGCCAATGCATTCTCTTATATATGCGAGGCGACCTATGGTCGACTCGCATATATAAGAGAATGCATTGGCACAGGGTAAAAAAAAATCCCGACTTACGACTGGATTTGATATGGCGGGTTTTTTTGGGGATGCAGAGAAGCTTAACCTAAAAACGAATCTTTGTGAAGAAGTTTCTAAAGAAACTAAAAAACTTGCTAACTTGATTATAAAGATACTTTCCAAAGAAGATGAGACCTAAGCAGAATGAGGTCCCCAGAGGGTGAATTTAGTGATACTAGCCTGCTGTGCGAGGTAGCATCTAAATTCACCCTCTGGAGATCCACGGTGGGGAATCACATGGTTTCGAGTTGATGAGTATCACACATTCAAAATGGCCGAGGCGATCGCAAACACGACCAGAAACGAGAAAAAAGGTAATAAACTAGGATAATGATATGTTACATAATATTTTGGCAGCTACGAGCGTATGCTAAAGTTTTTTCCAGACCCCCCAGGCCCCCTGTATTACATAGTATTTTGGCAGCTATACTAGCATATCTTATATACTACTTTTCAAACAAGCTGATACCCCATTTGTGTCCAAACTCTCAGTTGTTCGCTCTTACATTCTGACCAATGTTCTCAGGCGTAGGATACTCTTGATTGTATGGACTTGTGTATTCTGTACTTGTGAACCTCCGACTGGCAACTTTTGTCAGAATTGTTATAGAAATCTACTGAGTATTTCCGAACTAATAAGATATCAACTTGTTTTTTTAAATAAACTAGCATATGCTCGCATATCGGGCTAGCATCACTAAGTTTACCCTCTGGGGACCTCATTATGCTTAGGGCTCATCCTCTCTGGAAAGTTTCTTTATAATCAAATTTCTATAGAAACTTCTTCACATAGATTCTTTTTCTTTTTTAGTTTAGTTTCTTGGCAGACGACGCATTGCATAATCGAAGTACCCATTCAGTGGGTGCATGTACATCACAATATTCACCATTTGGGAACTTCAATCTGAGTCTATTTCTCCCATAGCAGATGAGGCCATGCACAATGAGGTTCCCAGAGGGTGAAGTTGGTGATGCTATCGTCACTATATTCACCCTCTGGGAACCTCATTCTGCAAATGACAGGCACACTAAACTCAGGCTTGTGTCTTCAAAATTATTATTTCACTGAATTAAAACAGAAAGTTCAAGGAAAAGGTATGTACACCAGGAGTTTCCCAGAGTTGAACATTTGGCTTATTTTGGGTGTGGGGTGTAATCTGAAATTTCAAGTTAGATAAACTCTGCCTAAAAAGACAACCCCTCTCTAAAAAGACAATGCATTTATTGTTTTAAATTTTGCAGAACTAGGTAGATTTTGTTTAGCATACCAATACAATACATGTTTTTTCATTGTAAATTTGTTATAGAAATTTGAAATCGCATTGCGAACAGGGGCGCCGGAAGATGGGGGGGGAGGGGGCAGCTGACCCCCCTGCCCTTGAAGGGGGGCAGGACTTGCCCTTTTTATGGAGACAGAAAATGCTTTTTGTGTGTTTAATCTCGTGTTTTTATAGCAAAATGTGACTTTTTTGGTCCAAATACCACCAATTTCACAAGGAATATTAATTTTTTGTCAATTTTATTACAAAACGGCCATAAAAACCGACAAATACCATTAAAATAGGGATTTTTGCCACAATGAATTTATGGTTATTTTCCCGAGTTTGCGGAGAAAATGCCCTTTTTTGCGGAAAAGTGCCCTTTTTGTACACTCTGCCGCCCCTGCCCTTGGATGCTTCCGGCGCCCCTGATTGCAAATTGCGATGTGAATCCAGTTAAATCGAGCCCTGCAGTGCAACCCTCTGGGGGGGGGGGGGCTTCCTGATGTAGAAGTGTCATATTTTTTTTCTTCCGGTAAACAGCATCTCAGTTGTTGTAACATGGCTCGCACCATTTCAACTATATCATACATTTTGGGCAAAATTGTTTACTTAGACATCTCATAAGTTGAAGTTCTTCCTAAGGTGTCTTGTATGTGCACACATTTTTTTGGGGGCTGCAATAGGTCTATTTGTTTTAGGCTTATTACACGTTATATAACAACAACTCCACAACTCTTATCTCCACCACTGTGTCTCGGTGAAGGATTAGTAAACAATCTCGATGGTACGTTTTGTTGTAGAACGTGGGTGTGATGTGACATTGATGTCAGTTCAAGATGGACCATTGCAAGGATATCCAGCCGATAAATGAATTTCTTCAACGTCCGAGGCTCAAATTTCAAGACAATTCTGAGGTAAATTCTTAATTGTTTCTAACCCTTTGTATATTGAATGGATTCTCCCATTTAGTTTTAAAAGTATATATTATATGGTCTATTATTCATTTGGAGGGATGTTCAGGTAATAAAAGCAGACGACAGACTGACGAAAAGATACTACAAGTGCAGAAGGATTCATATTCATTGGTGGGAAAATAGTCAGATATTAAGTTCAAGAATTGTTCAATAAATGGTCTTTCTGCTTAGGCCTCATCTGCTCTGGAAAGTATCTTTATTATCAACTAAATTATTATAATCATTAATAATAATAGTCTGTCCGTCATTCCGTCTGTCTGTTAAAAATTGTCTTCTCCAGAATCATAAGAACGAATAAATGACAATTATTATTAGTTCCTTTAGAAACTTCTTTTGAAAGTTTCTTTTTATTTTTTAATATGTGTACCCATACCGTGTATGGTATACATAATGCCAACATCCAGATCAACCATCTGTCATTCGTCTGTATGTCTGTCTGTCCATCCATAGATACTTGCTATCTGATGCGAAAAATGAAGTGTTTTTTGTCCAATCATGTTCATATTTTATGTGCTGGTTTATGATGACACACCGATCACCCGTTAGTTTTTGGTATTGATCAGTCAATTTGTTCAGAAATTCTTAACACTTTTCTTCATTTATGTACTTATCCAAGTGATCAAAGGGGAGTAATTCTACATATTGTTACTCTCGTGTACTAATCTGTGTCTAGGTCTAACAGTGGAAGAGGCCATTCAGAAGGTTACACTGGTGTAAATGTTTTCCATATGCCTCAGTGCTAACGTTTTAGCGTATAGTGTTGGCAATATAAATGTTGGGTCCAAAATTTTCTTTAAATCTGAGAAATTGACATTTTGGGAAACTTATTACACAAAAACATCATGTCTGTCTAGCAGGGAATTCGCCTTTAAATCTTCTGTTTTCGTAACTAGTGTCAGAACCGCATAAAACAATACAGTCATATTTTAGACCACACCAAAAAATTCAAACTTCACTACAAATGGTTAATTCCTGTGCCAATGGTTATTTTACCTATGGGAAATCATAGGGAAGAGGTGTGATGATTTTTTTATGTGAAAAGCACACAAGGCTATTGACCAATCAGGGCCCAGTGTCTATTTTATTCTCTCCTATATATTCCTCCCGCATCCGCTAGATGTCACTCGGAACCTTATTTACACCAGTGTAACCAGAATGAGGTCCCCATAGGATGAATTTTGTGTAACCAGCCCACTGTGTTGTTTAGCGTCACTAAATTCACCCTATGGGGACCTCATTCTTATTCTCAGGCCTGCCACTCACCCACTAACTTTAGAACATTAAAGATGAATAATCCAAATTAACTCTCCTAAATTACTATTTCTTTGGCTACGGGGTAAAAAATATATGTGATTCATGTCAAGGAACCCACCCATCAAAGCTCCAGAGTAATTATATATAAAAATTTTGAATTTGTTTTTTTCACCAGAACGAGATATGTAATTTTTTTTGCGACCAAATTCCGGATGAAGATGGATAACTCTAAAATCAAGTGGCTTTGGGTTTTAGATATTGGAAAATCTGGCCAAACTTTGTTGAAAAAAATGTTGATAAATAACACGTTTTGGGCAATTGTTTACTATAGTTGACTGTGGTTAGCTTTATTTTTGGTCAATTAATCGATTTTGATAATTGAAGTGGCATTTCAAATTTTGTTTTTGTTGTTGGATTCTGGTGATATGGGGACCATTGAATTGGATTGAGTACCTTTAAAAAAAAAGAAGATAATAATCCTTACCTACCGTAATTTTTCAGAGCATTTTGACCCAAACAAGCTTTATTTTGAGAGCATTATGCCCCACACAAGCTTTATTTTGAGAGCATTATGCCCCACACAAGCTTTATTTTGTTTGGCCTAAGGCTAATATAGGTACATGAGCACTAGGTACGTGGGCACTTTAATTGAGTTTTGTTAGGGACCTATGCACCCAGCTATCTGGCTATTGTTATGATGCAGATGATATTTGACCACCGCAGTCTTATTCCATTGAGACGATGTCAGCATGATAGTTCTCCGTTAGCCTATTAATTGTCTATTGATAGTTCTCCGTTAACCTATTAATTGTCTACTGAATGAGTATTGACTTTCATTCATCACGGACATAGCTCGAGATAATTACTCTATAATTTGTGTGATTGACAGTTTTAATTAAATTTTTATACACTCTGATAATTATTTCCATTGGGTCACGAGCAATCGAGGGCAACGATGTACATTAATGCCCTACTTAAGTAATTGACTAATTTTTGCATGTGAAGGCCTGAGAGAAACAGGAAATTGACTTTGCCAATGTTACAGTAATGCCCTAAATAACCGACTCCTTAACCACAGCAGAATTGTGGGTAACTTTTCAGGATTTAGTCAGAAATATGGCTTGTTGCCATTCGTCGGAAAGCTCTCCCCGAGAGCTTTCCGATGAATGGCAACAAGCCATATTTCCGACTAAATCCTGAAAAGTTACCCATAATTCTTCTGTGGTTAAGGAGTCGATTAATTAGGGCTTTACTGTATTTGACTTAATTGTTGATGGAATGTTATGTCCTGCTTGGGATGTCATGACCCCGTTAACCCTTTCACAGTCCTTCCCATGAGACGGGAGCGACTGCTCTCGCACCTGTATGCACTTGCATTTTTTAATTCACGGGTGCTAAAATTCGCACTCATCCACTTATCAAAATGTTCATGGTCACTGTAATAGTTGATTCAATATTGAACTTTTTGAAGTTATATTTAGAACCTTTCCCATCTCAGTTAAATCATGGGCATGTGAAAGTTTAACTGGACATAAGTCTATCCCAAAACCCAACTTACGATTGTATTATGTGCGCAATTACTCCCGTCTTCTGAATTGTGAGAACAAATAAGTGCACTCGCTGTGTTTTCCTCGTGGGAAGGACTGCTTTCATGACTGAAGCTTCCTGAAATTTTGCAAACACCCTGTGCCAATGAATTCTCTTATATATGCGAGTTTGGCCTGATACTATTTACCTTGACCTTGTGAGCCAGTGAATTATCTTATATATATGAGGCTCGCATATATAAGAGAATGCACTGGTACAGGATCTTTAGTGCTGCACCAGTGCAGCTCCTGTCATGAAAGTGTTAAACAACTTTGACAAGTTGTACGAAGTTTGTGTATTATACTCACGTGTGTATTCACGGCATATACTCAAGCATGATGGCAATGTTAGGAGCAAAGTATTGTTTGTGTGTTGTGTCGTTATGCATACAGCTATGGCTGACCATTATTATTATTGTCTTCCTATGGTGTGATTATTTGATAGGATATTGGGTGTTAGATTGGCATTGAGATTAACAGTTGTATCACCGAGTTGATGTAGCTGTTGGGTCACATTTCATTCAAATTGGTCATTTACGAAAAAAGATGTTACTTTTCATTGAATATTGCACATTATTTTTCACTTTCTGCATTTTGATTTCTGGCATATTTACATTGATTTGATATACAGTCAAATGAAAATGACTGCATTCTAATCACACAGTCACGGCATACAGGCCTATAAGATGATGATTGTGCACAGAACACACCTGCATTGTCTTGTGTATATCCATCCCCTCATTCCCCTGGATAATATTTATAGCTATATATTTCCTTCCACAAAAACAAGCAAAATTACAAACATTTCACAAAGATTCAATATTGTAACTCAAGTAGAATAATTGTCACGGAAATAGGCATTCTGATTGGCCGAAACCTGCTAACTTTATTTTCGATTCACTAGCTTCAGTGTGCAAAAATTCTGTGTCATTGACCATGTGCGTAAAATTTGTCACCTCACTGCCAGGTGTCTCATAATCAAGTTAACTGGAAGATTGTTTTCTATAGATATGGTTAACAGGAAGTTGTTCTGATGTTGTTACGAGTAACCACATGGAACGTACCCAGAGATGTGATCACTTCATAGCACGTAATGTCGATAAAAAGTGTTTTTGTGAAGTTTCTTTTAAAATTTTTGATGGATTGAATAACAATGGAGATAAATGTACTTACTGTTTTGTTGGATATTCGTGGATTCGAGCATGAAAACAGTTTGTAAACTCGCTGGCAAGCAGTTTTCACAATCGAATACCCGATTATTCAACCCTAACCCTAACAGATATTTGACGTTTGAAATCTGGATTTATAAAAATTATGTTGTAGTTGTTGAGGCTCAGAAGAGATAGACCATCTTTAAAATAATGGGGGGGGGGTATACTGTATTGAGTTTGTCTGTTCCACTGTCTGTCAGGGCATATATCTCGGCCCTGGGATATCAGATCTGAATGAAAATGTTTTAACCCTTTACCCAACAAACCGGCCAAAACCGGCCAAATAAAGCTTCAACAGCCTAAAATATCTTCGGTCTGTCTCAATAAAACCATACAAATATGGATATCATTGGAACCGGCTCATTGACCACATTGTGATGGTTATAGTTATGCCCTGTGCCAATGCATTCTCTTATATATGCGAGTCGACCATAGGTCGCCTCGCATTTATAAGAGAATGCATTGGCCTAACAAAAATCTTTTTTTAACACTTTTTACCATTTTTTCTTACATTCTTTAACAATTTTATAATTTTTAATGTGTTAAGCCAATGCATTCTCTTATATATGCGAGGCGACCTATGGTCGACTCGCATATATAAGAGAATGCATTGGCACAGGGCCGTTCTGTTGGGTAAAGGGTTAATGACGTTCGTGTTTCCCGTTCCAGAGTACTTCTTATTTTATCTTAAAATGATGGTTTTCTGTCAATGACAGAGTTTGTATTTCCTGTTCTAGAGTTATCCTTCTTTGTCTGATATAATGATTTTGTCTCAGCCGGGAGTTATACGATCTCAGTGAAATTGTATGGATGTTCACCATCACAAGGGCTTAAAATGTACAGTAATGCTCTAAATAATTGACTCCTTTACCACAGCAGAATTATGGGTAACTTTTCAGGATTTAGTCTGAAATATGGCTTATTGCCATTCATGGGAAAGCTCTCAGTGAGATTCTCTCTCAGTGAGAGCTTTCCGATGAATGGCAACAAGCCATATTTCCGACTAAATCCTGAAAAATTACCCATAATTCAGCTGTAGTTAAGGAGTCGATTATTTAGAGCATTACTGTAGTTATGGTGAGTTATTCTCCTTTGTTTATTTAAATTTTGGGTAAAATGAGCCCAGAACCCTGAACATATCTTTGATGTGACTAATTGCTATGTGGACTGTCCCTGAAATTTTGAAAAAGCTTATGCCAATGCATTCTCTTGTATATGCGATTCTCCTCACATATATAAGAAAATGCATTGGCCAAACAATATTTACCCTGACTTGTAAGCCAGTGCATTCTCTTATATATGCAATGCTCCATATCGGAGACATATACAGTGATGCTCTAAGTAATCGACTCCTTAAACACAGAATAATTATGGGTAACTTTTCAGGATTTAGTCGGAAATATGGCTTGTTGCCATTCATCGGAAAGCTCTCACATAAGAAATTTGTTCATGCTCACTGAATTAAGCACATATGAAGCAATGAACACTCCATGCCTCCATATATCTGATATATATATATATACCTACAGTAATGCTCTAAATAATCGACTCCTTAACCATAGCAGAAATATGGGTAATTTTTCAGGATTTAGTCGGAAATATGGCTTGTTGCCATTCATCGGAAAGCTCTCAGTGAGAGCTTTCCGATGAATGGTAACAAGCCATATTTCCGACTAAATCCTGAAAAGTTACCCATAATTCTGCTGTGTTTAAGGAGTCGATTACTTAGGGCATTACTGTATATAAAAGAATGAACTAGCACAGGACTTTTAATGCTGAATCAGAGCAGCTCCCATCATGAGAGGGTTAAAATAGACAACGAGATTGATAATTACAGGTGACAGGCAATCCGTGGGTCCTCGATGCAACATTAAATGCTTTTCTGCATGCATTCTATTCACTAAGCATTCAATTTGTCAGTTTGTTGCCGTACGGTCTCGATATTCAACAGCCGAAATGCAACAATTGATAAAATAACTTTGTCTCGTCTTGCAATGCTAAGTTTAATCGTCACTCAATCATCACAAAGGGCCCTTGCTGTGACTTTCACCAAACTGATATCTGCCTAATCGAATCACAAAAGCAATGGTTGTATGAATGCAGTCTTGCTGAGGTCTTTTGAAAGTAATTTTTCTCGATCAGAGATAATTTTGGATTGATTCTAACTGGTTTAATAGTGGTTCTCGATAATAAGTTATAATATTCTCGATCAGAGATGATTTTGGACTGATTCTAACTGGTTTAATAGTGGTTCTCGATAATAAGTTATAATATTCTCGATCAGAGATGATTTTGGACTGATTCTAACAGGTTTAATAGTGGTTCTCGATAATAAGTTATAATATTCTCGATCAGAGATGATTTTGGACTGATTCTAACTGGTTTAATAGTGGTTCTCGATAATAAGTTATAATATTCTCGATCAGAGATGATTTTGGACTGATTCTAACTGGTTTAATAGTGGTTCTCGATAATAAGTTATAATATTCTCGATCAGAGATAATTTTGGATTGATTCTAACTGGTTTAATAGTGGTTCTCGATAATAAGTTATAATATTCTCGATCAGAGATGATTTTGGACTGATTCTAACTGGTTTAATAGTGGTTCTCGATAATAAGTTATAATATTCTCGATCAGAGATGATTTTGGACTGATTCTAACTGGTTTAATAGTGGTTCTCGATAATAAGTTATAATATTCTCGATCAGAGATGATTTTGGACTGATTCTAACTGGTTTAATAGTGGTTCTCGATAATAAGTTATAATATTCTCGATCAGAGATGATTTTGGACTGATTCTAACTGGTTTAATAGTGGTTCTCGATAATAAGTTATAATTTTCTCGATCAGAGATGATTTTGGAATGATTCTAACTGGTTTAATAGTGGTTCTCGATAATAAGATTTGGATTGACTAACTGGTTTAATAGTGGTTCTCGATAATAAGTTATAATATTCTCGATCAGAAATGATTTTGGATTGATTCTAACTGGTTTAATACTGGTTCTCGATAATAAGATTTGGATTGATTCTAACTGGTTTAATAGTGGTTCTCGATAATAAGATTTGGATTGACTAACTGGTTTAATAGTGGTTCTCGATAATAAGTTATAATATTCTCGATCAGATATGATTTTGGATTGATTCTAACTGGTTTAATAGTGGTTCTCGATAATAAGATTTGGATTGACTAACTGGTTTAATAGTGGTTCTCGATAATAAGTTATAATATTCTCAACCATGATGGAGGTTATTGCACAATGGTTTACATCTCATCTTAGCTCAAGGTATCTAATACATTATATAATATATAATATATAATAATTATTATTGACTCTAACTGGTTCTCGATAATAAGTTATAATATTCGCAACCATGATGGAGGTTATTGCACAGTGACTCCAGGCCTGGAAATCTGAGGAGGGATATTTGATAGCCCTCCTACAGCCCTTGCAAAATTGACTCCAGGAGGACTATTTTCAGCCCCCCCCCCCCCCCCCCCCCCCCCCCCCAAAGCTGGTAAAATCTCGCCAACATGAAATTCACTTTGTGAAACTAACCTGTTAGGACATATAACAAAAACTTTCTGCTAATCTCTGACATCTTCTGGTATGTTCTCAGCAACAAAGAACCAGATAGTGTTCAATGCCACTAGAAATATCCACTGCACAGATAACATGAATTCAAGAGAAGAGAGGAAGGCTAGGTGGGCTATTAGCCCTTCTAAGGCAACCCAAGAGGGCTATTTTCAGCCCTTCTGCAATTAACTGCCAGGCCTGAGTATGAACTCAGGTAAAATATCAAAACTGTAAAAGTTGAGGCAAATCCAGGAGGGCTATTAATAGCCCTCCTGGATTTTCTAGACCGCCAGCCCTGACAGTGGTTTACATCTCATCTCAAGGTATTTAATATACAGTAATGCCCTAAATAATCAACTCCTTAACCACAGCAGAATTATGGGTAATTTTTCAGGATTTAGTTGGAAATATGGCTTATTGCTATTCATCGGAAAGCTATTCTGCTTAGGCCTCATTTTCTGGGAAGTATCTATAGTCTCAAATTAACATTGTTTTAGTTACTTTTTCCCTTCTGTTCAGTTTCTATATCCCCTAATTTGTAGAAGATAAAATGCATAATCGAGGGTGAACATCACTAACTTTAACTGGGGAACTTCAATCTGATCCTCATGCAGTCTCCCATAGCAATTGATGTCTCAGCAGAATTAGGTTCCCAGAGGGTTAATGTTGATGATGCTAGCCGCCATGCGGGATATCGTCACTAAATTCACCCTCTGTGAACCTCATTCTGCAAATGCCAGACACACTATTTCAACGCTTGATATTGATATTTGGAAGTGAGATTTAACCCTTCCATGACAGGATCTGCGTTTGTGCAGTATTAATGATCCTTTGCCGGTGCAAATCATCATCTTCACCATTTGGGAACTTAATTCTCCGTCTATGTCTCCCATAGCATATGAGGCCATGCAGAATGACTTCTCATGAGGATGAATTTAGTGATAGTCACTAAATTCACCCTCTGGTGACCTTATTCTGCAATGTCTGGTTTACGTTCCATTAGTGATGTGCGGTTTTACAGTTTCTTGGTTTTATTTCAGTTTTATTTCAAAACCAAACCGCAACCGATATATATTCTATAAAAACTATTCTTCCTGTTTCAATTAACTGATGTTTCTGGTTGCTTTTTCAAGATGTGTGATTAGAATGCGCTTTTATCAAGATGTGTGATTAGCATGCGCTTTTATCAAGATGTGTGATTAGAATGCGCTTTTGTCAGCTGCTATTTGCCACCATTATAGCTGTTTCACATTTAGGTGTCATATGGGTTATAATGGCACATATTGCCACATAGACTATTGAAATCACTGGAAAATGGCTGGAATTATTATGCCATATATTATACCATCTGCTCTATGCATATAGTCATTAGAGAATCACAGTATTGAGTAAAATTATAACCAAAACATGCATATAGTCATTAGAGAATCACAGTATTGAGTAAAATTATAACCAAAACATGCATATAGTCATTAGAGAATCACAGTATTGAGTAAAATTATAACCAAAACATGCATATAGTCATTAGAGAATCACAGTATTGAGTAAAATTATAACCAAAACATGCATATAGTCATTAGAGAATCACAGTATTGAGTAAAATTATAACCAAAACTAAAACCTGGTTTTTCGACAAAAAACATACCAAAACCGAAATGAAATTTCAAAACCGCACGTCACTACTTTCCTGCTGTTCTACATTTGTAATTGTAGAACATCAGGAACACTGTGATTCTAGGAACAAACTTGTAATTACAGTAATGCCCTAAATAATCAACAGCAGAATTATGGGTATTTTTTTCAGGATTGAAAGCTTTCTGATGAATGGCAACAAGCCATATTTCCGACTAAATCCTGAAAAATTACCCATAATTCAACATCAAATCTTGATTATGCCACAAGCTGGTTGGGAGGGGGTATGGTGTATCACTCGTTCCATGTTAGAGATGGTTTGAAGGGCATCCCCTGGGAAAGTTTTGAAAATTCAATGCACTGAGACAATTTCTCAACATTAATATCTGACTGTCAAATCTTAAAAAAGTTTACCCTCTCCCTGTATATTCAGTCAAATAAGTTGATGTGATGTGACAGGGATGCAGAATTGCAATATTTATTGTATATTATTGGTTTCAATTTTGAAAGATTTAATGTTGGCCAATTGAAAAAAAAAACACCCTGGCCTAATAGCTATGATATGATGTCTTTATATAACAAAGCAGAGATACATGTATGTGTGAGGGAATCAAACTTCATTCTCATGTTTAACTTTGCGAGAATCTATTTTCATTCTCGTACAAATTTTAAGCCCTGTCATATGTGACCCGCCATATCAAATCCAGTCGTAAGTTTACCCTGTGCCAATGCATTCTCTTATATATGCGAGTCGACCATAGGTCGCCTCGCATATATAAGAGAATGCATTGGCCTAACAATTTTTTACAATTTTAATAATTTGTTCTTGTATTCTTTAACAATTTTATAATTTCACCCATACAGAGCCCCAGACAACATGAGCAGACGACACTTCTAAATGCTTCTATATATGTGTGGGGCTCCCTGCAGGGTAATGGATGTTTTTTATTTTATGTCCTAAAAATTGTAAGAAACATTTATTTTAAAAAAATGATAAAAAATTGTTAGGCCAATGCATTCTCTTATATATGCGAGGCGACCTATGGTCGACTCGCATATATAAGAGAATGCATTGGCACAGGGTAAAAAAAATCCCGACTTACGACTGGATTTGATATGGCGGGTCACATATTTTATTGCCTGTCTACTGATCAAATTCAAACTTGAACCCACAGATCAGTAAGTTAAATCTCTTCTCCGTCCCACAGATCAGTAAGTTAAATCTCTTCTCCGTCCCACAGATCAGTAAGTTAAATCTCTTCTCCGTCCCACAGATCAGTAAGTTAAATCTCTTCTCCGTCTTCAGATCAGTAAGTTAAATCTCTTCTCCGTCTTCAGATCAGTAAGTTAAATCTCTTCTCCGTCCCACAGATCAGTAAGTTAAATCTCTTCTCCGTCTTCAGATCAGTAAGTTAAATCTCTTCTCCGTCTTCAGATCAGTAAGTTAAATCTCTTCTCCGTCCCACAGATCAGTAAGTTAAATCTCTTCTCCGTCCCACAGATCAGTAAGTTAAATCTCTTCTCCGTCTTCAGATCAGTAAGTTAAATCTCTTCTCCATCTTCAGATCAGTAAGTTAAATCTCTTCTCCGTATTCAGATCAGTAAGTTAAATCTCTTCTCCGTCTTCAGATCAGTAAGTTAAATCTCTTCTCCGTCTTCAGATCAGTAAGTTAAATCTCTTCTCCGTCTTCAGATCAGTAAGTTAAATCTCTTCTCCGTCTTCAGATCAGTAAGTTAAATCTCTTCTCCGTCTTCAGATCAGTAAGTTAAATCTCTTCTCCGTCCCACAGATCAGTAAGTTAAATCTCTTCTCCGTCTTCAGATCAGTAAGTTAAATCTCTTCTCCGTCTTCAGATCAGTAAGTTAAATCTCTTCTCCGTCTTCAGATCAGTAAGTTAAATCTCTTCTCCGTCTTCAGATCAGTAAGTTAAATCTTCAGATCAGTAAGTTAAATCTCTTCTCCGTCCCACAGATCAGTAAGTTAAATCTCTTCTCCGTCTTCAGATCAGTAAGTTAAATCTCTTCTCTGTCTTCAGATCAGTAAGGTAAATCTCTTCTCCGTCTTCAGATCAGTAAGTTAAATCTCTTCTCCGTCAGTAAGTTAAATCTCTTCTCCGTCTTCAGATCAGTAAGTTAAATCTCTTCTCCGTCCCACAGATCAGTAAGTTAAATCTCTTCTCTGTCTTCAGATCAGTAAGTTAAATCTCTTCTCCGTCTTCAGATCAGTAAGTTAAATCTCTTCTCCGTCTTCAGATGAGTAAGTTAAATCTCTTCTCCGTCTTCAGATCAGTAAGTTAAATCTCTTCTCCGTCAGTAAGTTAAATCTCTTCTCCGTCAGTAAGTTAAATCTCTTCTCCGTCTTTAATTTTAGCTCTGAGAATATGAAAGAGAGGATTGCTAACAGAAGACAGTCAGCACGATCATCTAAACCAGTGACCCTTCCTCATCTCAACAAATCAAACTCCTACAAGGTGAGTGAGTAACCAGTCTAAAGCTTAAAATAAACAGATCTAACATATTGTAGGTAAAGCTTCTTCTTTTTTCTATCTTAACCCTTTGAGTGCCAGGTCCGATTTTTGTATCAACTCATATACCCTGTGCCAATGCATTCTCTTATATATGCGAGTCGACCATAGGTCGCCTCGCATATATAAGAGAATGCATTGGCCTAACACTTTTTCATCATTTTTTATTATTTTTTACAATTTTTTACAATTTTAATAATTTTTTCTTATATTCTTTAACAGACTTATTTTGTAGGTTTAGTGCCAGGGAATCTCACGTTTTTCATGGGCATCAAAATTATTACTATGAATACTTGGTGATAGTTTTGAGTTATAACATGCCCCTAAGGTTTTATCCAGTTTGTTTTTAAATTCGCTATAGCATGCTTAAGCATACCCAAATAAAATTAACCAAAACAAAAAACAAAAAAAATCTAAAAGAAAAAACAAAAATTTAATTTTTTTTAGGGCCGATTTTACAGACTGTAAATTAGGGCCGATGAGATCGGCCCCTGGCACTGAAAGGGTTAAATAGAAATCAGTATTAGCGGATAGCTATCTAATGTCTTCTTCTTCTGTCTAGCAAGATATTAACCAGTCTTTAAAAAGACGACGATAATCCTAACAGATGTACATCTCTAGAAGTGTTCACTAAATTTCATTTCTACAATGACGCAGTATTCCCAACATGATGTAATAAACTATTTCCAAATATGGAGTGCATTCCTGGTGTAGTAAATGTTCTGTGAGAATCGTAGTATTTAGAAATAGTTATAAATATAACAAGATGCGAATGAATAATCTGTCACGAATATTGTTGACTGATAAAAACTCGAAGATGATGTGTCCTATATGAGTAAAATGAGTTATAGATATATTGCCTGTATTTCGTTTTCCATTAATAGTTGAGTTTGGCAATGTGTGGGAAACTTAATTGTCAACACGTCATTGACCTCTGATCTGTGAAGTGATCTGTTATGCCATAAACCAAGGAAATCACGCGCGTGCTTCGCCACTCTCCAATGAAATAGATGGAATCCCATCAATTCAGTAACACTATATAAAGGCTGATGCCGCTCCATGGATTCTGGGATTTTTAGCTGTCAGGCAGCATTTCTGGCTCAGAAAATTAGTTAGCCTTGGAAAAGTGCTAATTAACAGGGCTCATTTGTGGGTCAGTTCACCTTGTGTGTGTCATGGACCCAGTAAATGAAACTGATACCAATAGTCAATTAGCAATAACACATGGATAGCATGCCCCTGATAAATAATAGAGTATTGATTAACTAACGAACAGGTGATATGGTCAAACCTGCTAATAGTGTGTCTGTCATTTACTGAATGAGGTCCCCAGAGGACTAGCATCACCAAGTTCACCCTCTGGGAACCTCATTCTGCTTAGACCTCAACTGCTATGGGAAACCTAGAATCAGATTGAAGTTCCTCAGTTGAAGTTGGTGATGTTCACCCATTATTCACCTTATTATTCACCTCATTAGTCACCTCGATTATGCATTTTATCTTCAGCAAATTAGGGGATATAGAAACTGAACAGAAGGGAAAAAGTAATTATAGATATTTCCCAGAAGATGAGGCCTAAGCAGAATGAGATCCCCAGATGGTGAATTTGGTGATGCTAGTCTGCAGTGTGGTATAGTGTCACTAAATTCACCCTCTGGGGACCTCATTCTGCAAATGACAGGCACACTATTTGCAGGCTTGGTAACTCTATATTGCATTCGTAGGAGATGGGTACTTATAGGGTGATTGGGAGTGACTAATGGACAGGTGATATGGTAACTCTATATAGCAATCATACTCTCGGGTGCCAAATAGTCATACATATACGTTAATTTTTTTTCCTGATGAAATTCGCACCTGACAATCCTTATTTGACCCTGTACATTTATGAATTATCACAATGTCCAATATGAGAACCCGGGGTTCACCTGCCTAATTATTTGATTATTCAATATTAAGTATGAACTGTTCAAAAACAGAAGTATATACTGCAGTTAATGAGTCCATATTTATCTTTATATTCACAAGTGTCTATCTCTAACATTTACAATAAACTATGTACTAGTATAGCAGATATCTGGTACGTAATTTATATGGATGTACTGGTGTACCCTGTACTATTATTGCGACCTGTACTGTTATTAAAATTTATGGAGATTTTCCACCCAGTACTCATGTACATGTACAGTAATGCTCTAAGTAATCGACTTCTTAACCACAGTAGAATTAAGGGTAACTTTTCAGGATTTAGTCGTAAATATGGCTTGTTACCATTCATCGGAAAGCTCTCACTGAGAGCTTTCCGATGAATGGCAACAAGCCATATTTCCGACTAAATCCTGAAAAATTACCCATATTTCTGCTATGGTTAAGGAGTCGATTATTTAGAGCATTACTGTAGGTATATATATATATATCAGATATATGGAGGCATGGAGTGTTCATTGCTTCATATGTGCTTAATTCAGTGAGCATGAACAAATTTCTTATGTATCAGAACGGCACATTGAGATATATCATTCAACTCAGATCAAGCTTGAACATCGGTCCTGATTTTCACCCAGGTCAGGTTTGAACCTGTGGCAAGTCCACCCTAGCTAGCCCAGACTGCGATGATCGTATCCACGACCCAATCACCTCGGGTACAGGGACATCCCTAAAAGTAAGCCCTTTCACCGAGATTTGGGAAGCGTATCAGTCTGAACATGGGTTTGAATATTGACACAGAATGAATCTGTCATTCTATTATTACATATCTATCAACGTAATTCGCATGATCGCACGACGTTCCAGGCGTGTGATAATTCTCAGAATCGCACTAGTGCAATCTGTCGACAGAACTATTTCATTCAGTGTTGTTAGACTGGCTCTCGCCGTTACTATTTTTACTTTTTCAACCCACTTGTCGAAATCGCAATATGCTGATTGGGTTACATTTTTGGAAAATCTGGGAAAACCCAATTAACACCTTTGCGCGGGTCATGTTCACTCGCGGATAGACGGGCTCCCTGTCTGATTGTTGCGTTAACCCTAAAATGCCGTTAAAACTCAATTAAATTCACATTTTCTGTACCGGAGATGTACGATTGTGAGATCTTGTGAGTCAACTTACTATGATACTGAGATATGTAATAAAAATAGAACTTCATGAGTGTCTGGATTTTGACGAATTATCGCACTCGATTTGTTGGCAGAACGCGATACCTCTCGTGCGGGACTGCGTCCCGCACTCGAGGTATCGCTCCGCCAACAAATCTCGTGCGATAATTTCGCCAAAATCCAGACACTCATGCGGTTATATCTATTTATAGTATATTGCATTATATTGAGCGATTACAGTCAATATATACACTCTGATTGGCCAGTGTACCACGTCATCTCCCCCAGGATACCCCACCCCCACCCAGCAGCAACATATGACAGTATAATATTATTGCTTATTTTGCTATATATACATGCCTGAGTTTAGTGTGCCTGTCATTTGCAGAATGAGTTACTCAGAGGGTGAATTTAGTGACTATCCTGCACAGCAGGATAGCATGGCCTTATCTGCTATGGGAGACATATGGGAGACATAGATTGAAGTTCCCAAATGGTGAATATTGTGATGTACACCCATTGGGAACCTCAATTATGCAATGTTTCATCTGCCAATTTGGGGATATAGAGAATCTAAACTAAAAGAGAAATAGAATCTGTGAAGATAGAAATTTGATGATAAAGAAACTCCAGAGAAGATGAGGCCTAAGCAGAATAATGTTCCAAGAGGATGAATTTAGGGTGGATTTTAGAATTTATGTAGGATAGTGTCACTAAATTCACCCTCTGGGGACCTCATTCTGCAAATGACAGGCAAACTAAACTCAGGCTTGGCTATATATAGTCATGAAACGGTGACAAATTAACCTTTCCCAAGTTTTTGCTCAATCATTTCCTCAAGTTTGTCAAAGATGCATAATCCGGATTAACGTTCCCATATTACTATTTCTTTGGCCTCAGGCTGCTTCAGGGGTAAAAAATATTTAGAGTCGAGGAACCACCCATCAAAGTTCAGAGTTATCAGATATTGATTTTTGAAATCTATTATTTAGTGGCCTGGAAAAATGTCAACGAGCCGGCGGTCTCGGACCAAATTACAGATGAAGATGGATAGCTCTAAAATCAAGTGGCATTCGATAACAAAATGTTGATAAATAACAGGTTTTGGGCAATTTTATACTAGAGTTGATGGTGGTTAGTGGCATTATGTTTGGACAATTAGTCGATTCTGATAACTGAAGCAGCATTTTTTTAAATGTTGTTGTTGGAATCTGATGATATGAGGTCATCGAATCGGATTGAGTACCTTTAATTGTTATGAAACTTGACACCATGGGATGATATTTAGTCAAAAACATTTGAACAGAGGGGTTCTTTTTTCGAATACAAATATGTTAACCCTTTCATGACTGGAGCTTCCTGAAATTTTGTGAAAACCCTGTGCTAATTCATTCTGTTATATATGCGAGACTCCTGTAGGGCACCTTGCAGATATAAGAGAATGCAATATATTACCTGCACTGTTTATATTACCTGCACTGTTTATATTACCTGCACTGTTTATATTACCTGCACTGTTTATATTACCTGCACTGTTTACAGTTAATTCCCCCCCCCCCCCCAATATATTACCTGCACTGTTTTTTTCAATGTTGTACATTTCCTTGTCACAATTATATCAAAAAGTTCCCAGGTTTTGTTCTGGTGTAATATGATCTCTATGGGCGTTAGCAAGAGTAGAGATTCATGACATGATCTAGGACCACCAGCCAAGCATAAACCCTTAATGTAGCCCAATTGCACTGCAGGGGTATCCCACCTCTGTCGGACTTCTTTCGTGAAGTTATCCCCCCTTTTTCGACTTAGAAAATTTTCGCAACATGCATAATTTTGTCCGAGCTTTTATTCCTACATTCTAAGGTCAATTTTTTAAAAACTTGGCACAGATATTTGGGAACCTGTGCACCTGCGATTATGACGTCTGTCCGATTTTGTGTCTGTGGAGTTAGTCCCCTTTTTCGACTTAGAACATTTTCGCAATATGCATAATTTTGTCCGAGCTTTTATTCCTACATTTTTTGGTCAATAGGTTTAAGATTAGGGTTGTTCACCTGCAATGGGAACTGTTATTTTATTATTTTAACTAAATGTTTACCGACATGTGAAATATCTTACTATTTTAAAAATACGGGGGGGGGGGGGGGGGGGGCATCCTTAGTCCCATTGGGGCTGTGAGTCACACCTCTAGTTTGCAAAAATTATTATTTACCAATGTCTTCTTTTGAATAACACAACTGTAGTTTCTTGCTACATTGTATGTCAACGTGTTGATTTATATTGTGCTTTACAAAAGAACTGTTCCGTGTTTACATTGTACAGGTGTTCCAAATATTTATATGTCTCGATGAGGTCTCCTCTAAACCTTCTATATTTAACAGACATCCGGTTGAACTTTATTATTTTAAACTGCTCTATGTATTTAAGTTTTCTCAGTTGCTCTTCGTTGTATTAGCTCCAAAGAAACACACTGATATAAATTGAGATGAGGAGACCAGGTCGTATTACAATATTCATTCAATATTACAATAGTTACATATAAGCTCCTGAATGTATCTGAATTGAGGTTGGTAAATGTCCTGTTTATATATCCTATATCCTATACACTTTGTTGCAGACTGATTTTATGTGGATATCAATCTTCAGTTTTGGGTCTACATGTACATAAATGCCTAAATTTCTTTCACATGATCTGGTCTATATCGGCGTTTTCTCTGGCACATTGGTCATAAAATAGGTGTTTTTCAGGTTATGTCTGAGATGGATAATTAGCATTGTCTAATAAGTTTTTGTATGCATTAGGGGTAACATGCCTAATTACTTATTTACACTAATGATCGGTGACGGTTAGCATAATAATCGACTTATCACCACAAACCTTGAGTTGTTAGTGAGAGATGGACTGGTGAACATTTCACTGCATGGTTTGGGGCAACAGTAATTGTTATTGTACAGTAATGCTCTAAGTAATCGACTCCTTAACCACAGCAGAATTATTGGTAATTTTTCAGGATTTAGTCGGAAATATGGCTTATTGCCATTCATCGGAAAGCTCTCAGTGAGAGCTTTCCGATGAATGGCAACAAGCCATATTTCCGACTAAATCCTGAAAAATTACCAATAATATGGCTTGTTGCCATTCATCGGAAAGCTCTCGGTGAGAGCTTTCCGATGAATGGCAACAAGCCATATTTCCGACTAAATCCTGAAAAATTAACCATAATTCTGCTGTGGTTAAGGAGTCGTTTACTTGGAGCATTACTGTATGTGTGAGGGTAAACATGCCTAATTACTTATTTACACTTTTCTGCTGTCATTGGGTTTGGTACATATAACAGAGCTAATCACTTTACACTTATTGCAGTCATTGTGGACGGTATATAGGTATTACTATTGTCAGATTAACACAAGTGTATCACTCATGGTTCACATATATTGAGTTGGATTAGGTATATCATGGCTAGCCGGCAATATTTCTGCTGTTTGATGACCTCAATAAAGTCAGTCTTGTTTATTTTGTGAATGTTTCTGTGTTTTACGTGTACTTCTACTAGGAATTATTAACTAGTTAGTTTTGTTAATTTAAGGTAAAATTAATTTCAACATTCACTCAGAGTGTAATTGGAGAAATAGTGAAAAAACTACTTGCAAAAAATTAAATTAAATTTTCAAAAGGTACATATATTTGTTTTATTTTGGTTGTATTGTTGTCATCTATATCTTTACACATTTTCAAAATGTTCGGTTATCAGATATACATAAAGTTTTATATCACGACAATGTGATATCTTAATGTTATTGAATTGGAAGTCTGAACTGCTAATGGGTCTGTTAACCCTTTACCCAACAGAAGGGCCCTGTGCCAATGCATTCTCTTATATATGCGAGTCGACCATAGGTCGCCTCGCATATATAAGAGAATGCATTGGCTTAACACATTAAAAATTATTAAATTGTTAAAGAATGTAAGAAAAAATGGTAAAAAGTGTTAAAAAATGATTTTTTTTAGGCCAATGCATTCTCTTATATATGCGAGGCGACCTATGGTCGACTCGCATATATAAGAGAATGCATTGGCACAGGGCATAACTGTTACTATCACAATGTGGTCAAGGAGCCGGTTCCAATGATATCCATATGTGTATGGTTCTATTGAGACAGACCGAAGATATTTTAGGCTGTTGAAGCTTTATTTGGCCGGTTTTGGCCGGTTTGTTGGGTAAAGGGTTAAATCTCACTTCGTGCATGTTTGTATAAAAAAATATTTATGTTCTTCAGAATATCATATGCCTATATATAGGGACAAGAGGGGAACTCAGAGGATGAGCTTGTTCATTGACAACAAACACTGTGGTTCAGATTCAAATGGGCTGTTTATTATTATAAACATAAACAACCAATAATCAACTTAACCCTTTACCCAACAAACCGGCCAAATAAAGCTTCAACAGCCTAAAATATCTTCGGTCTGTCTCAATAGAACCATACAAATATGGATATCATTGGAACCGGCTCCTTGACCACATTGTGATAGTTACAGTTATGCCCTGTGCCAATGCATTCTCTTATATATGCGAGTCGACCATAGGTCGCCTCGCATATATAAGAGAATGCATTGGCCTAAAAACACTTTTTACCATTTTTTCTTACATTCTTTAACAATTTTATAATTTTTAATGTGTTAAGCCAATGCATTCTCTTATATATGCGAGGCGACCTATGGTCGACTCGCATATATAAGAGAATGCATTGGCACAGGGCCGTTCTGTTGGGTAAAGGGTTAAACAAAATATATTGTCAAGAAGGTGGAGGCCAATATGCTCCATAAACATACTAGCATCAATAACCTAGCTATTGCCTTAGTAATAATGGTAACATATATGTAGCCATAATAAAACGTTGTGAACTTCAAGAGACTGATTATAGTGTGAGATGAAACATAAATCTCAAGCTGCTAACATAATATTGGGGTGGGAGGGTGTTAAAATGAATCCTGATAATCAAAGAAATATGGGAATTATGTTTGCACAAAACAATAAATTTTTTATATTCCCAAGTAAAATGGAGTAATAATAGACTGCGCATGTCCGTACATAAAACGTCATGCCGTAAAAGGAGAACCACCCATTCTATATTTGGTTCGATTGCTTAGAAAATAAAATGGATTATTTCATAATCAAGGTTATATCACAATTATATCCTACCCATTAAAAATCCCCCCCCCCCACTTTGAAATATTAACCCTTTCTATACAAAATACTCATTGACGAGTAGTTCCCTTAGGAAATGGTCCGATAATAAGTTCAACAAGTGATTGATTGAACTTATTATCTGAACATTTCCCACCAATTAATAGAAATCCTTCAGCCCTTGTATTATCTGTTAGTCGGTCTGTCATCTGCTTTTATTACCTGAACATCCCTACAAATGAACAATAGACCATTCCAATTCAGCCTTTTATTTCACATGTTAGCTAACCATAGCATGTAATTTGCTTGAGAGACAAATTGTAATAGTCCTGTTAGAAAACAATGTCAAAATTTGTTTAGTCACCCTGTTGGATAACGCCTTAATTCCACTATTGAAATTCCACCCATACCCTCACAAGCCTTGAAATAGTGTGTCTGTCATTTGCAGAATGAGGTTCCCAGAGGGTTAATTTAGTGATGCTACCCCGCATAGCGGGCTAGCATCACCAAATTCACCCTCTGGGGACCTCATTCTGCTTACAGCTCATTCTGCAAATGACAGACACCCTATTTCAAGGCTTGTACCCTCATTAACACCTTCTATATTAACCCTTCCAAGACTGGAGCTTCCTGAAAATTTGTGAAAACCCTGTGCCAATGCATTCTTTTATAAATGCGAGTCTCACATAGGCAACCTCGCATATATAAGAGAATACATTGGCCTAACAATATTTACCTTGACCTTGTAAGCCAGTGTATATTCTCTTATATTTGTGAGGCTCCCTATGGGAGATTCACATATATAACATAATGAACTGTCACATTATCTTTAATGCTGCACCATCGCATTACCCCATCATGAAAGGGCTAAATTCTCAATTTGATGAGTATAGTTCCCTCAGGAAATGTTCAGATAATAAGTTCAACAAAGGACCATAGTTATTATCTGACATTTCCCTCCAATAAATAAGACTCATTCTGCACTTTTATTATCTGACTTCTGGTTATTTTTCCTGAAAACCCCTCCAGATGAATAATAGACCATTCCAATGTATACATTTAGAACTGAGTGGAAGAATCTATTTAGTATAGAAAGTGTTAATCAAGGATGCTTATATATTGTCCTAATCAACAAACGATTTAAATTAGAAACTCCTTGTGTCGTTATTTGTACCATTTAGGGAACAACGTTTGTCTATTTAGTTAAAGACATGTTACAATTTTGTCTTACATAGTTCGACAATCATGTTGTCCACATCTGGGTACCTGCCCACATCACATGATGTCTCGACACTTCACAAGGTCAAGGTCGTCTTCTTAGCATGACACGCTCATGAAGATCCTCAGAAGCATTGTCGCTTCCTTTGGATTTGTGAGGTTCAGTGAAGGGCTTTCTGTAGTCTGTTGCTCTATCTCTGGACACAGGATATTTGCAGTATTTCATGCAGTCAATAAGACTGTTGCTCTCTATGGATGTCAATAACACTGTTGCTCTTTGCATATGGCAACTTACTGCAATGCTGTATACAATAGGTTAATATGAACTTTCTCGCTCTGGAGACTGGATCTGTAAAAGTTAATGCAGTGCTTTCTGTAGTATTCTATGGATGTCGATAACACTGTTGCTCTTTCTGGATATATGAAACTTACCTCTCTCTGGATACTGGATATGAGCAACATAGTTCGCTGCTTTCTGTAGTCAATAACATATTACAACACTGTTGCTAATCGCGCTGGACACTGGATATGTTCAACATGCGGTGCTAGATTTCTGAAATCAACAACACTGTAGCTCTCTTTGGATATGAGCAATCTGGTGCAGTGTTTTCTGTTAATAACAACGTAGCTCTTTCTGGATGTCAACAACACTGTAGCTCTATTTGGATATGTCAGCGGAGGACATTCTTTATGCTTATTACAAAAGTTTGTCAGACGAAAGCATCGCGAGGAAGGAGAGCCGACGTGTCGTATGTAGTGGCAAGTCACACGTGTCTTCCTGCAGCGGTGACCCAATCAGTGGCAAGGTGAGGAAATCGTCTGATGCTCGTTTGTTATTGTCTCAGTTTTCCATTAACCATTTAATGACGGGAGCTATAAGGCACAAAACTGCCATGGGTGTTTAACCTTTCATGATGGGAGCTGCTACGCTGATGAAACATTAAAGGTCCACTTAATTTTCGAACCCCCAGATAACATATATAAAATATGTACCATATTATATACCATTTGAAAGAGGAAGCTCCAAAACATTGTATTATCAACTTATCCAGTGTAATAAACTGTGAATATGTTGTTTTTGATGAGTTACCAATGTGTTTTTGTCATCTAGATTGTAGTCAAAAGTGTATTATTTTCAATGGAGGGGGAATAACTCTATATCGTAAAGATAGAGTTATTCCCCTTCCATTGAAAATTCATCTTTAGTTTGAATTCTGTTACAATCTGGGAGCCAAAACGGGGGTAATCTTTCTATGATTTCTATTTCTCTATGGGCATCTTCTGAGACACAGATGTTTCAAATGGTATAGTATTTTAATCATATTTTATTGTATAGATTATTATTAAAACTGTATATCAAGTCACTCTAAAAAATATAAATCAGTGACTCGAAAATTAAGTCAGCCTTTAAAGATACTGTGCCATTGCATTCTCTTATATATGTGAGTCTCCCATAGGTCAAGGTCAAGGTAAATATCTATAGGCCAATGTATTCTCTTATATATGCGAGGCTCACTATGGGAGACTCGCATATATAAAAGAATGCATTGGCACAGGGTTTTCTCAAAATTTTAGGAAGCTCCAGTCATGGAAGTGTTAACCCTTTTTGTGTGATTTTTCTGTGTTACTAATAGCTATTTCTGTGGTTTGTACTGCTTTTTCTCTTGTACTTTGAATTTAGGCCTGAAATTTTGTCATTACAATTTCAGCCTGTCAGTTCATACATTTTGCCTGTCCACAAAATAACCAGTATTCTAGAAAGTGTCATTATTCTTCGAAGAAACTTAAAGGCACATATGGACTTTGTTGTAGGTTATAATTTAGAACTAAAAATTTCCTCAAGAATATACTAATAGTATAGTACGACAGAATGAATGCGATAGTATCCATAAAACACACTTTGTGTGAACCAAGAATGTGTCGATATACTTTTGTTTATATAAGGAGTGAGCAATAAGCTAAAAACGCAACAGAGTGACGATTTTTTAGGCAATAGATTCACGGTGAACCATTCAACACAAAATGTTGAGTGGCGAGGATTATTGAGTGTTGTACCGGTATGTTGTAAACAGTTTTGTGGTGGCAGTTTTAACCAAAGATTACCTTTTTGGGTTTCCCCAATGTTGAGTGTTTTGCCTATTGCATAGTCTTTATGTACTGTACTGGAACAGAATTTGGCTTTTGTTTATATATTAACTTAACACAGCAAACAAACTTGACAATAACATACTATTTTCACGATATTTATGATTGGTATAAGAACAAAGTCTGTCTATAATATAATATTCTTTCTGTTAATGGCGGTTTTAACGGGTGTGACTATTTTAACAGCAATAACCACTATGAAGGCCATCGATGCCTGTAAGAATTTACATAGATAACTAGTTGCTTTTGGCATTTCTGTGATTGATCATCAACTATATTAGGGTCTGTCACTACGGCAGGTACAAAAGCATTTCAGCCTGTCATGTTAAAACTTTTCAGCCTGATTACTTCAGTGTTATTTTTTTACCCTGTGCCAATGCATTCTCTTATAAGAGAATGCATTGGCTTAACAATTTTTTACAATTTTAATAATTTTTTTTTGTATTCTTTAACAATTTTATAATTTTACCCATGCAGAGCCCAAGACAAACATGAGCAGACGACACTCTTCTATATGCTTCTATATATGTGTGGGGCTCCCTGCAGGGTAAAGAATGTTTTTTATTTTATGTCCTAAAAATTGTAAGAAACATTTATTTAAAAAAAATTATACAAAATTGTTAGGCCAATGCATTCTCTTATATATGCGAGGCGACCTATGGTCGACTCGCATATATAAGAGAATGCATTGGCACAGGGTAAATAACGCTGATAGGCTAGTTATTTTAAGGTTTGGTTCTATAACTAATTTACCCTGTTGCCCGTGTGAGATTGTGTGATAAATAATTTACTCGCGATGTCTTGCACTCTGTCATCTTATTAAAAATTCACTAAATTGATCCGTGATGTGAACAGGCCTGAGAATAACGTGCCGGACATTTGCAGAATGAGGTCCCCAGAGGGTGAATTTACTGATGCTACCCCGCAAACCATGCTAGCATCACTAAATTCTCCCTCTGGAGACCTCATTATCAGGGGTGGCACCAGAAAATCCCCGACAGAGGAGCTGTGCTCCCCGACAGGGGGGCTACACTAAATTACACCTTATTGCCTGTTGGTATGTGAAATGAGGGCACATAGTGTGTGTGGCGAACCAATGAACAAAACCATATTGAAATAATTATAGTAAATTAATGCCTTGCTTCTTATATATCTGAACGTAACACGTGACACATGATGGTTCCGGGTCGGGCCAAAATGCGAGGGAGTCGTCATAAAGTTTAGCAATACATCAGCCATAATTAGCAGATGAGATAACTCGAAGATTAAAACCCATGAATTGTTGTGAAAATTCCTATATTCTAGGGGGGCCACTTGTCTTCTGTGTCAGTTCTAAATTCTAATTTCTAATTTCATTAGTTGCAATTAAGTGCCAGCATGGTGTTTCACTCAAAATCACTGTCGGGGATATAGCTAACATGTGGCCTTACTGTAGGTACGCAATGGTTCTATAGACCAATGTGACCATTGTAACGAATGCCAGAGTAGCCAGCAATGATAAAGCACACATGTTTCAATAGATTTTTATTACCACTAAAATGCTGATGGTGTAACAATACAGGGGAATACCCCCGGATTAAATGGGAACATGTGCCATGAATATTTTGTGTGGGATATATTCCGCTGTATGTTCTCTCTCTGACACTTTCCCACACTGACAGTCTGTATATGATTACTTCATCTTATACACACAACCGACTTACATATAGAAAATCCCCGACAAGTCCTCCCCGACGAGGGGGCTAGAGCTCCCCGACAAGGGGGCTGTGCCCCCCACTGGCGCCACCCCTGCTCATTCTGCTTCAGCCTCATCTTCTCTAGAAAGTATCTTTATTATCAAATTAGTTTAAACTTCTTCGTGAAAGATTCTTTTTTAGTTTAGTTTTGTTTCTCTATTTCCCAAAATTGGCAGACGACACCTTGCATAATTGTCTTAGTTGAGGTTCCCAATGGGTGCGCATCACAATTTTCACCATCTTGGAACCTCAATCTGAGTCTAGGTCTCCCATAGCCGATAAGGCCATGCAGCATGCAGAGGATGAATTTAGTGATGCTAGCCCTGTGAGGGATAGCGTCGCTAAACTCACCATTCAGGGACCTCATTCTGCCAATGTCTGCACCTTATTATCAGTCCTCGATGGGAAACGCAATTACTGGAGCATTCTCAGGTAAGAATGCAATCTAGCTATCTGTAGTATGAGTCAATCCCCCCTCCCCCAAATAAACTATATTACCCCTGCAAACTTAATAAAACAATTTTTTTAAATTAAGAGTTTTTAAAAACTAATGCCCTTATAACATCCGCCTGGGTACGGTACCCAGAGGTGATTTCACATTGTGTTATCTCTATGTTGGTTAACTGAGAACACATGTGACAATAATCACCTTTGTTCTTACCAAATGTTTCCTTTCCGATAGTTCAGGGGGACAAGAGGAATGATCTTTTTGCGCCCTTCTGTCCGTATTCCGGATTTGGGTATCTTAACTGTGAAATAAATTCCTCCTACAGTTTGTATCCTATTTACCTAAAACTTCAGGATATTGTTACTGACACATTGAAGTTATGCAACAGGTATTGTGTTGACGGAAAATGTTTTTTTATTTTAGAGATTTTGACCCTTTATCGACTTTATCGAACATTTTGGGTGAATATGCACTTCCTGTTCCTAACATTTTGGGTGAATATGCACTTCCTATTCCTCAAATTTAAATCAACTCCTCTTTCAGTTTGTATCCAATCTGTCGGCAATTTCCATAGTTTGTGTCTTGGCTAGTTTAGTCAGGGGGGGATTTTTTCCGGGCACGTATGCCGGGGTGGGTGGGTAATCGATGGGACCAACAAACAATTTTTTCCGCAACTCAAAATGTATTTTCCTGCAAGTTTTTTTACTGTTGCAATGAGTTTGGCTTAAAACACCTTAGAATAAGAGAAATAATGTAATTCTAACTGCTAAACTGACTGCAGGCAGCTATCGTGTTGTATTTTGTTGCAAATTTTGAAATCCAAGATGGCCGCTGGCAGCCATGTTTTTTGGCCGAATGACCCCAAAATGACTCGTTCCTATTTACATGTCAATGTTAACATCCATGACAAATAGTATGCACAGACATTTATATACAGCTGTTTACAGTGAATCCCCCCCGCAAATCTCTGTTTTAGTGTTAAAAGGGGGGGTAGGTGTCCAAAATGGTCGGAAAAAACTGCCGAAATTTTTTGGATGCGGGGTGGGTGGGTCCCAACAAGGGTCGAAAGGTAATCAACATACATGCCTGAATTAATTCGGAAATGTTCAGTTTGTATCCTAACTGTCGGTGATTTCCATAGTTTGTGTCTTGGCTAGTTTAGTGAGAAAATAATTTAGAAAATAGTGCTTGATTATTGGAACTGAGTGTCGACTTGGATTCAAATATGTGATTTTTTTTATTTGTGCAGATTAACATTAGATCTGTCAATACAAAAGGTAGGTTTTTTATCGATAAATATGCATTTGAAATATAAAGTATATTTTCTCCTGTAGAAAAGTGGTACCCAGATGCTGGTGGTGGTACACAGGTGCTGGTGGTGGTACCCAGGTGCTGGTGTTGACCATGATTTTTTTGCTCTTTTTTCAAAGTTTTGGAACAGTTTATCCTAGAATTGTGTACCATATTTGGAAAATATAGCTTTTTCTTGATCGATTGGCCATAGATTGAGGGATCGATTGGCCATAGATTGAGGGATCGATTGGCCATAGATTGAGGGATCGATTGGCCATAGATTGAGGGATCGATTGGCCATAGATTGAGGGATCAATTGGCCATAGATTGAGGCGTTTGTGAATTATGGCTATTAGAAGTGAGGAGGTATTCGATTCTCTTTAGTTTAGAAAGGGTTAACCCTTTACCCAACAAAACGGCCAAAACCGGCCAAATAAAGCTTCAACAGCCTAAAATATCTTCGGTCTGTCTCAATAGAACCATACAAATATGGATATCATTGGAACCGGCTCCTTGACCACATTGTGATAGTTACAGTTATGCCCTGTGCCAATGCATTCTCTTATATATGGGAGTCGCCTCGCATATATAAGAGAATGCATTGGCCTAAAAAAAATCTTTTTTTAACACTTTTTACCATTTATTCTTACATTCTTTAACAATTTTATAATTTTTAATGTGTTAAGCCAATGCATTCTCTTATATATGCGAGGCGACCTATGGTCGACTCGCATATATAAGAGAATGCATTGGCACAGGGCCATTCTGTCGGTTAAAGGGTTAAAGTGGCGCACTCGGTTTAAATTTATATACTTTTTAATTGATATTTTTACCCCTGTGATAATAATTCATAATTAAAAACAAAAAGAATGTATGTAATCCTGTGTATAATATCACATAGACAGACATTGTTAACCTAATTAAACCATTTCTACAGATGCCTCATCTGACAACCATAATAAAGCTCATCCCACTTGTGAATATGTATGGTAATCTCCATTCTGTTCTTAATCCCAAGACAGTCTCCAAAAATAGCTTCACTGTAACCATGTACATATATATTGGACTACATGTACATGCTGCATTGGCTATAATATTAATTTTTAAGCTCCTTACCTGGACTTGTGTCCTGATAATCTGTGTTAATCTTAATATAATCCACTAATCTCTATGGATTTGTGACTTTTATCTATGTTGTCGTCCAAACGTAGTGATTTGGTTTGTGTATGTCGTGTTGGATTGTGGGATATGTGGATGTGTATCGGCTCTGTTCCATCTCATGTTCACGAGAATCTGGATTCTTATATTTCTGTGATGTAATTTGACTTAAACAATGGATCAATATAACCATTATCATTCAAGGAAGGCTTCAGTAAGTAACTAAAGCCACATATTCTTTGACACAAACACTACTATGTTAACTTGATTTTACAAACCTTTACATTAGGCTAGAGAAAAAAAATACATGTACTAGTATATATGCCCAATTCGGATAATTTTCCAAAGTGTTTAGATCTGAAATTCAGTAGTTCAAAATAATGTATGAGTTTCATACTGGAGATAGGTGGATACCATGTACAGTGGTGTGGGTTCATTTAAGAAATGGATATAGTTTGAGAGTGTTTTATTGAACAGTATTGTGCTGTGGCTGTGGGCACATTGTATGAAGCATTTTACACTAAATGTGCTCCGATGGCCACAGTGACATACCCCTCAATAAAACACACACACGCTCAAACTAAATTCCCTGTTTTTCCATCCCTAACTCAAATTTAGCTATATATCTCCAGTTCTCTTAAAACCATTATTTCAATCTCTTCCAGTCTGATCGATACCCCTCTCTCACTTATTGGGGAAGGGGGCATGTCGCCAAAGAGGAGAAGACTTCATATAAGCCCTCTGGCTTGTTGTCTGATCCTCGTTTCCATACACTAACTCTTCTATTTTGTTTATATGTGTCATCTGTATATTATGTTATTTTATTGATGGAAATAAAAATATGTTTACACTAAACTACATTCATTATGACCACAGCGACATACCTCTCAATAAAACACACTCAAAACTACATTCATTTCTAATATTTATATTTTCTTTATTAATGTATGTAAACTCAGCTGGGTATATTACAACATGCAGCACTACAAGTTGGCCCAATATTCTACCTGTGTGTTATCGAGCGACTAGTAATTACCTATAACCATGCACTGTGAAAGCGATCGACTAGTAATTACCTATAAACACGCCCAGTTATTCTAAAAGACCGCGTTTAGTCATTAAGGTCAATATCGGTTCTTATTATTGTGTGTTTTATTGGGATATGAAACACATGACCCAATCCACAGTTGACCAATCATGGAGCAGGATTTAGTGTAACACACACACATGGGTATGTAAATATTATGAAATTAACCCTATGTGTGGTCTTTCCTCCACCAATAAAACTGACAATATCGTGATACGGCCTGACGGCTGAATTGACACTGAAGACCAAGAATCAGCAAACCAATAAGCCTGCAAATAGTCACAGTGTGTCTGTCTTTTGTAGAATGAGGTCCTGTCACGGAAGGGTTAAATTTCACTCTATTTCTTGAATAGAGTTATCTCCCATGTCACGAAATATCACCTGTGATGGGGTCCAACTTTTTTACATCTAAAGTCTGATTTCAGAGATGTATTTCCAAAAAAGGTTGTGTCTAATTTCAACACATACTTTAATAAGGAAATATATCTCTTGAAGTTGATTATAAACAATATTTATTCCTTTGGTCATTTGAAATTTAGAAATTCTTTGCAGATAACATCTATTAATCTGAGGACCATTGTGGAAATAAGTCTTCCCATTTATGGGTCAGACTTTTCAATGTTATCCTCAGTGCGATGGGTGAGTCTTATTACACTTCTTTAAAAAATCAATATATTTTATTAAATAAATTCTAATGAACGAAACTGAAATTAACCATTCATATTAACGTTTGACACTGTTTAGATATTTTCTCTTATGTTTTTAAATCTACTGTATACAATCTAACCTGTAATATCTTATGGTCCATTTAAACTGTAGGACCTTTTTATACGCCCTTTTGAAAAAAAGGCCGTATTATAGTATTGGTTCTTATCCGTCCGGGCGTCCGGGCGTCCGTCCGTCCGTTAACCTGTTGTCCGGATGATAACTTTAGTTAGAGTGAATCAAAATTAGTAAAATTTGGTATGTGGGTTTATTAGCCGAAAAGTAAGTTCAAGTTCGAATTTGGGTTCCGCCCGCCAATTTTCACCGGAGTTATGCCCCTTATTTAACGTTTTTTGACTTGGAAAATCCTTGAAATTTGTTGTCCGGATGATAACTTTAGTATAGTTTATCGGAATGAATCCAAATTTGGTATATTACTTTCTCCCACCAAAACACAGGTCAAGTTCGAACTTGGGTTCTGTCCGACCATTTTTGGCAGAGTTATGCCCCTTTTTCGACTCAGAAAATTCAGTTTTTCTTATGTTTTTGGTTTCCGGATGATGACTCGATTTTGGAATGTTTTAATCCGATAATTTTTGCGAGAGTTATGGCCCCTTTTTTGACGTAATTTGACTTAGAAAATCCCTGAAATTTGTTGTCCGGATGATAACTTTAGTTAGAGTGAACCGATTTCAATCAAGTTTGGTATGTGGGTTTATTAGGAGAAAAGACAGCTCAAGTTCGAATTTGGGTTCCGTCCGCCAATTTTCACCGGAGTTATGCCCCTTATTTGACGTAATTTGACTTAGAAAATCCCTGAAATTTGTTGTCCGGATGATAACTTTACTAGAGCTTATTGGATTCAATGATAATTTGGTATATTACTTTCTCCCACCAAAACACAGGTCAAGTTCAAATTTGAGTTCCGTCCGCCAATTTTTACCAGAGTTATGCCCCTTTTTTTACCAGTTTCCGCCGACCCAAGAGAGGGCGTATATTGCACGCCCAGCGTAGCTCTTGTTGTAATATGTTTTTACATCGCACCAAATAAATCTATCTGTTTGTCATTTGCAGAATGATGTCCCCAGAGGGTGAATTTAGTGACAATATCCCACATGACAGGCTAGCATCACCAAATTCACCCTCTGGGAACCTCATTCTGTTGAGGCCTTAACGGCTATGGGAAACCAAGGATCCGATTGAAGTTCCCCAGTTGAAGTTGGTGATGTTCATCCATCAGTCACTTCGATCGATTATGCATTTTATCTTCTGCAATTAGGGGATATAGAATCTTCCCAGAAGGGAAAAAGTTACTAAAAACAATGTTAATTTGAGACTATAGATACTTTCCAGAAGATGTGTCCCCAGAATGAGGTCCCCGGAGGGTGAATTTGATGATGCTAGCCAACTGTGTGGGATAGCGTCACTAAATTCACCCTCTGGGGACCTCATTCTGCAAATGACAAACACCACTATTTTCAAGCTTGTGACCAACGATTTCATCATTTCCTAGTATCCATGAGAAGGTCACGGACATTTGTTTTTGTTTTTTTGCCCCCTGCATGGATTTATCAACCTTGTTTCATATTGATCTGGTAGTTTATATAAATGTACTTTACCAAGTATATAAAATGTTATACAAAAATAGAAAAACCTGTCACTTCAATCGTGTGTTGTGTCAATAAATTTAAAGCCTCCTGTAGCTGTTTATTAGCTTCATTCGAGGTCTGTGTATTATAAAGGTGGTGGTTGGTGGGGGGCAGGGGATATCATGAATCTATCGTCGTTTGTTGAACGTATGGTCGGAATTTTTTTTAAGGGAACTATATATACATGTATGTACATGTCAATGTATACACTTCTCCATCTTTTTTGTGCAAGGGAGAAGCAACTTCTCTCTGTTATTCTATTCTGATGGGGGAGGGGAGACTCGGGCTGGGGATATCATGAATTTGGAGTTACTAGAGCAGAAGGATTTCTATTCATTGCATGGTGAGGAAATGTTCCGATAATTAGTTCAACAAATGACCATAAGAAAATTTATTATCTGAACATTTCCTAAGGGAACTACACGTCCATGGGTATTTAGTCAATGAATATTTAGGAAAGAAAGGGTTGAAGATGATTTGTGTGTTGTGTGATTTATATGACTCATGCGGTCTTCCTCCACCAATATTATAAATCTGACAATGTTATGATATCACACAGCGTCTAAATCAATGCTTATAGCCCCAACAATCAACCATTTCATCATTCCCTAGTACCCATGAGAAGGTCATGGCCATTTGTTTTTGTTTTTTTGCCCCCTGCACGGATTTATCAACCTTGTTTCTCAGAGATCTGATAGTTTATATAAATGTGCTTTACCAAGAAAATATAACGTCATACAAAATAGCAAAACCTGTCACTTCAATTGTAAGTTGTGTCAATAAATTTAATCCCAGGTACAAATGCTATCTGTTTAACTTACCCACCGCAGTCAGTTACCCCTTGTGTTCTATTGACTGTAAAATTTTCGCAGTCAATTTCAAAAAGCTTCTTTTGCAACTGAAGTCCCTTTTGTTTCATTCTGGTGTTAGCTTCCTGGTTGTATCTGCATTCAGTTGCCTAGTATTATTATGAAATTAACCCTTTCAGTGCCAGGGGCCGATCTCATCGGCCCTAATTTACGGTCTGTAAAAAATTGTAAAAAATAATAACAAATGATGAAAAATTGTTAGGCCAATGCATTCTCTTATATATGCGAGGCGACCTATGGTCGACTCGCATATATAAGAGAATGCATTGGCACAGGGTATATGGGTTGATACAAAAATCGGACCTGGCACTGAAAGGGTTAACCCTCTGTGCTGGTTTTTAACGACCCGTGAAACTGACATTCCTATAGTGGCTGAACTCTAACTCCCAAGCAGACAACCATTTGATCATTCCCTGGTATCTATGAAAAGAGCAATGAGTATGTCAGTCTGTGCATCTATGTATGCATCCGACTTACCTTTCCCCAAGCGTAACTTGAGTGCATAAGACATTTCTGCCACTGGTGGCCGTGGGGTTGGGGGGGGGGGAGTATCCCATTGGGACAGCCCACCTCTAATTTCTCTAATTTCCAATGACATTCAGATATTTAATATAAGCAGATGGTAGGCTGAGAAGCACCCAATGGATTCCCATTTATTCATTTGTTGGGAAACTCAGATTAGTTCAGAAGATTCTAGCCAGTGAGTAGTTACTTAGTTCCCATTTCCAGATTATTTTTAGTCGAGTTTTTCAAAAACTCGACTTATGGTTTGACGAGGGACGGGCGGCGGGCGGGCGGACCTAAAGAATGCCTTCTAACTTTGACATTTGTGAACGGATTCAAAACAATTTTGGTATGTGAGTTGCTCCCAATGACTATTTACTGCCTGTAGAAAATGGGTCACGTCCGAAATTTTTGACAAGAGTTATCCATCTTTGATGACTTTTTTGCAATTTTATCACCTGTTATATAGCGCGATAACTCAATCAAATAATAACTGATTACAACCATATTTGATATATGAGTCTCTTGCAACAATATCTCAGACAAGTTCGAAAACCATGTTTGTCCGAATTTTTCCCCGGAGTTATGGGCCTTAGTTTGTCTATTTTTAGCATTTTTTTTTCACCGCTAGCACGATAACTCAATTAAATATTAACTGATTCAAACCATATTTGGTATATTAGTCTCTTGCAACAATATCTTGGACGAGTTCGAAAAACCAGGTTTGTCCGAATTTTTGGGCCTTGTGTGGGCCTTATTGCCAAGTTATTGGCAGAATTGATTTTCGACTGCCAATAAACTCGACATAGCATCTTAGATGTGTACCCCTTGTTTTGATATTTTAAGATGCATTGAGGGTTCCAGGCCGATTTTTCTGACATCTATATTACTGTTATTTAGATTCTAGTGTATAAAATAAAATGTTTGGATCATGCAATAAGTGCTACAGGGAAGTTGCTTTTTGTTTGATATTTTTTCGATGTTTTAGAGGGACACCAAAAATTATTTAGTTAATTCTCAATAACAATATGATTTTAATTCTCAATAACAATATGATTTTAATTCTCAATAACAATATGATTTTAATTCTCAATAACAATATGATTTTAATTCTCAATAACAATATGATTTTGTTTGTTATGTTTAGTTCTAGTTCATATGTCATATTTGTTTTTTTCAACATTTTAAAAACAGAACAAAGCAGAAAATAACGTTAGATCAGATTTGAAATGTTGTTGTTGTAAATGGAGGTCTGGAACCCTGAATGCTTTTTAAAGTTTTTGAGTATGGGGGGGGGGGGGGGGAAATGGGTTGAAGATTACACCTTGGTGGAATCTATCAAACGAAATGAGCTTAATGCAATGCCCTACTCTGTGTTCACCTTACCCTCTGTTTCTGTCTTGTTAATAATGCTCTGTTAGAAATAGAAATCTTCAAATCAATCATCTGATTTTATTCTCGTTGATTCTCGTCTGAGAAAGTGGAAGGAAAAAAATGTAAGCTGTCTGAACATGGCTGTATGATCGTTTTACCCTGAGAGATATTTAACGTAAGCTGTCTGAACATGGCTGTATGATCGCTTTCCCTTGAGAGATATTTTTGTTCCGTATTACATTATTGATAAGGCCATGATTTGCGGATCCGCCAGCACGAAAATTCATGTTTTTTATAACAAATCATATTGTTAATTTCCTGTTATTTTCATGCATGAATTTAGTGTGTCTGTCATTTGCAGAATGAGGTCACCAGAGGGTGAATTAGTGACACTATCCTGCATAGTGGGCTAGCATCACCAAATTCACCCTCTGTGGACCTCATTCTGCTTGGCTTCAACTGTTACGGGAGACATAGACTCAGATTGAAGTTCCCAAATGATAAATATTATGATGTTCACCCATTGGGCACCTCGATTAGGCAATGTGTCGTCTGCCAATTTGGGGATATATAGAAACTAAACTAAAAAAGAAATAGAATCTTTGTGAATAAGTTTCTATAGAAATTTGATAATAAAGAAACTTTCCAGAGAAGATGAGGCCTAAGCAGAATGAGGTCCCCATAGGGTGAATTTAGAATGCAGGATAGCGTCACTAAATTCCCCTGTGGGGACCTCATTCTGCAAATGACTGTGCAGGCACACTAAACTCAGGCTTAATGGCCCTCATGGTAACAAAAATGTATAATGACCAATATAGATGCTACAGCTGGCACAGCATGATGACATAATGCTGCTAATTTAGAAAATCTTGAAACTGCTTGAAGGTATTGCAAATGTCAGACACACTATATCCAGGCTTGTGCCCATATCTGCTCATCCCACCTTATAATTTGTTTGGTTACATATGAATTTCCTGTAATAAAGAGCATGAATTTTGGTAAAACATTTATGTTGACATTTTTTACTATCCATTATCAGCCCTCTTGAAAAAATGTATTGCATATATAGTGAGGTTGAATGAAATTTTGTGTTTGGGCCAGCTCTCCCTTCATATAGTCCACCATCTGTCCCACACCCTCTACAGTCTCTGCAACAGTGTGAGTTAATTCACAAAGGAAGACTGTGACAGAGGCTGGCACAATGAACCCACAGGTTATTTAATGATGGGTATTCTTTATAATGATAGCTGGTCATTTTTATTATGTAAGAACTTTGTTTGAACCGCCATCGTGGTATATCAAACAGATTTTTGAGGGTTAATTGTTTCAAAGGGAAATTTTATGGTATTATGGATTGGGCATGTAAATCAAATAAGTCTTGGACACAATCCCACTTGTGATGAAAGTTATTTTTTATAGAGGAATTCCATGTGCAAGATAGTTTCAATAATATTCTTGACAATTTCTTGTTAGTAGAGAGAGAGAGAAAAAAATACTATTAAATCAATCTGAATACAGTTATATGACGTTTACTCCCTGTGGGATGTTTATGTTTTCAACCTTCCCGTGAGTGCCACCATAATGACTTTTGATATATAGGAATCCTACCTTGCTATTTAAAGACAGCTAGTTAACATTAACCCTTTGATCCAAGGCTAATGCTAGACTTTGCTCAGTTATTGATTCCCAATTATTCATTTGTTGTATTATAGGCCGGTGTTCAAATCATAAGTTCAACATACAACATAATGTATGTTGAATTTGTATCCTACAAATATAAAATGTTCATTTAATTTTTTCATTTAATTCAGTTCCATACTGGGAGGGCGGGGTTTTGGGGGTGTGAGTTGGGGCTAGAAAATCACAAATCTGCTTAACCCTTTACCCAACAAACCGGCCAAAAACGCCCAAATAAAGCTTCAACAGCCTAAAATATCTTCGGTCTGTCTCAATAACACCATACAAATATGGATATCATTGGAACCGGTTCATTGACCACATTGTGATGGTTACAGTTATGCCCTGTGCCAATGCATTCTCTTATATATGGCATTATATGCGAGTCGACCATAGGTCGCCTCGCATATATAAGAGAATGCATTGGCCTAAAAAAAATTTTTTTTAACACTTTTTACCATTTTTAGCTCAACTTACTTTTGTAAGTTGAGCTATTGCCATGGCTTGGCGTCCGTCGTCCGTGTGTGCGTGTGTCCGTCAACAATTTCCTTTGGCGCGGGCTACAGGTCGTACCTTTGGTCTGATCTTTATGAAATTTTGCATGAATGTTGACATTGACATGTAGATGGGAACGAGTCATTTTGGGGTCATTCGGCCAAAAAACATGGCCGCTGGTGGCCATCTTGGATTTCAAAATTCAATCCATTGGCGCGGGCTACAGGTCGTACTGTTCGTTTTATCATCATGAAATTTGTCATGGATGTTAATATTGACATGTAGATGGGAACGAGTCATTTTGGGGTCGTTCAGCCAAAAAACATGGCCGTCAGCAGCCATCTTGGATTTCACTCTTTGCATGACTAAATCATTTGGCGCAGGCTACAGGTCGTAGTTTTGATCGGAACTTCATGAAATTTGTCATGGATGTTAACAATGACATGTAGATGGGAACGAGTGATTTTGGGGTTGTTCGGCCAAAAAACATGGCCGCCAGCAGCCATCTTGGATTTTACTCTTTGCATGACTAAATCCTTTGGCGCGGGCTACAGGTCGTACCTTTGGTCTGATCTTTATGAAATTTGTCATGAATGTTGACATTGACATGTAGATGGGAACGAGTCATTTTGGGGTCATTCGGCCAAAAAACATGGCCGCTGGTGGCCATTTTGGATTTCAAAATTCAATCCATTGGGGCGGGCTACAGGTCGTGCTGTTCGTCTGATCATCATGAAATTTGTCATGGATGTTAACAATGACATGTAGATGGGAACGAGTCATTTTGGGGTCGTTCGGCCAAAAAACATGGCTGCCAGCAGCCATCTTGGATTTTACTCTTTGCATGACTAAATCCTTTGGCGGGGGTTACAGGTCGTACCTTTGGTCTGACCTTTATGAAATTTGTCATGAATATTGATATTGACATGTATATGGGAACGAGTCATTTTGGGGTCATACGGCCAAAAAACATGGCCGCTGGCAGCCATCTTGGATTTTACTCTTTGCATGACTAAATCCTTTGGCGCAGGCTACAGGTCGTAGTTTTGATCAGAACTTCATGAAATTTGTCATGTATGTTAACAATGACATGTAGATGGGAACGAGTGATTTTGGGGTTGTTCGGCCAAAAAACATGGCCGCCAGCAGCCATCATGGATTTTACTCTTTGCATGACTAAATCCTTTGGCGCGGGCTACAGGTTGTACCTATGGTCTGATCTTTATGAAATTTGTCATGAATGTTGACATTGACATGTAGATGGGAACGAGTCATTTTGGGGTCATTCGGCCAAAAAACATGGCCGCTGGTGGCCATTTTGGATTTCAAAATTCAATCCATTGGCGTGGGCTACAGGTCGTGCTGTTCGTCTGATCATCATGAAATTTGTCATGGATGTTAATATTGACATGTAGATGGGAACGAGTCATTTTGGGGTCGTTCAGCCAAAAAACATGGCCGCCAGCAGCCATCTTGGATTTTACTCTTTGCATGAGTAAATTCTTTGGCGCGGGCTACAGGTTGTAGCTTTGGTCAGAACTTCATGAAATTTGTCATGGATGTTAACAATGACATGTAGATGGGAACGAGTGATTTTGGGGTTGTTCGGCCAAAAAACATGGCCGCCAGCAGCCATCTTGGATTTTACTCTTTCAATGACTAAATCCTTTGGCGCGGGTTACAGGTCGTACCTTTGGTCTGACCTTTATGAAATTTGTCATGAATATTGATATTGACATGTATATGGGAACGAGTCATTTTGGGGTTATACGGCCAAAAAACATGGCCGCTGGCAGCCATCTTGGATTTCAAAATTCAATCCATTGGCACGGGCTACAGGTCGTACTGTTTGTCTGATCATCATGATATTTATCATGGTTGTTAATATTAACATGTAGATGGGAACGAGTCATTTTGGGGTCGTTTGGCTAAAAAACATGTCCGCCAGCAGCCATCTTGGATTTTACTCTTTGCATGAATAAATCCTTTGGTGCGGGCTACAGGTCGTAGATTTGGTCGGAACTTCAAGAAATTTGTCATGTATGTTAACAATGACATGTAGATGGGAAACGAGTCATTTTGGGGTCGTTCAGCCGAAAAACATGGCCGCCAGCAGCCATCTTGGATTTTACTCTTTGCATGACTAAATCCATTGGCACAGGCTACAGGTCATACCTTTGATCAGATCATTATGACATTTGTAAAGGCTGTAGATGGGAACAAGTCATTTTGGGGTAATTCGGCCATTTTAGAATTTACTCTTTGCATCAATAAATCCTTTGGCACACCATAATCACCACATCCCTGATCCGATCATTATGAAACCTGTTATGAATGTTGATATTGACATGTACATCTAGTCTTACTTAGACATTTCAATTAGCACTTTTCCTATTCCTTCATTTACTGTCGACCATTAAATTATTCCCCTACCTAAGTTGAGCTACAGTGTCATTGACACTTTCATTTCTTATAATATTTTCTACATTCTTTGACAATTTGATCATTTTTAATGTGTTAAGCCAATGCATTCTCTTATATATGCGAGGCGACCTATGGTCGACTCGCATATATAAGATAATGCATTGGCACAGGGCCGTTCTGTTGGGTAAAGGGTTAAAGGCATTGAGCTGAATGAATCATTTTGATGCCCGATACTGTGTCTCTTTCCCTTAAATCATGTTTATAACGCTCTGTTTATAACGCTCTGTTAGAAATAAAAGCCTTAAAATCAATCGTCTCATCTTGTTCATTCGTGCCAAAGAAATGGAAGAGTAAACAATAAAGACTAATACATTGATAAAACATTTTTTCCCCAGGGGATGTTTATGTTTGGTGGCGAGTGCCACCGTATTGACTTTTGATATATAGGAATCATACCCTGCTATTTGCCGACCTATTCGAGATGGCTTGCTTTCACTCAAACCATGATACGACCCCCACACTCTGTACTAACATTACAGTACCCGTTGGACCACTTTCTTCAATCGTCGCCCATCATTGTCATTATATTTGCTTTGATATTGAATTGATCTGCCGCAAACATTTACTCTCAATTATGTGAGCATCGTTGAATGCTCGTGTGCACCTCGTTTAGCAATTATGTTTTCAATATGCACATCAGCATAAAGTGTTATTGACGTCCTAGTAGGAAGTCGCTTGTCATCGTGGTATTTAGTTAAGACAATTGGATGTTCGTGTTCACTGTTTACAAGCTTTCTATCTGGTGGAGTTTTGTTGTATTTGTATCACTAGCTGGTGTTAAATTCTGAATAGCGTAAGTGTCTCGAATTCCGGTGTTTGTTCTCCAATTTAGATTGTCATCTGTTCACAGATTTCTTCCTGGTATTATATAAATTGTGTCAGGGACCAGCCTAGAGAATTGAAATTTGGAGAAGTCATGCACTTCTCTTTATTAGATTATTAGGGAGAAATGAACTGTAATCAAGGAGAAGTCATAAAGGCTGAAGTTCAATGTACAGTAATGCCCTAAGTAACTGACTCCTTAACCACAGCAGAATTATAGGTAACTTTTCAGGATTTAGTCGGAAATATGGCTTGTTGCCATTTATCGGAAAGTTCTCACTGAGAGCTTTCCGATGAATGGCAACAAGCCATATTTCCGACTAAATCCTGAAAAATTACCCATAATTCTTCTGTGGTTAAGGAGTCGATTATTTAGGGCATTACTGTATCATTACTAATTATAATGGTGTTCTTACTTGCTACAATAGTTATATAAATGGGCTGTTGTGTTGCATAATACTTATTGGATCATACAAGGGTGATGTTGGGGTGTAGGATCATAGAAGGGTGATGTTGGGGTGTATAATACTTATTGGATTATAGAAGGTTAATGATGGGGTGTAAGTTGAACTTCATTGATAGTTACTAAATAATAATAAATAATATTTATATAGCATTTTATTCCATATGGCCCAGAGCACTTACATTCCTACTAGTACCCTGCCATCTATCACACGTGATACACACATACATCTATACACATCATTGGCCTATACACAAGAGCTGATGACAAGATTAATACATAAAAATTGTTTAACCCTTTACCAAACAGAAGGGCCCTGTGCCAATGCATTCTCTTATATATGCGAGTCGACCATAGGTCGCCTCGCATATATAAGAGAATGCATTGGCTTAACACATTAAAAATTATAAAATTGTTAAAGAATGTAAGAAAAAATGGTAAAAAGTGTTAAAAAAAGATTTATTTTAGGCCAATGCATTCTCTTATATATGCGAGGCGACCTATGGTCGACTCGCATATATAAGAGAATGCATTGGCACAGGGCATAACTGTAACTATCACAATGTGGTCAAGGAGCCGGTTCCAATGATATCCATATTTGTATGGTTCTATTGAGACAGACCGAAGATATTTTAGGCTGTTGAAGCTTTATTTGGCCGGTTTTGGCCGGTTTGTTGGGTAAAGGGTTAACAACATCTGAGATAACTTCCCCATAGTGAGCACAGAATAATTCACTCTTTAGTTTACTCATTCTCCCTGATAACAATCCATTTCTCCCTAATAAGAAACAGGGAGAAGTGACTTGTCCAAATTTGGAATCTCTAGGCTGGTCTCAATCCATCATAGAGGTTGGAGCAAGTGTTAGTAAACAGATATGACATAATAAATAGGTGTAAATACAGCATTATAATCAGTAAATACAGTTCAAATATGCTGTTTTGAAATATGCAAATTGGTATATGAGAGAAAAGTCACTTAACAAAGTATATTTTTAATTGCTAAAGTAATGCTTCAGGGTAAAGATCTAATTGTTAGTGTCCCCTTAAATTGAGGAAAATATACAAAATAAACGGGGAGAAAATAAAATCTATTTCAAAAGCAAATTAGGTCTTGTAAAATATAGCCTCGACTTGATGCAAACAAGAAATATGTGACATTAAATATGTGAATGCTATGTGTGACTTTAAATTTGTGAACGATATCTGTGACTAAATGTGTGAATGCTATGTGTTACTTTAAATGTGTGAATGCTATGTGTGACTTTAAATGTGTGAACGCTATGTGTGACTTTAAAGATGTGAACGCTGTTTGTGACTTTAAACGTTATTACCAGTTTAGCTGAACATTGTCCGTGAGTACATTCCATCGTTTCGTTCATTTTACAGTCACTAAATCAATACACGAGTCTTTATACCTTTCACCGTAAGGTTCTGACTTCTTTTAAATGTACCCGCGCCTAACATCATTTTACGTTCTGTTATGTGCTTCTGACTCCTTTTAAATGTACCCGTGCCTGTCATCGTTATGCCGATATTGATATTCTTTTGAGCGGTCATTGTTTGGTGACAACTTATCGATTCAAATAACCACTAATCACTTGGTGTAATTATTTACACGGCTCTTTGATTATTGTCAGTAAATATTTGGGGGTTTCACACTTGTTTTTGCCTGAAGCTTTCGGGTTCACACTGCCCAGGATAGTGTGCTGGACATTTGCAGAATGATCACTAAATTCACCCTCTGGTGACCTCATTCTGCTTAGGCCTCATCTTCTCTGGAAAGATTCTTTATTATAAAATTTCTATAGAAATGTCTTCACATAGATTCTATTTATATTTTAGTTTAGTTTTTGTATATCCCAAATTGGCATATGACATATTGCATAATCGAGGTTCCCAATGGGTGTACATCCCATTATTCACCATTTGGTAACTTCAGTTAGAGTCTATGTCCCCCATAGCAGATGAGGCCATGTAGAATGAGGTTCCCAGAGGGTGAATTTGTTGATGCTACCCCACACAGCGGGCTAGCATCACCAAATTCATCCTCTGGTGACCTCATATTGCATGGTCTCATCTCAGATTTGAGTTCCCAGAAGGTGAATATTGTGATGAGCACCCATTGGGCACCTTGATTATGCAATGTGTTGTCTGCCAATTTGGGGATATAGGGAAACTAAACTAAAAAAGGAAAAGAATTTTTGGGAAGAAGTTTCTAAAGAAACTAAAAAAAATTGTTAATTTGATAATAAAGATACTTTCCAGAGAAGATAAGGCCTAAGCAGAATGTGGTCCACAGAAGGTGAATTTAGTGATGCTAGCCCACTGTGCTGGGTAGCATAAATCAATTCGTCCTCTGGGGACCTCATTCTGAAAATTCCAGCCCCATATTTCTCAGGCCAAGTTGCCAATTTTTATAATTCAGGTTTGAAATGAAATCACTTTATTTTAAAGTGATGTGAAACACTCCGGTATGGTGATCAAATAGAAGTGGAGAATAATCTTGTTCAAAGTAGTAATGTTTACAAATAGTACATCCAAATTGACAACACACCGTCATTCTTATATATTAATTAAATGCAGTGACTCTCGATGGCGAAATCGTTTTCGTTAGTTTATCGCCGATAGATGCGTCCCAAATCGAGTAGTAAATATTTACAATTGAGCGTAGTTCTGACGCTGTTTTCTATGGAGTGGTGCCGTCGATTTGCTTAAAATTTTCAGCGATGTTAGCAGAATGTTACATTCCTCCAGTTGACATAGCACCTGATTACTAACTTATCAGTTTCACGCACCCGAACAAGTACATAATATGTCTTTAAAAATAAGTTTGTTTGACGGATATTATTTAGTTAAACCCTTTCATGATGGGTGCCGCACTGGTGCAGCATTCACCCTTTCATGACTAGAGCTTCTTGAAATTTTGCGAAAACCCTGTGCCAATTGAATTGGCCCAATTAATTCTCTTATATATGCGAGTCTCCCATAGGGAGCCTTGCATATATAAGAGAATGTATTGGCCTAATAATATTGCCTTCACCTTGTAAGCCAGTGCATTCTCTTATATATATGCTTTCTCTTATATATGCGCTGCTCCCTATGGGAGACTCACATATATAAGAGAATGCTTTGGCACAGGGTTTTTGCAAAATTTCAGGAAGCTGCAGTCATGGAAGGGTTAAACAGGCAGTAAAACATGGCTGCTCCTATACCCTTTCTAAATGTTTTGAGAGCTCAAATTGAGGCAATTTTGAGGCAAATTGGAGATATTTTTTGTCAAATTCGGGCAATTGTCATGAAATTGAAGGGTATTTCAGGGGGAAAATGTGGCAAATTACTGTATTTTCACATTTCTGCCCAATTATACATAACTAATTTGAATCTATTTTGTTATATTTCTTTGTATATACAAAGTATATTCTACAAAAACTCTTACAACCATGAATATATCATGTAACAAAATTCGGGCAAAAAGTCTGAGGCCCCCCCCTTAAATATTCTGAGCCCCCCCTTAAATATTCTGAGCCCCCCTTAAATATTCTGAGCCCCCCCCCTAAATATTCTGGTGCCATACGGCTATGAATAACGATAAAATTATGAAAAATATTTTTCTTCCGTGGGGGATTAAGTAAACTTCTGTACCCAATGTACTGAAAAATGTACTCAATGACTTAAGGAAGATAATAGACCTTGGTCTGTTCCAATAATGCACGGATGAATGGAGTTTCTTGACTGAGCAATCAAACAGATGACATCTATCGGAGAACAAACTCTTGATGGGAAACTGATCAATGCTACCTTATAGAAATTATCGCGGACATCTATTGGATATAGGAAACAACGGCGAAACACGATACCCACTCTATGTAATGGGTATGTCCGAATGTGCGTTGATGCAGCTACCCAGCAGCTAGCCAGGGTGTTGTTTCGTTGTCGTGGAACCCCGAGTCTGTGATAGTGGAATCTAAAGCTGTGACGTATTGACTCGGGTGGATAATTCGGACATTATGAGAGGCTGTTAAACTATCAGTATTTCCTGTTGTCTCTTCTGGACATTTTTAAGCTGGAGAATTAAAAGATTTCTATTTTGGATGTTTTCGGAATTTGTCAACTTTAAAACTTGAAAAAAAATTTCATTGCTGTGAAAATTTACTGATAAAAGTCTTAGTATAAGATAGAAAATGTTCAAAAGATGAGGCTGCTGGTGTCTTATTTCCGTGCCTTCGAGGATTAACACCATAAATTAATTCTACCGAGGCACTTGTAACTATATATAGTCCACAGCATTGTTTTGGTACCTGAAAGCCACTATTATCATTAGTTGCTAAATGTTCAAACCACCCGGATAACAGTAACACGGCAGATAATACCACCCGGATAACAGTAACACGGCAGATAATACCACCCGGATAACAGTAACACGGCAGATAATACCACCCGGATAACAGTAACACGGCAGATAATACCACCCTGGATAACAGTAACACGGCAGATAATACCACCCGGATAACAGTAACACGGCAGATAATACCACCCGGATAACAGTAACACGGCAGATAATACCACCCTGGATAACAGTAACACGGCAGATAATACCTCAAAAGAATTGAGTGAAAATGTTCAGTTGACTTATTAGAATTATCTTGACTGTCATTTATTAAATCACGGAATGTGAGATAGATAGGAACTATGGTTTTTCACATCTCAGTTGAAGTGTGATGGAATCCAGTTCTATTGTGATTTTGGATACAGTTCTATCGTGACCAGGCAGTGACTAACATTGTTAAAAATATCCATTGGATTATTACAACTCTCGTTCATATATAAAACAGTGAAATAGTCAAGTATTAACTTGAGTTGTTTTACAGTGACAACCCTATATTGAGCACCTTTCTTATCGTCTTTGAAAAGTTGAAATATCATTTGAACATATAATGGGATCGAGTTCTGCTCTGACCTGGGATACAGTTCTATAGTGACTAGCCGCCTAGCTTGGCTGTTTGTTCTTCCATGTCGTTGAGGATGTATAACTTGCCAGGTCTTATGGTTACTCGGGACGTTGCCGCTGAGAACAATTTTGTGTTCCATCACGGGAGTCTCAAGCTTCCGTCAATAATAAAAAAACAAAAGAAATTCAAGAAAAGGAGGAGATATTTCTTCAAGGTTAAAGTGAGTAGATATTATACACAAAATGTGTCTAACCCATAGAGAGCCCCACATAGACTGGAGCAGACGACACTCTGTAATGCATGCTTCCATATGTTTGGGTTAAACATTAAACTTTATCACTGAGGTTTGAGACAGGTGTCTAACATTATTGACCAAGCCTGGATTTAGTGTTTCTAACCCACAGAGAGCCCCACATAGACTGGAGGGTATGCGGCTTTTATGCACCCTGGCTCTTACGGACCCTGGCTTTTACGGACCGCCGGCTGATATGGACCCTGGCTTATACGGACCCCGGCTCATACGGACCTCAATTAAATTATGCAATTTGCAAACTTATATTTATGAATTTAATATATAATTATTATTGTCTTTTCACACATATATCTGTATTAATTGAGAATTTATGTGATTTTTTTCGGTGATTTTCAAACTTATATTTATGAATTTAATATATAATTATGATTGTCTTTTCACACATATATCTGTATTAATTGAGAATTTAGGTGATGTTCTGACTTGAAATAGAATTTCTTGAATCGTGTTAATTAATCTCTTCGCCGTTGTGTAAACACGCGTGTGTGATCCCTTTATGTCGTTGTATAACTTGAACAGAAATGCGGTGATAAATGGTCAGTGAATGGTAATCAGGATGAATCCACTGAGGTTGATTTGTTACGAAAACATGTTAGTAAAAACACAACTTGTTTCAACTGATTCATTGTCCGTTATATAAACACTCGTGTGTGATCCCTTTATATTGTTTTATAAACATACATGCGATGATGAATGGTCAGTGAATGGTGATCAGGATGAATCCACTGAGTTTGATTTGCTATGAAAACATGTTAGTAAAAACACAACTGTTTGTATATTTTAATTGAGGTCCATATGAGCCAGGGTCCGTATAAGCCGGGGGTCCGTATAAGCCAGGGTCCGTATCAGCCGGAGGTCCGTATCAGCCAGGGTCCGTATCAGCCAGGGTCCATAAGAGCCAGGGTCGGTATCAGCTGGCATTCGACTGGAGCAGACGACACTCTATAGTGCATGCTCCCATCTGTGTGAGGCTCCCTGTGGGTTAAACATTAAACTTTATCAGTGATGTTTTAGATGGATGTCTTACATTACTGACCAAGCCTGGATATAGTGTGTCTGACATTTGCAGAATGAGGTCTCAAGAGGGTGAAATTCACAGAAGATAAATTATTAATCTTTGATTATTGTCAGTAAATATTTGGGGGTTTTCACACTTGTTTGAGTCTGGAACTTTTAGGTTCATGCTCAATCCTGGATATAGTGTGCCTGGCATTCACAGAATGAGGTCCACAGAGGGTGAATTCAGTAAAGCTACCCAGCACAGTGGGCTAGCATCACTAAATTCACCTTCTGGGGACCTCATTCTGCATGGCCTCATCTTCTGTTAAATATATTTTGTCTCAAATTAACATTGTTTTAGCAGTTGAGGCCAAAGCAGAATGAGGTCCCCAGGTAATGAGTTTAGTGAAGCTAGCCTGCTTTGCAGGATAGTGTAACTAAATTCACCCTCTGGGGAACTCATTCTGCAATTGTCAGACATACTATGTCAATGCTTGAAAAGTAAATTTTTAATATTTTTGGTATTCTGAGCAAAAGAAGTTTTGTGGGGGATATAGAAATGGGAACGGGTCTGTCCTGTCCACCCATCCGTCCAAACTTTGGAGCTCTATATCTCAGTCATAGGTGGTCACATTTGAATGATCTTTAGTTTTTACCATTAAGTTTTAAATGCTTGTTTGAAAAACTATGTGATTGGTCTAGCAGTCCATCCATCTGTCTGTCTGGCCGTCTGCCCGTTATCAGTTTGGTTTCCGGACTTTAGTTTGGGTTATTTTATTGTTACTAAATTTGATATGTGAATTTTCCAAACCAAATTAACGGTCAAGTTCGAATTTGGGTTCGTTCCTATTATTTTGTACTGACTTGTGGCTCTTTTCACTTAAAATTTTCAATATTTGAGGTTTCCGGATGATAACTTTAGTTTGGGTTATTTTATCAGAACCAAATTAGGTGTGATTTTTCCAGACCAAAATACAGGCTCTTTTCGACTTAGAATTTTCATGGAACTGAAGCTATCATATTGAAACAAAAAATAAATGGGCAGACAGACAGACAGAAGACAGACAGAAGACAGACAGACAGTCCAAAACAATACATCTATCATCAGGTGTTGAATGCTTTATATACGAATCAATCTTCTCACTGAGAACTCTGTACTTTGGAAATTCTTTTTTTTTTTCCTTATTATCATCATTGGAATGGCTTGGAATATTGGATGCTGATATTCTGGCTTGTTTTAATTAGAGTTACTTCCCTTTCACTTGAAGTCGCTTGGCAAATTAATTGCACTGTTTTTTGTTAGGATCAGAATATTTTTACTCATATGATGATTTATATGCGAACAATTGATTTTTTATATGGAGATCAAATACACAAGTAATAGTACTAATACCATGTCCACAATACCAAGTGCAACTTAACTCATCTTCTGACCCAGAAGTTATTACATGTACAGTAATGCTCTAAGTAATCGACTTCTTAACCACAGCAGAATTATGGGTAACTTTTCAGGAGAGCTTTCCGATGAATGGCAACAAGCCATATTTCCGACTAAATCCTGAAAAGTTACCCATAATTCTGCTGTGGTTAAGAAGTCGATTACTTAGAGCATTACTGTATATCATAAGACTCACAAAATTATTATCTTCATTGAATGTGGATTGAAAAGGGTCAAATTTTAAGAAAATGTCAAAAACCTAATAGTTTTCTGGTCTACTTGCAAAGTTTTCAGATATGATATGGTACATTGTATTTGCTCTCTGGTTTTACTAGGGACCTACAAATCAAAAATATATTGTTCGATTATATAGATATAAGTAAATATATTTTAATCCTAAATATTTTAAAACCTAGATGCACGTTTTGCATGAATCCAGACAAGAATTGTAAGACACTTATTACCAAAGAATTTCTCTCATGTTCATGTATACCATTAGCCCTTTACCCAACAGAACGGCCCTGTGCCAATGCATTCTCTTATATATGCGAGTCGACCATAGGTCGCCTCGCATATATAAGAGAATGCATTGGCTTAACACATTAAAAAGAGAATGCATTGGCTTAACACATTAAGTAATTATAAAATTGTTAAAGAATGTAAGAAAAAATGGTAAAAAGTGTTAAAAAAAGATTTTTCTTAGGCCAATGCATTCTCTTATATATGCAAGGCGACCTATGGTCGACTCGCATATATAAGAGAATGCATTGGCACAGGGCATAACTGTAACTATCACAATGTGGTCAATGAGCCGGTTCCAATGATATCCATATTTGTATGGTTCTATTGAGACAGACCGAAGATATTTTAGGCTGTTGAAGCTTTATTTGGCCGGTTTTGGCCGTTTTGTTGGGTAAAGGGTTAAAGATATGGTAATGTTAGTTATGAGTGAAATATTTCAGTTTTGAAGGAGTTTTGGTACCTGAAAACAATGAAATTAACATTTTTTCTAATATTTCCAAATGATTGCGTCGTCATTTAAAAAACAAAATTCATGTTTATCACATGTACTAATATCCAGCTGGTTTTTTCCAGACAGATTGTTTTGAAATTCCATTTTGAGATATTCTGGCCATGGGTAGACTGTTTTATAAATATAGAGTTACTCCCCTTCCACTTGTCTCTAGGTGAAGTTAATTGTTTGTTTTTTGTTTGGGATTAAAATATTTGTACTAATAATCTATAAATGAACAATTGATTTTTGATATGGAGGTCCAATAATACCCTAGTAATACCAGAGTACTAATACAATGTTAACAATACCCAATTGTTTAAAATTTGAATGCTCAAGAGGGCTTTATGAATACCATTGTAAGAACATACTGTGTCTGGTTACTGCAAGAGGATCAAAGTTGTGTGTATTTTAACCTATCATATTTAACACCTCTCAAGCTGTGAAAAGCGGCAGGAAAAGGGGTTTAGATTATTATAGGAACCCAGTGTGACATGTGGTCAGTGCTTTATACCCCCCTTAGGTTGGAAAATTTCCAACTGATGGCCATTTCAGATCAGGCTTGGCAATGAATCCCATTGTTCGCCCATCAAGGGTTAGACCCTCTCCAACAGTATCCAGCCCAAACTGCATGATCGGACCCACACCCGGCCCCCATTGAACCAGACCGTGCTCGCAAAAGGCCCCCATTGAACCAGACTGCTCGCAAAATTTTCAATTTGACACCCACCTATGGTTGGAAAATTTCCAACTGGTGGCCATTTCAGACCAAATGTAGAAGAATATGCTGCTGTCGTTTTTTTTTTTTGGTTGAATTTATTTTGGGTATGCTTAAGCATGCTATAGCGATTTTAAAAACAAACTGGATAAAACCTTAGGGGCATGTTATAACTAAAAACTATCACCAAGTATTCATAGTAATAATTTTGATGCCCATGAAAAACGTAAGGTTCCCTGGCACTAAACCTACAAAATAAGTCTGTTAAAGAATATAAGAAAAAATTATTAAAATTGTAAAAAATTGTAAAAAATAATAACAAATGATGAAAAATTGTTAGGCCAATGCATTCTCTTATATATGCGAGGCGACCTATGGTCGACTCGCATATATAAGAGAATGCATTGGCACAGGGTATATGGGTTGATACAAAAATCGGATCTGGCACTGAAAGGGTTAAAGCCAAGTTAAAGGGGTACTGTACACTAAATCCAGTCATTTATGGGACCATCTCCTTTTATAATCAACACAATATATGCAACAAATGAATGAATTTGAGCCATTGATTGGTGCAAAATACACTCATCTCTGCTCTATGAACGATGCAAACAACATGGTAATAATAATGAAAATGAATAAATGGCGTGAGTCATAAACTCATTTTCATTATATTTACCATGTTATTTGCATCGTTCATAGAGCACATATGAGTGTATTTTGAACTAATCCATGATTCAAATTCATTCACTTGTTGCATATATTCTGTTGCATATAAAAGGAGGTGGTCCCATAAATGACCGGATTTAGTGTACAGTACCCGGCCCTTTAAAAACAGCATATACCACATTAATTACTGGTTGGAAATTCAAAAAATGAGAACAATTTCAACCTATATGTGGTGTAAAATTTCAAACTATATGTCGTGTAAAATATCAATCTGCATGTGGTGTAAAATTTCCATTTAATGTGTCAGGCATGAAATTTAGAACTGTTGAAACTTTCTACCCCCCCCCCCCCCCCCCCCATCATGTTGTCACATCCCTGCCATGGATACTGACATTGCGATGTATACAAGTAGAAATCTGTTAGATATACCATACAGAATTCAAAGAGTTAAGCTCGTCAATAAATGGCAACATTTGGCACATAAAAAAACATGTGACCCTTGGGCGACATTAACCATAGTCTGGTGGCCCTTCCTCCCTTTGTTGTATATCTGTGGTCATTTCATTGCAGAGTACATAACTCAGCACAGTCAATCAAAGGCCCAGTGATTTGCAGTCTGTGTTAAAATTCACATGAAATTAGAACCCACATATGTTCACATTCTGTTTGTATGAGAATGCTGTCTCGGCTTGCAGTGGGTTAATTTTCTAAACATTAAGACAAGACACTTCATGTTAGTCGTGTGTTTACTATAGATACTACCGGTGGTATTTAAATTCTTTATGGTCTCAACATTTATCCCTGTTTCAATTTTTTGATTGGAATGAAAATTCTTCCTGTATTATATAATTGGATTAAAATTATAACTTCATGTGTTCCATTGTTTGGACTAATCAGTGATTTAGATCATTTCGAATCATATTCCGATATACTGGATTTATAGTGCTGCAGCAATTAAATCAAGGAATAAATTCACAGTTTTGGTGAAATTTCAGTGTGTTACTGTGTTTACAGTGATATTTGTCAATTTCATGTTTAAAAGCATCAACCTCAGAAAATTAACTGCTAATCTAACTCTTTTCTTCAAAGACATACTGTTAGTAACAGGATTTTCTTTATTCCTAAGCATGTTACCATGGAGACCAGATTTTAGTGACACTATTCACTAAAGACAGCAGTATTCCTTGTTTTTGTGGAATGCTTTAAAATTTAAAAGACTTGAGGCTTTTGCTAAATCTCTGATGTTTGAACTTAAGGACAATGGGTGATGTCCACATAATTCTCTCGGATCGGGAGCTCAGTTCAGCTCTCAAGAGGCAAAAAGCAGCCGCTTATAATATTCCTAACCTTCGACCACCTAAGGTGAGAACATTAGGGCTGTAACGATTCATCATGAATTCAATGTACTGTGATATACTTTCAAACGATACTTGTATTGTATTGCAACACGTGTACCGTGATACAAAGACGATTCAAGTAATTTCTTTCGGTGGGCATGTGTAAATGAACAAAACATGCAATTTTATCTTGAGTTTACATATCTATTACATGTATTTGATCATATACAGTAATGCCCTAAGTAATCGACTCCTTAAACACAGTAGAATTATGGGTAACTTTTCAGGATTTAGTCGGAAATATGGCTTGTTGCCATTCATCGGAAAGCTAGCATTACTGTAACTCACTATTAACCCATTCATGACTGGAGCTTCCTGAATTTTTGTGAAAAACCCTGTGCAAATGCATTCTCTTATATATGCAAGTATCCCATAGGTTACCTCACATATATAAGAGAATGCATTGGCCAAACAAATATTATTTTTTACAATTGTTGAAGATTTTAAGACAAAATGATAAAAAATTGTTGAAGAATGTGTAAGAAATAATGATAAAAAAATTATAAAAGTTAATAAAGAATGTAATATATGGGACCCAGCCCTCTTGCCCTTGGCTGAGGAGAGTGCAAAGTCATAATACATTTATGCATAGGCAAAACAGCTCTTTTGATAGTTGGGCCCCAAGCCTTGAAAAAGTTTGTCTGTAATTTACAGAATGAGATCCCCAGAGGGTGAATTTAGTGACGCTATTCTGCACAGCGGGCTAGCATCACTAAATTCACCCTCTGGGTACCTCATTCTGCTTAGGCCTCATCTTCTCTGGAAAGTAACTTTATTATCAAATTAGTTTCTTTAGAAACTTTTTCACAAAGATTCTTTTTTCTTTTTTAGTTTAGTTTCTCTATATCCATAAATTGGCAGATGACACATTGCATAATTGAGGTTCCCAATGGGTGTACGTCACGGTATTCACCATCTGGGAACTTATCTGAATCTAGGTCTCCCATAGCAGATGAGGCTATGCAGAATGATGTCCCCAGAGGATGAATTTGGTGATGCTAGCCCACTGTGCGGGATAGCGTCACCAAATTCACCCTCTGGGGACCTCATTCTGCAAATGTCCAGCACCTTATTCTCAGACCTATTTATGGTTCTAGACACTTGTACTGATGCATGGCTGATGTAAGAATAATTGTAAGAATAATGTATAAATGGTTCTGTAGATAGCTTAATTAACAACACACAGTAATTAACAACAGATGGTAATTAACAGCACACTGTGACCCATCCACTCTTCTATCAAGGTGATGATAGGCTAAATGTCAAGGCAACCTCATGATCAAAGGGTATGTTATTATTTTACGTTTTTATTTTTGTTATTTGTGATCCCAAATTTCTCTAATAATTTACTTTGGTCCAAACGCTTTCATACATTCATAATGTCGTCAGCTTGTTATATTACTAAAGTGATGTGAAACATTCCGACATGGTGCTAATATTACTAAAGTGATGTGAAACATTCCGACATGGTGCTAAAATAGAATAAGCATGCTCATAGTAGTTATTTTTTACGGATATTAATCCAAATTCACAACACACACCGTCATCTTATATTTTAATTAAATGCAGTGACACTCGGCAGTGAAATCATTTGCATTAGTTTATTACCAATAGTTGCGTCCTGAATTGAGTTGTAAATGTTTAAAATTGAGCGTAGTTCAGATGATGTTTTCTATGTAGTGGTACCATCGGGTTTGTTCGAGGTGTTAGGCTATGCTAGTAGAATGCTACATTCCTCCAATTGGCATAGCATCTGAGTACTAACTTAGTTTCATGCACCCCGAACAAGTCCGTAATATGTCTTTAAATAGTAATTTTTTGCTGATATCCTTAAATAGAGATTTTATTCGCTTGTACAGTGTCTCTTAGAAACAGGCAGATTATTAGATAAAGCATATCAAATTTAAATAGTACTATTTACAAAACTTAACCCTTCCATAACTGGAGCTTCTTGAAATTTGCGAAATTCTTGTCTGCCAATGTATTCTCTTACATATGCGAGTTGCCCATATAATGAATAGAATATTGAAGAGAATATATTGGCCAAACAATATTTAAATTGACCGCGTAAGCCAGTGCATTCTCCTATATATTCAAGGCTGCCTATGGGAGACTCGCCACATATAATTAGAGAATGCACTGGCACAGGGTCATTAATGCTGCACCATCGCAGCTCCCATCATGAAATGGTATTAATATTATTACCCCCCCCCCCCCCCCCCCCCCCCCCTCCCCTACAAACAAAATGTGGTTATGCTGGAATCGGCCTGTCCATGGATGCTACTTTGTCAGAGTTTCTAGATAAAAATGTTTTAAGGAATGAAGCCACGTACTTGATTATTTTCAGCTTTGTTTTTGTCCCTTTATCAACCTTGAAATAGATGGATTTGTAGCCCGAGTACAGATGGGGGTGGGGGTGTTGTTATGGTCGTGTTGTATCCTTGCTGCATAATTACACATATGTAAAAATCTTTTTTAGAACACCACTAGTAATCTATAAACTCCCACAGCTGTAAAACCTCAAATTTATTCCCTAACCTTTTATTTTTTCATCATGTTCTCTTTCATGGGTAATTTCCTGTAGCATATGTGCTTGGTAATTTGCCGTTTCCAATGTGTACTCGGCCTGCAACATATGTTTTTACCTGCTGCCTACGCAACCCACCTCTGCCACCAGTCCCATGGCAGACCTCTGTTCTGGTCATTAATTAGAGGTATGATCATGGTAATCCTATGCATATTCACTCTAATTACGTTGGTTCTGCTTCCGTATAATGGGATTTTTGTTCCACCAAGTTGTGTGAGATGCAGAGCTGGTGTATCAGTAGATCATGACATGAATCTCTTTTCCATGTTAGAAGGAACTAAATAAGTAGAATTACTTCCCTTTCATTTTTACAGGGTATCTTGTATAAAAAAAATGCTGGCACATGATTGGCATATAATATTTCAAATAAATAAAATTAATTTTTGGTGTCCCTTTTAAAAGTGTTGAAACTTTATGAAATAATGCATAGAAAATTTGTTTAGCACTTTTCATTAAAGCATGTTGTCCTATACTCTAGAACATTAGTAAAAAGTAAAATATATTCAGTAAACAAATGGTAATGGCTCAGCATAGATTTGAAATACAGTAACCCCCCTCCCAGGTTAAAACAAAATTCTGGAAATTGGTAAATTGCTACATGGTGCCATTGTGTGGGCATGTATAATTATGTATTGTTACCTTATAACGTTGTGTGGGCGTGTATAATTATGGTGGTGAGATTTACTCGTCACAAGCAGAGATACAAAAGATAACGGGGCTTTTACTGTTTCATTCTGCTTTACTATTCATTTAATTAATCCCAACAAGAATGATATATAACTGTAGGTAAAGCCCTACATCATGGACTAAAGCACCAGCAAAGAAAAATGGTCCGTACCCATTATTCTTATCGAATCATTCTTATTTATTTTCTGATTGCTTTTCATGTCCACTTTAGCTGAAAGTTTTGTCTGGTAGGTTTTTCAAGAGTTATCTATCATGGAAATGCGCTGTTGAACTGTACATGTTTATTCCTTGCAGTCCTATCCAATCGTTCATGTATGTATTGAAAAGTACACAAAAATGTGTACCAATGAACGTATCAATGGGAACTATTACATAAAACGCGTGCGGAAAGTCACAGGCAGTTATCTCATAGGTTAGCATGATTCCAGAATAGATAACTCTTGAAAAAAGACAGCACTAGTTCCAATATATGCGGGGCCTCGGTGGCTCAGTCGGTAAGGGGTGCAACTCCAAGCCATCTCACCCCTGAGCTCTGGCTATAAGGGTTCAAATCCACATGTTTCCATCGTGGACTTTGTAATTCAAAATTGGTATCTGGTGGAGTTGCCAGTTAATCTCCGATGGCCGGTGGTTGCCCGTACATGGTCGACGAGTGTATCAGCCATTGAAATCACTGTTAGATTAGCTGTAAGTATGCGGATTTCCTCCACCACTAAAACTGGCAAATGTTGCGATATGGCCTTAGTTGCTGAAAATGGCATTAAAAACCCCAATCAATCAATCCACTACAGTAATACCCCAAATAATCGACTCCTTAACCATAGCAGAATTATGGGTAATTTTTCAGGATTTAGTCGGAAATATGGCTTGTTGCCATTCATCGGAGAGCTTTCACTGAGAGCTTTCCGATGAATGGCAACAAGCCATATTTCCAACTAAATCCTGAAAATTTAAGTTACCCATAATTCTGCTGTGTTATGAAGGAGACGATTAGTTAGAGCATTACTGTATATTAGAACTGAACTTTGAATTGTCGAACTTCAGAATAGCCAAGCCTTGAAATAGGGTGTCTGTCATTTGCAGAATGAGGTCCCCCAGAGGGTGAATTTAGTGATGCTACCCCGCATAGCGGGCTATCATCACCAAATTCACCCACTGGGGACCTCAATCTGCTTACACCTCAGCAGAATGAGGTTCCCAGAGGGTGAATTTGGTGATGCTAGCCCGCTATGCGGGTAGCATCACTAAATTCACCCTCTGGGGGACCTCATTCTGCAAATGACAGACACCTTATTTCAAGGCTCAAGAATAGCCTGAATATCCAGGGTATTAATAATCTTGAAAATTTTCAAGAGATATTTTTGAATTCAGATCTAGAATTTCATTAGATCTGAACTCGGGAACTTAAATATAATTCATTTTGGATGGAGTCTGACTGCCACATTCTAATTTAAATATAATTCATTTTGGATGGAGTCTGACTGCCACATTCTAATTTATATATAATTCATTTTGGATGGAGTCTGACTGCCACATTCTAATTTATATATAATTCATTTTGGATGGAGTCTGACTGCCACATTCTAATTTAAATATAATTCATTTTGGATGGAGTCTGACTGCCACATTCTAATTTATATATAATTCATTTTGGATGGAGTCTGACTGCCACATTCTAATTTATATATAATTCATTTTGGATGGAGTCTGACTGCCACATTCTAATTTATATATAATTCATTTTGGATGGAGTCTGACGGCCACATTCTAATTTATATATAATTCATTTTGGATGGAGTCTGACGGCCACATTCTAATTTATATATAATTCATTTTGGATGGAGTCTGACTGCCACATTCTAATTTAAATATAATTAATTTTGGACGGAGTCTGACTGCCACATTCTAATTTATATATAATTCATTTTGGATGGAGTCTGACTGCCACATTCTAATTTATATATAATTAATTTGGATGGAGTCCTGACTGCCACATTCTAATTTATATATAATTCATTTTGGATGGAGTCTGACTGCCACATTCTAATTTATATATAATTCATTTTGGATGGAGTCTGACGGCCACATTCTAATTTATATATAATTCATTTTGGATGGAGTCTGACGGCCACATTCTAATTTATATATAATTCATTTTGGATGGAGTCTGACGGCCACATTCTAATTTATATATAATTCATTTTGGATGGAGTCTGACGGCCACATTCTAATTTATATATAATTCATTTTGGATGGAGTCTGACGGCCACATTCTAATTTATATATAATTCATTTTGGATGGAGTCTGACTGCCACATTCTAATTTAAATATAATTCATTTTGGATGGAGTCTGACTGCCACATTCTAATTTATATATAATTCATTTTGGATGGAGTCTGACGGCCACATTCTAATTTATATATAATTCATTTTGGATGGAGTCTGACGGCCACATTCTAATTTATATATAATTCATTTGGATGGAGTCTGACGGCCACATTCTAATTTATATAATTCATTTTGGATGGAGTCTGACGGCCACATTCTAATTTATATATAATTCATTTTGGATGGAGTCTGACTGCCACATTCTAATTTATATATAATTCATTTTGGACGAGTCTGACTGCTACATTCTAATTTAAATATAATTCATTTTGGACGAGTCTGACTGCCACATTCTAATTTATATATAATTCATTTTGGATGGAGTCTGACTGCCACATTCTAATTTATATATAATTCATTTTGGATGGAGTCTGACGGCCACATTCTAATTTATATATAATTCATTTTGGATGGAGTCTGACTGCCACATTCTAATTTATATATAATTCATTTGGACGGAGTCTGACGGCCACATTCTAATTTATATATAATTCATTTTGGATGGAGTCTGACGGCCACATTCTAATTTATATATAATTCATTTTGGATGGAGTCTGACTGCCACATTCTAATTTATATATAATTCATTTTGGACGGAGTCTGACGGCTACATTCTAATTTATATATAATTCATTTTGGACGGAGTCTGACTGCCACATTCTAATTATATATAATTCATTTTGGACGGAGTCTGACGGCCACATTCTAATTCATTATATTTGGATGGAGTCTGACGGCCACATTCTAATTTATATATAATTCATTTTGGATGGAGTCTGACTGCCACATTCTAATTTATATATAATTCATTTTGGACGAGTCTGACTGCCACATTCTAATTTATATAATTCATTTTGGACGGAGTCTGACTGCTACATTCTAATTTATATATAATTCATTTTGGACGGAGTCTGACTGCTACATTCTAATTTATATATAATTCATTTTGGATGGAGTCTGACTGCCACATTCTAATTTATATATAATTCATTTTGGACGGAGTCTGACTGCCACATTCTAATTTATATATAATTCATTTTGGACGGAGTCTGACTGCCACATTCTAATTTATATATAATTCATTTTGGACGGAGTCTGACTGCCACATTCTAATTTATATATAATTCATTTTGGATGGAGTCTGACTGCCACATTCTAATTTATATATAATTCATTTTGGATGGAGTCTGACTGCCACATTCTAATTTATATATAATTCATTTTGGACGGAGTCTGACTGCCACATTCTAATTTATATATAATTCATTTTGGACGGAGTCTGACTGCCACATTCTAATTTATATATAATTCATTTTGGACGGAGTCTGACTGCCACATTCTAATTTATATATAATTCATTTTGGATGGAGTCTGACTGCCACATTCTAATTTATATATAATTCATTTTGGATGGAGTCTGACTGCCACATTCTAATTTATATAATTCATTTTGGATGGAGTCTGACTGCCACATTCTAATTTATATATAATTCATTTTGGATGGAGTCTGACTGCCACATTCTAATTTATATATAATTCATTTTGGACGGAGTCTGACTGCTACATTCTAATTTATATATAATTCATTTTGGATGGAGTCTGACTGCTACATTCTAATTTATATATAATTCATTTTGGACGGAGTCTGACTGCTACATTCTAATTTATATATAATTCATTTTGGACGGAGTCTGACTGCTACATTCTAATTTATATATAATTCATTTTGGATGGAGTCTGACTGCTACATTCTAATTTATATATAATTCATTTTGGATGGAGTCTGACTGCTACATTCTAATTTATATATAATTCATTTTGGACGGAGTCTGACTGCCACATTCTAATTATATATAATTCATTTTGGATGGAGTCTGACTGCCACATTCTAATTTATATATAATTCATTTTGGATGGAGTCCTGACTGCCACATTCTAATTTATATATAATTCATTTTGGATGGAGTCTGACTGCCACATTCTAATTTATATATAATTCATTTTGGATGGAGTCTGACTGCCACATTCTAATTTATATATAATTCATTTTGGATGGAGTCTGACTGCCACATTCTAATTTATATATAAATTCATTTTGGATGGAGTCTGACGGCCACATTCTAATTTATATATAATTCATTTTGGATGGAGTCTGACGGCCACATTCTAATTTATATATAATTCATTTTGGATGGAGTCTGACTGCCACATTCTAATTTATATATAATTCATTTTGGATGGAGTCTGACTGCCACATTCTAATTTATATATAATTCATTTTGGATGGAGTCTGACTGCCACATTCTAATTTATATATAATTCATTTTGGATGGAGTCTGACGGCCACATTCTAATTTATATATAATTCATTTTGGATGGAGTCTGACTGCCACATTCTAATTTATATATAATTCATTTTGGACGGAGTCTGACTGCCACATTCTAATTTATATATAATTCATTTTGGACGGAGTCTGACTGCTACATTCTAATTTATATATAATTCATTTTGGATGGAGTCTGACTGCCACATTCTAATTTATATATAATTCATTTTGGACGGAGTCTGACTGCTACATTCTAATTTATATATAATTCATTCAAGTGCCGAAAAGGATAAACATGGCAACCGTTTAGGAAGTCATGAATCAAGCGCTAGCAACTGATGACGCTTCCGGTGTCAATTCTATCTTTCCAAAATGTGGGAGCTCTTTGTTAAAGTTCAAAATTATCTATTTTGGCTATTCAACTTTACTTTGGTATGTACGTTCCAAATTTTTTCCAAATTTCTGTAAACCGCTCCTGGATCATGCCTCACAAATCTTATATCATGATGGAACGGGGAAACCTGTATCTGTACAAATTGGGCAACAGAACCTTAAACCACCCCCATATCTTTAATATGCTTTACAGCTACGTTCCTTTTCCATCATGATATACACACACCCGTTTATGCACGTATCACGTGAAAAATTATATTTATAGCGACAGAATTATCAGTCATTTTACTATTCTATATCCTTTGTTGACTTATAGATAGCCGAGGGTTAGCCCTCGGTTACCAGTCGATCTTCCATACTAGTTTTTTCCTGCTAGTCCGTGAGGTCGGTGTGGTGCAGTCCACCCAGTTTGTAGATTACTAGGCCTTGACATCACCTTTGCCATTTGGCATAAACCATAAAACACATCTAATTTATTATAACTGATTGATGGCTGGAACTTGAGTTTCCATCCTCATTATTGGGTAGATTTGTATAATTTGGCTTCCTGTTCTCTGGTAGGGGTCATTATTGGGTAGATTTGTATAATTTGGCTTCCTGTTCTCTGGTAGGGGTCATTATTGGGTAGATTTGTATAATTTGGCTTCCTGTTCTCTGGTAGGGGTATTATATGTGGTTCTCATGGCATGTTAAGTACATCCCGACATATGGTTACATCATACATCAAGCCAGTCCCCACTCTAAACCATCTCCATAGGGCTTTAAAACCCGTATGTCACGGTGCAAACGGTTCACCTGTCATGTCTTATTGCATCTGTTAATTAGTTGAGATATAAATGAGGGATTACAATTAGTACGTTCTGTTTGTGATACCTTTCACCTGTGTTCTCTGGGGGCTGAACATCAGTGAATATGGCTGTGTGCTGCACTCCCACATGCAGATATACAGGCTCTAGCTGTTAATCTCAGACCTAGCTGGTTTTGAGGGGCACCTTCAAAAATTAAATGCCAGGGATAGAATTTTGTTTCTTAAGTTGTGATTATAGGAAAAAAAATTCAATGCCAGTACACATAGTGACTTTAAATTTAATGCCAGTACACGTAGTGACTTTAAATTCAATGCCAGTACACATAGTGACTTTAAATTCAATGCCA